>CAUYUJ010016859.1:112312-144812 GCA_963575745.1 Prorocentrum cordatum | reverse complement strand
TCCAAGACGTACTTTGCTTGCCTCCAGGGTGCTCTGGGCTTCTTGGGTCCCGATGGTCTTGGTTTTGCTATGGCGAGCGTGGCGTTCCCACACCAAAAATCGACGGACTTCCTGCGGGCTCAGGGTCGGGTTTCTTGTGGTCAAGCTCCTACCGTACCACGGCGAGGGCAGCGGCGGCACGGGCAGCGAGAAGCCTTCCCTTCTATACACTACGACGGCGACAGGCGAGCCTGGCGGCCGCAGCCGCATGGGTAACCACAGTGACAACAAAGGCGCTGGGGATGCGAAGGCACAGTCCCTAAGGGCTTGTCGACTTTTCGCCAATCGACTTGTGAGGATCGAGCCAGATAAATCCAGGTAAATGCAGATACATCGAGGTACACCCAGGTAAGTCCAGGTAGATCGAGATGAATCCAGGTTGATCCAGGTAAGTCCATAGATCTCCAGGGAAAGTTTGAGCAACTCGCGGCCGCTCCAGTGCGAGTCGAAGGACGGCAGAAGTCGTTAAGCCTTTAACGACACAGGCGGAACAAGACGATGCGCCCAAAGAGAAGGACGCCGCCCAGGAGCACAACGACCACATCGCCAACGCGGTCAAGAATGTTATGGGTGCGGAGAGTTCACGCGGTCTGAAGGCCGTTTTCGGAGTCGCCGCCCAACGGCCCCAAGAATATCAAGCTCATCGAACAGAAGCGATGAGCCGCGGCCTTCGCGCAGAACAGTGCTGCAGGACTACCTACTACAGATGCATTCGGACAGATCGCTCTTACCAGAGTCATGATCCTCAACAGTTTGCCCCTAGCCCAACAGGCCAGCCAACGACTCCTGGAGTGAACACTTCAGGAGTCGCCTTGCTCATTTGTTTGATCAACCCCAAAGCCGACCAGCCTTGTTGGGGAGGGCAACATCTGCGGAGCCTTCATGCTGTCAGAAGATACCGAGGAAGAAGAGGAGGAGGATGAGCATGAGGAGGATGAGGATAATGAGGAGGAGGATGAGGAGGAGGAGGAGCAGGAACAGGCGGAGGAGGATGAGGAGGTGGAGGAGGACGAGGAGGAGTAGAAGGGCGAGGAGGAGGAGGCGGAGAAGGAAGAGGAGGAGGATAAGGAGGAGGAGGAGGAGAAAGAGGAGGAGGAGGAGAAGGAATGTGAGGAGGAGGGGGAGGAGGAGCAGAGAGAAGAGGAGGAAGAGGAGGAGGAGGAATGGGAGGAGGAGGAGGAGCAGGATGAGGAGGATGACGAGGTGAAGGGGACCAGTGTCAACCCAAGATTCATCAACGATGTTGCCAGAAACCCTTCATCCAAGTTCTTCGTTCATGAGGCCCTAGAAGGGTTCATCTCCACTGAAGGAAGTGCCCTGTTGGGGGACAACCGCTTGAAAGTCCTGAACCGCGTCAGAGCACCATTCTTTGGAATTCAATGCAACGAATCAACCTTGTTGCTGCGTTTCGAAGATCCCGAATCGTGCGAGAAGACCATTCCTGGGACTTCGCCGCAGCGAATCAACGTAGCTGTTGCGCCCTGGCAATCCCACGCCGTTCCAGAACGCCACCTCTTGTACGTTAACTATGAGAATCCGTGAAACGATTGCGATTCTAAAAACGCCATCCGTGAAGCTCCTGCAAATATTTACAGTGAAAGTGCGCGGAGCTAAGGCGAGAGCTACACTTTTGAAAGCCACCCGCCCTCAATCTGGGTAGCTTTACTAAGTTTTCAAAACGAAGGTGTGCGGCGCCCAGACGACAATTACATTTTGAAAACCACCCGCCCTCAATCTGTGAGCATCTTGTACATTTGAAACAGAGTGTACGCGGAACTACGGCGAGAAGCACATGTTGGAAGAAACCCGCCTTCCATCTTTGGAAACGGCTGCCAATTTTGAACCTGCAGGGTAATGAGTGGTATGGAACTACCAGGCGAAACGCCAGGCCCGCGCTTCCCACCGGCCTCGGGGTGCGACAGGGAGGATGTATTCATACGGAGAAGGAATGGAGGAGGACGAGGAGGAGGAGGAGGACGAATATTATGATGACGATGACGATGATGATGACGATGATGATGATGATGATGATGATGATGATGATGATGATGATGATGATGATGATGATGATGATGATGATGATGGATGATGATGCTGATGATGCTGATGCTGATGCTGATGCTGATGCTGATGCTGCTGATGATGATGCTGATTCTGATTATGATGATGATGATGAGGAGGAGGAGGAGGAGGAGGAGGAGGAGGTGGAGGGCAGAGGAGGAGGAGGGGGCGGTGGAGGATGATGATGATGAGGATGATGATAATGTGGAGGAGGATGAGGAGAAGGAGGAGGTGGAGGAGGAAGGGGAAGAGGAGGAGGAGGTGGACGAGGAGCCTCGATTCTCGAAGGGCTTGACGACTTTTCGCCAACATACTCGTAGGTTTCAGGCCAAATTGGTCGCGGTAAATTCAAGTAAACCCAGGTATATCCAGATACATAGAAGTAAATGCAGGGACTCCAGGGAAGTCTGGAGCAAATCGTGGCCTATTTAGCCCGAGTCTAGGGACGGCAGAATTAAGCTCTTATCGACCGATTCAATCCGATCTGCCGATTCGATGCTGGCCTGATTCTGGAAAAGGGAGGAAAGGAGGAGAAGGAGCAGGCCGATGAGGATGAGGATGAGGATGTGGATGAGGATGAGGATGATGATCATCATCATCATGATCATGATGATGATGCTGCTGCTGATGATGATGGAGGGGATGATGCTGTTGCTGATGATGATGAAAGGGATGAGGGTGGTGGTGGTCGTGGTGATGATGATCATCACGACGACGGGGATGCGGATAATGACGATGATGATGCTGCTGCTGATGATGATGATGGTGATGCTGATGGTGGTGATGATGATGATGATGATTATGGTGAACGAGGAGGAGAAGGAAGAGGGGTATGATGAAAGAGATGACGGGGATGCTTCTCCTGATGATGACGATGCTGATGATGATGATGATGATGATTCTGATGATGGTGATGGTGATGGGGTTACTGCTGCTGCTGCTGTTGTTGTCGTTGTTGTTGTTGTTGCTGTGGTTGTTGTTGTTGTTGTTGTTGTCGTTGTTGTTGTTGTTGTCGTTGTTGTTGTTGTTGTTGTTGTTGTTGTTGTTGTTGTTGTCGTTGTTGTTGTTGTTGTTGTTGTTGCCGTTGTTGTTGTTGTGGCTGTTGTTGTTGTAGTTGTTTGTTGTTGTTTGTTTGTTTGTTTGTTTGTTTGTTTTTGTTGTTTGTTTGTTTGTTTGGTTTTGATGTTGTTGTTGTTTTTGCTATTGTTCTTGTTGTTGTTGTCGCTGTCGCTGTCGTTGTTGCTGATGATGGTGGTGATGATGGCGAGGAGGAGGACAATGAGGGGGAGGCGGAGGAGGGGGAGGACGAGGAGGAGCCTCGATTCGATCCGATTTCCTAGTGCGATGCTGGCATGATCCTGCCGCGGAGGTGGCTCAACGGCGGCAGCGCTGTCCGCGCCGCCAACGACGTCCTCGTGAGCGCCTGCGGCTCGTGCCTGTTCCGCGAGGCCGCGCGGGGAGGGCCGCGTCTGCTTCGGGCATCGATCGTCTTTTGTCGTCGTCGCCGTCTGTTTCTTTCGTCGCCCACGGTTTCGTCGTTGTCGTCATCGTTGTTGTTGCTGCTGTTGCGTTTGCTGTTGCTGTTGCTGTTGCTGTTGTTGTTGTTGTTGTTGTTGTTGTTGTTGTTGTTGTTGTTGTTGTTGTTGTTGTTGTTGTTGTTGTTGTTGTTGTGTTGTTGTTGTTGTTGTTGTTGTTGTTGTTGTTGTTGTTGTTGTTGTCGTCGGTGTCGTCGGTGTCGTCGTCGTCGTCGTCGTCGTCGTCGTCATCGTCGTCGTCGTCGTTGTCGTTGTCTTCGTCGTCGTCATCGTCGTCGTCCTCTCTGTGCTCCTCCTGGGCTCCTTCCCCTCCTTCCTGGTGCTCCCCCCTCTGTCTTCTCTCCCGATGCGTGTTCAGTTTTGTTGAGTTAAGGTCAGGAGGGGAAGGAGTAGAATGGGTGGGAGGAGTACAACCGACCTGCATAGTGAGGATGGACAACCTTCCCAAGGGTACCCTTGCGTCCCTGCCCCTTCGGCCCATCCTTTGCCACTTTCGGTGGCCGCGCCCCGCTCGAGAAGCTTCAGGGAACCGAAAAATGACATAGACATAAAAACTCGGCGGTCCGCGCGGATTTGTTGGATCCGCGCTGGACCCCCTTCCCTGGCGCGCGGAGCGCGCCAGGGGCGGCGCTGGAGACGCCGTCAGGGGGCCCAGCGCCGATCCGAGAAATCCGCGCGGACCTCCGAGTTTTTGTATGTTTATGTCATTGTTCGTTCCCCTGAGCTTTCAACTGGCCCTCCAAGGCCCTTGCATCCTCACCGTGCGTCCCCATGATGCGCGTCGGCTGCAGCAGGACGACGAGGCCGAGGGCGAGTGTGAGGGCTCTGCGCGTGTCGCGTGGCTTTTTGGGCCACAGCTCGGGTTGCCGGCGGCCTGTGCGGGACGCTTCGGGCACTTGGGGAGCGCTCTCGGCGAGGCGCATCTGCTGAAAAGCGTGTCGGGGCTGGGACACCTTCAGAACCGCACGAAAACGGGGGGGGGCGAGGGCGGGGGCGCATCTGCGGAAAGGTGTCCCGAGGCTGGAAAACCCCCGGAAACCCACGAAAGCGTGAGGGCGCGGGCGCGGGGGCGAGGTCGAGGGCGAGGAGGTGAGCGAGGGCGAGGGGAAGGCAAGTGCGACGGCGAAGGCGAAGGGGACAACGTGGGCGAGAGGCGAGGGGCGAGGGGCGAGGGGCGAAGGCGAGGGTGAGAGCGAGGGGCGAGGGGCGATGGGGCGAGGGGGCGAGGGGGCGAGGGGGCGAGGGGCGAAGGGCGCTGGGGCGAGGGGCGAGGGCGAGGGGCCGAGGGCGCCGGAGGACGTCCTGGCGCTCTTCCCGGCGGCCTGCGGCGACCACCAGGCTCGGCGCGGGGAGGGGGCCGGGCGCAAGCATTCCCTCCGAGGGCCTCCGTCGCCACCGCCGACGCCGTCGTCGTCGTCGGTTTCGTCATCATCGTCGGTTTCGTCGTCGTCGTCGTCGTCGTTCTCGCCGCCGCCGCCGCTGCCGCCGCCGCCCGTCGTTGTCGTCGTCGGTTTGTCGTCGTCGTCGTCGTCGTCGTCGTCGCTGCTGGGGCGCGGGGCTCGTCACGGCGTCTGGGGGGGCGGGGCGCCGCGCGCTGCACGCCAGCGGCCTTCCCCCGCGCGCGCCGCGCCAGGCGGCCCCAGTCGTGCCCAGACTGCGGGGTTGTGTCGGGCGAGGTGCATGCTCGGGCCCAGGTGGTCGAACAAGAACAGCCAGCGTGAGCGCAAACTTCAGGAGGTCCGCGCGGACTGGATCGGCGCTGGGCCGTGCCCCGGCAGCGCCTCAGGCGCCGCCCCTGGCGCGCTCCGTGCGCCAGGGCGCGGACGTCCAGCGCCGAACATCAGACTCGCTCTTACCTCAGACTCGCTCGCGCTCGTTCGCAGAAGGCAGCGAAGCACTGCCACCGTGCCTGGCCAGGGCCACCCTGCCTGGGCCACACGGTGATGCATAGTCCGTCCTGGCCTCGGCCAGAGGCGTGCGCACCATGCCAGGGCCCAGAATGGCCCTGGCCAGCCACGGTGGTGGTGTGAGGATACCTTCTGCTGGAGTAGTGGGTCTGGCGCCGACGGGGCGGCGGTGAGGGATTCCAGCGTTGCTTTAGTGTGTGCTATTGCACGTGATAGTACGATTTTGCGGGGGGGCACGACCTTGCACGGGCAGCACGCATTGTATGTGAAAGGCTAGCCAACGTGGGCTCCAAGCAGTACGGTCTTGCCCTGTGGATGTGTAAGCTATGTGGTGCAAGCGATGAAGTGTAAGCTATGTGGTGCAGTATACGTGGCGGCCACGGGCGGCAATTTGGCGAAACCTCGCCTGACCCACCCGAGGCGGCATCGAGGCGGCCGCGGGCGGCAAGATGGCGAAACTTCGCCAGACTCACCCAGCGCACGAGGCGGCCGCGAGGCGGCCACGGGCGGCACGTGGCGAAACTTCGCCGGACCCACCCAGCACACGAGGCGGCCACGGGCGGCAACGTGGCTCAACCCCGCTGGACACCCAGCTCACGAGGAGGCACCGAGGCGGCCACGGGCGACAACGTGGCGAAACCTCGCCAGACCCACCTGGGGCATGAGGCGGCCACGAAGCGGCCACGGGCTGCAATGTGGTGGCGAAATCTCGCGGGCTCCGTCAAATCCCTCAGTAAGACAAATAAGAGACCTGAAGTGCAAACACTGTTGGTGGAATGTGTTTGCAATGGGTGTGGTGCAAGCTACAGCCTCGGAGAGGTTTTCTCCTAACGCCGCCATACATGCCCATGCCGATCCATGACGCCCGCCTTGTTGTAGAGCAGTCGCGTTACATGTGGACCACAATGAGTGTTCATGACTCCGTGCCTTTATTTCGGTTTATATACGCCCACCACGACGTTTGTTCATTGCCCAGTCGGCGTCGACGAAAACGTGTTACATCCTATTGTGTGTTACATCCTATCGGATGTCATTCAATCGTGCGTACCTTCGCGGATTTTTCGCTTCGCCCAGGCCAAGCCAGGCAATTTGCGAGGCCGTCTTAAGCGTCACTGAGCCCGACCCAGGCCAAACCAAACAATTTTTGAGGACATCTCAAGCGAAACCGAGATCTAACCAGGCGAAGCCAGGGCCAAACCAGGCAAATTTTGAGGACGTCTCAGGCGAAACCAGTCCCAGACAAGGCCAAACCAGGGTCCAAGCCAGGCAGATTTGGAGGACGCCCCAGGCAGAATCACTCAAACTAGGCTGTACCCACTCTCCTCTGTTGAGTTCTGATCGAAGGAGTGAATTCTCCAGGGCCCCCCCCCGCAGGCGGAAACCCGCTTGGAATTTTATCGGGGGGGGGGCGGTTGGACCTCGCGCCTGCTGCTGCGGCCGGGGTCGGGCGCGGAAGGCTCCATCTGTCTTTCGGGTGTCTGTGGGGCTCTGGCGTGGCGTTCGGGGAAATCCTCCCGCACTTGCAGTTCGAGGGTGGAGGCTGCACGGTGCAGGCCGTGTGGTGCAAATGCCGCGGTGCGTTCTACGTGGTGCACGACGTGCGGCGCAAGCTGTGCGAGGCGCTCCAGAAAGGGCCCTGCCTTCGTGGATCGAAGGAGGCTGTCGTCGCTTCCTCGGCGGAAGGCGGCGGAAGGGCGGCGGAAGGTCGACGGAGGCAAAACGAGGCCGCCTGCGCCGGCGGAAGCCGGCGGAAACTCGCAGCGTAGGGGCGGGGCTGGGGCACGATGCCCACCTGCCTCTGCTCGCTCTTCGTCGGGCTTCCCTGGTTAAGCACAGTGCCCATACCAGCGCCGTCCACACGGCAGTTTAGAGCCCCACGCGAGGCCTCCTGCGCCGATTGATCATTGGCGGTAGTGCGCTTCGGAACGGAAGCTCGGCGGAAGGCGGCGGAAGTAGAAGATGTGCCCCCAGGAGATGAAACCGCCTTTGGGTCCAGGGTTTTGGAAATCGCCCACGTGGTGCAGGCTGTGCGGTGCAAGATGCGTTGGGCCTCCGCGAGCGGCCACGGGGCGGCCACGTGGCCGCCACAGGGCAGCCGCGTGGCAGCACACGGGGCGGCCACGGGCTGCCCACGGGGCAGCCGCGGACGGCCACGGCCAGCAAAAAGAAGAGCATCGGGCTACCCATCCAATCCCGGAGTAAAACAAGTAAGGGCCCATACCTGCAAGAATCTGGGCCTCCTAGATGGGGTCGGAGTAGATGGGGTCGGAGGATCGCGCCGCATCGGCGATACATCGACGATGCGGCTCGATG
Source organism: Prorocentrum cordatum (assembly GCA_963575745.1). NCBI lineage: Eukaryota > Dinophyceae > Prorocentrales > Prorocentraceae > Prorocentrum > Prorocentrum cordatum. Next base: position 136,957 of record CAUYUJ010016859.1, on the reverse strand, counting down.
CGGAGCCCGACTTTCGCCACGCCGACGGCGCCAATGCATCGCCGACATCGCCAGGGCATCGCCAATGCATCGGCGATGCATCGGCGATGCGTCGGCGATGCGGCGCGATCCTTCGACCCCATATAATCCGACCCCATCTACGAGACCTCTAAAGTATATTCCGGGGAAGATCAGCACAGCTGCATCCACTCGCAACGATTGTATCCAGCGCGCAGACCACAGCAGCCAATCACCAACCATTGCAAGTACGACTGCACCTCTCCCCGCGGATCCATCTGCCTCAGACGCGCTGCTCCGTCAGGACTTCGGGGCAGCCCTTTTTACGAACGCTATGCGAAGCAGAGACGTCGATAAACTGTAGTTGCTGCGAGAGGCCCTCGGAAGATGCAGCAGCACACTGCCCATAATTCTGAGACCTGGCTCCAGGCGCCCAGTCGGGCGGGATCGGCCTGGGGGCACACGCGCCCACACGGAGACGTAGTGCTTGGCGGGCGTGGGACCGAACATCTCCTGGCCCCCTTAGCTCCTCCCTCCCCCTGCCCCTGCCAGGGCCGCCTGCGCTCCAACTCGATGCGATCCGAGTCGCCGGCTGGGGCCGCGATTCCGCTTCGACTCGGCCCGATTCACCGGCGTCGGCCAGAGCCCGCCAGCCGGAGCCCTCCGATCCACGCTTCGGGACGAGCCGCGGGCGCTCCGCTCCGCTTCCGCGGCAGATCGATCCGCTGGGCTGCGCGGATTGTCGTCGTTGTCGTCGTCGTCGTCGTCGTCGTCGTCGTCGTCGTCGTCGCTCGTCGTCGTCGTCGTCGTCGTCGTCGTCGTCGTCGTCGTCGCACGTCGTCGTCGCTCGTCGTCGTCGCTCGTCGTCGTCGTCAGCGCTCGTCGTCGTCGTCGTCGTCGTCGTCGTCGTCGTCGTCGTCGTCGCCGGCCTCGCGCTGCGTCGTCTGGACCCGGGCCTGCCTGCGCTCGGCTGCCCGCGGCTCGGTCCAGCTCGGGTGCCGCCCAGGCCGGCCTGCGCCTGGCTGCCCGCGCGTGCAGCTGCTTCGCTGCCTGCTCCCCAGGCTTCAGTCGGGCATGCCCCTCTACGCAGGGGGAGTGCTCAAAGATGGTCAGGAAATAGTCTGGGGGCGGTTTCGCGATTGTTTCTGGCTGGTTTGGAGCCTTTTTACCTAACAGCTCTTGCTGATAGGTTTCTAGTGGTCTCAAAAGAGAGCATCATGACTCCTCAGGGGGGTCTGGGCGGGACCCGGGGAGGCTGCCGCCGAAGCCGAAATCGCTTGGGACATCCTCGCAAAATCGCTCTTGGTGCTCCCAGAACTCCATTCCCGGGCCACATTTTGGATGCCCGGAGCCAACTGTAGGCCACTTCGTGCTCTTCGACTTCCCAGAACTCCATTCCCGGGCCACATTTTGGATGCCCGGAGCCAACTGTAGGCCACTTCGTGCTCTTCGATTCCCAGAACTCCATTCCCGGGCCACATTTTGGATGCCCGGAGCCAACTGTAGGCCACTTCGTGCTCTTCAAGTTCCCAGAACTCCATTCCTGGGCATGATTTTGAATGCCCGGAGCCAACTGTAGGCCACTTCGTGTTCTTCTAGTTCCCAGAACTCCATTCCTGGGCCACATTTTGAATGCTGAGGCAGGCTGATGCTGCGGCCGAGGCAGGCTGAGGCTGAGGCAGGCTGAGGCTGAGGCCGAGGCTGAAGGCAGACTGAGGCTGAGGCTGAAGCAGACTGAGGCTGAGGCTGAGGCAGGCTGAGGCTGAGGCTGAGCAGGCTGATGCTGAGGCAGGCTGAGGCTGAGGCTGAGGCTGATGCAGGCTGAGGCTGAGGCAGGCTGAGGCTGAGGCCGAGGCTGAAGGCAGACTGAGGCTGAGGCTGAAGCAGGCTGAGGCTGAGGCTGAGGCAGGCTGAGGCTGAGGCAGGCTGAGGCTGAGGCTGAGGCAGGCTGAGGCTGAGGCTGTGACTGCGACTGCCGTTGCCGCTGCGACTGTCATCGCGAATGCGACTACGAGTGCGAGAACAGCAGAATTCTACAACTGGATTTTCATCTGAATCTTAAGGGGAATGCTTTCAGATATGCTTCTACACATCGCTGTTAGGTTGCTTTGCCGGGATATTTTTTGACTACTTTTACTTTTCTTGCAAAGTCCGCCCGTACGAGGACATTCAGGAGGGAAAAACGCACAGACACAATCAATCGTCGATTCCCAAGAAAATATTGGAAAATGTGGGCAGTGGGGGGGAAGACGAAAGCCAGTAAAAGATGGGGAAAGACTGGGGATCCTGTGATTCGTGCGTAATTACTTCTTTGTGTGCCCTTGGGCCCCCCCAGACCTGCCCGACCTGCGGCTCGCGCCCCCGCCCGGCGGGAGAGGCGAGCCCCGCCGCCGACGGCGCCGGCGGCGCCGCGTACCTGGTGCCCTTTGTGGTCCTGGCCGGGATCAACTGCTTCTTCGACGGAGGCGGGCCTTTCGCCGCCGGCGCCGCCGGGGGACGCTGCCCCTGCTCCTGGTCCACCTCCGCCTCGGCCTCCTCGTCCTCATCCACCCTCCTCCTCGTCTACCTCCTCCTCCTCCTCCTGCTCCTCCTCCCCCTCCTCCTTTTCCGCTCCCTCCTCGCTCTTGCTCGTTGCTCCTCGTCCTCCTCCTCTCTCTCGCTTTCCTCCGCGGCGGCTCCTTCGCTCGGGCCAGCGCGCATCATGTAGCGGCCGAGCCCCGTCGAAGACAGCGGCGGGGGCGTCACCATCCGCCTGGACTCGTTTGCCCTGGAGGGGTGGGAGAGGCCAGGAGGGAGCTTTCGTCGGGTGCGGAAGAGGTGGGATAAGCCAGGCGTGCTTTGGATGGCCGGTTCCCGGGGTGCATGCCCCATCCGCCTGGATTCGTTTGCCTTGGAGGGGTGGGAGGGGCCAGGAGGGAGCCTTCGTCGGGTTCGGAAGAGGTTGGACAAACCAGGCGTGCTCTGGACGGGCGGTTCCCGTGGTGCATGCCGTGCTCCCGCACACGCTCAAGGCTTTCATGCCCCGGGCGTGCTCCGCCTCCTCCTCCCCCCGCTCGCCCCCGCCTCCCATTTCCTGTCGTGGCCGACGAGGCCCCGCAGTGCCCCTCGGCCCCCTCCAACCGCGGCGCGGGTCCTCAGGCCGGGGGGCCTCCGAGCCTTCTGAGGAGGCCCGCCCCTTTCTCTCGAGGAAGCACAAGCATGGGTCCGAGTAGTAGAAAGCAGTTCGTCTTAGGATATGGGGACCATTCTGCAGGGCCCTGTGGAGAAGGAGCTATACTGAAACTTTATTGTTGCGTCTTGGGTTTACAGTGGCCCTCCTCGTCCTCATCCTTCCCCTCCTCTTCCTCGTCCTTCCCTTCCTTCTCCATTCTTTTCCCTGATAAGTAACCTCTCTCTGGTGCACCCCGAGCCTGGTCGAAAGGGCGGGCGGGGCGTTTCCTTTGAGACTTCTTCACCATTTGTATCCCTGAAGTTTCAACGTTGGCAACAGTTTCACATATGGAGGGCGGGTGGCTTTCAAAATGGGACTTTGGCTTGAGCGCCGCGCGCATTCAATTGCAAGAGTTTCGCAGATTCAGGGCCGTTTCTTTCCAAATTGTGGCTCTCGCCTCAGCGCCGCGCAGGTTTCTTCTTTTTGGTTGTTAAGGAGATCAAGAGTTTCACGGATTCTCATGTTTAACGTACCAGAAATACTGTTTTGGAAAGGTTCAGTGAGGGTGCAGCGGTTACGTTGATTCGCGGTGGTGAAATCCAAGCGATGGCGTTCTGGCGCGATTCAGGATCTCTAATACGCAACGGTCAGGTTGATCCGTGGCGTTGGAGTCCCGAGAATAATTCTTTGGTGTGCTTCCGGGTGTCAAAACAGTTGTTTTCCAATTAGGCAGCTCCTTCAGTGGAAATGAATCCTTGTAGGTGCCTATGAAGAGGGAGCTTGGAGGGAGGGTTTAGTTATTTAATCATTGTTGATGACTCTTGGGGTTGCACTGGTCTTTTGCGTCCTGCTCCTCTTTTTCTTCTTCTTCCTCCTCCTCGGACGGGACCGTTGTAGATTGCTCCTCTTGTCACATGGCTTAATGTTCTCCCTTGTCCTCTGCTGTTTTTGCTCGGGGCCACAATCGGGTAGCAAATCGTGCCCGTGTTTATATCGCGTGACGCATCGTCTGACTCTTTCGTTTACCGCGTACGGAGAAGTACGCCTTGCCACGTTCATCCTTTACTTTTAGTTGGTAGCGGAGCTTCGGCTTCCTTCCACGCGACGCCATGGCGCCTGCTCGCCGCCTTGCCTCGACCGCGCTGGCTCCTTCAGGACACCGCCTTGCTCAACGACGTGATGATCTTTGACCTCTGCAAGTTCATCGTCTTACTTCCCCTGCCGCACTGACAGCCCGCAGGTCCTCCCACCCGCGGCTGGCGGTGCCGTTGCCGCCCCGCCGCCAGGTTCGACCTTGGTTTACGAGCACAACCACTGTTACCAGGACATCGACATCAAGGACCGCGCGTCCACCCATCCCGCGCTTCCCTCTGGGCTGGCCCGAACTATGTTCGGGCTGACCCGACCCCATCACGGCACCCGCGGGTGGGTGTGACCGCCGACATCAAGCAGTTAATCGAAACAACGATCACGTCGCTGGAATTGGCAGAGGATTCTGGGCTACTGGCGACTATGTTGCAGGAGTCCAGAGGGAAAGAGGCAACGGACACCATGCCGCCATTTCATCCGCCTCAGTCGACTGATCCGACGTTCACAGCAACGGTGTTGGCGAAGAGCCCCGAGCTGTCTGCGGCTATGTCGCAGACGCTGGGGGTGGCGCAGGCAGGTAGAAGCGAACAATCGATGGGGGGTCCGTCGACTACCCGTTCTTAATACCCTGGAACCTGACCGTCCACATTATTTGCGCACCCCCTGCTGCCTGGATGACTTTGACTCCGATGCGGACTCTATTTGATTGTCGTGCCCGCGCGCGACGAGTACTCCCGCAACAATGTTGTGGGGAGCTCCGAGTGCCGTTCGCCTTCTCACCACCATGCGACAGAAAAAAGACCCAATTCGCTGTCGAGGAAGAGCATGCGCGGGACCGACGCCCACAACGCCTCCGAGGTATTCTACATGAATTCCGTCGCTGGTGGTGGATCCCAAGATTCCAGGGGCTCCACTCCAGAAGAAAATCCATCGGAGTGGGCATGATCGCAGCCACCAGTTGCACCGCCCGTGTGGACGCTGGTGGCGGTTCTGGCGGCAACGTGCGACGCCTCCGCACCTGCGGGCCCGAGCAGCAAGCTCGCGAGCCTGTCCAACGTTGTGTGCGGGAAGACGTGATCTGATCAGCGGCGAACTGCGAGCTCGACGAGTTTCGCCAGGCGGTCTACGTCTCGCCGCGCCTCGCCATGGCACGCGAGTGCGTGTGCGAATGGCCGCCCGCTGTCCTGATCCAGGGAGGTTATATGCAGCGACCCATTTCCGCCTATGACCTTCCCCATGCGCAGCCTTGCCGAACGGTGGGGCCAGCTAGGGGGGGAAGCAGCGCGCGGGCGGTATCGGCTCTGTTGGCCGCAAGAGCGCGTCGGCAACCAGCTCGCCAGGTTCGACATCCTCCGCGACAGGGCGCACCAAGCCGGTCAATTCCCGATCGGTTTCGAGGGTCTCTGTTATCTGTTGCCGCGCGCGATTGGTATATCGAGCGTGGCAGCAGGCGATGGTCCTGCACCGCGACAACGTGGCCCACCTTGCGAATTCTTAGCAGCTGGCCGACATGACGAGCCAGCTGCGCAGTTTTGGGCGTGAGATCGAGGACTCTCTCGGCAATCTCGCCGCGGCCGTGCGCGCGTCTCGACGCTAGATGTTCTTCGCGGGTGCGCGGCCGGGATGGTATGGGGCATGCGGCCCTGGGAGCGGCGCCGGGCCCGCCCGCGGCCGCAGTCGATGCCGACCCCTGCGCGGCGCCATCAGCGCAGGTGGCGCGCCCGGCGGCGGGTATTGACGCAGGCGCCGACTCTGACGCCTTCAGCTTGTTCGGCGAATTTGCTGCTGCCGACGATCCCCCCGCTGCGCGAAGTTCCGACGGAATTGCGCGGTGCGCGCCTCGTGTGGGCTCGCGAGCGCGACGAAACCCGATGGCGCCGTTTCGGCGGCGACTGGCCTGCGCGCCGCGTCCGGGGGGCCGCCGTGCGCGAGGGCGAGGGCTGCGGTAAGGGCCACTGAGCCTTCCTGGCCGACGTGTCCCAGAACGACACCTGGGGTGGGGGCAGGTTGAGAGGGGGGGAGGGTAGGCGCGTGGCCGGTGGGGTGGGCTTTGGCCGCAGAGGCAACCCGCCTGGTCCAGGCGGGGTACTTATCAAGTGCCGCGAGTGTTGTCCCGGAGACCACCTCGTGCGCGACTGCCCCAGGCGCCGCCAGCATGGGCGCGCCCGTCTCTTTATCGACCCAGCTTTAGCAGCGCCGCCGCCGTGCAGAGCGCCTATCTTTGGAGCGGCGGACGACCAACTCTAGCATCGGCATCTACGCGGCCAGCGCCGGCGGCAGCGCCGAGTGCCTCATCCGACGGCGCGTGGCAGCTGGTGGGCCGCAGCCATTGGTCGAGCTGGGCGGGGGCCTCCCTATGTTTCAGATCTACGGTGACTGAGCCAAGAGATGGGCGACTTCATGCGCCGCGCGCGGCGCGACTCTGCTCGGCCAGCGGGTCGGGCATGCGCGCTGCCGGCCCGCGCGGCAGGGGCGGGGCGCAGCCCCTACTGCGCCTGCAGCGCCCTCGGCTCCAGCAGCATCGGCAGCGCCGCCGCCGCCGACGCCGCCTCGCTGGGCCCGAGTGCCCGGTGCCTTCTCGCTGGGGCAGCAGCGCGGGCGCGACTGGGTGAGCGACATCAACGTCCCGTGTCGCTGTGCCTGCGACCCCGCTTGTCGACGGGCAGTTGCCGAGCTGGGCTTGCGTGCCCTCTGTCTCAGCCCTCGGCGTCAGCGCGCCGTGTGGATCGAGCTCCATGTGGCCGCCGCAGTCCTCGCCGTTAGCAGCATCGCCGCCAGTGCTGGAGTCTCCCAACGACCTGGCTCTATTCAGCCAGCGCGTCCCCATCGACGTGGTCCAGCCGTAAGGGAGTGGCCATGTGGTTCGCTGGCCGCGACGCGTGCATGTCATGTGGCGGCCGATGCGAACGCGGTTGGCGCCGCTCTCGACCGCGCGCAACGGCGGCAGCTCGACGAGCTCCAGAACGCCCATCTTGCACTAGAGCTTTTGCGACAACGGGGCGAGCAGCGGCGGCGGGCCGCGCGGGCTGGGGAGAAACCTCCACTGATCCACCTGTGCCGGCTGCCGTGCCCGCTGCGCCCTGTGTCGTAGTCCCCGGCGGTGACGACCGGGAATGTCTTATTTGTATCGAGTGGTGGCGATCGAGTGGTGCGCTCCAAGTGCCGCCGCATCTGGCGCTGGCCTGGAGTGCTGCCCAGCGTGCCGAGGCCCAGCCGACGCCATCGCCGACTTCCGCTATCGTGCTACGGCGGGTCCGGCGACTGTGCCGCCGGCCCGCGCGGCAGAGCGTGATCCGTCCGGTGCATGTTGTGCCGGCCAGCTCGGCATGAAGCGACGACGCGCCCCAGGAGGCTCCGTCGCAGCGGGGCCGCGTCCGATCTTCCAGGCACGTGCCCGCGCCAGGGGCACCGCGGCAAGAACTCATGCAGTCACCAGACAGCGCGTCCAGCTGCGTGTCCGCCGCTGACGTAGCGGTACCTTGCGACGCACGCTTAAATTTGCGTGCAGTTTCCCATCATTCTACTCTTCCGTGGTGGCCTACATCGCCAGGTGCAGGTCTGGGCCCTTCCTTTGGCGCTCCGTGCTACCTGGCGAGCGCCGGCCTGCCGGGCGGCCCGTTGTCGACGCCGGCAGCTGGGAAAACCTGTGGGGCGGAGATTCTGGGAAGAAGCTGTCGACTCCACCCTGCGTGGCAGGAGTGGGCAACTGCATGCTGTTAATGGGGAGGTGCGCTGCCTCATTCTGTCGCCCCCAGTGACGGCGTGGCCGCGCAGCGAAGCATGCGTGCCCCTGCGGTGGAGGGTCGCGGCTCGGTCTGCAGTTCACGCAGTCCAACAACGGGAACAACGGGGTGGTGGAGACAGGCGTGGCGCTCAAACGCCTCGTGTGTCCAGGGCCTGGTGGCCACGAGATCAATCGGGGCCCTGGTGAAATCCCGCTCGACCTAAAGTTGGCTCCAAGTGGGCACTTCTGCATGCTTGTTGACGACTTTGATCGACTCTTACCGCCATCCAGTGGACTGCCGCCCAAGCAGCTTGCGCTGCTCGCCTTGGGCAACCGCGACCAGGCTGGCGACGCCAGCGGCGGCCGCGAGTTCAAGAAGCTCAAGATCCAGTATCTGGACCCCAACGCACAGGCAACCGTGCGGGGCGCACCTCTGGCCGCTGGCTACGACTTGCGTGTCGGCGTGGGCGTCAGTATCCAGACCTCATGTCGGGAACTGGTGTCTAGGGGCGTGGCCGCTCTTGCCCCGCCGGGCATCTGCCCGCGGATTGCCCCGTGCCCAGGCGTCGCCTTTGCAGCGTCGGCGTCGTGGGCGGAGTGATGGGCCCTGACTGCCGCCGCGAAATCGTGGTGATCATGCGCGTAGCATGCCCGCAGGCGGTCGTGGTCGAGCAGGGCCGACGGATCGCCCGATCCATCCTGGATTGCACCAGCGTGGCTTCCGAGATCGTGGTGTTTTCCAACTTTCCCTCATCCTCCCGTGGATCAGTTGGCCGTGGACAGGCTGGCGTGAGTCGCCTCAGCTGCGACGCGATTTCCAGTCAGGGCGGGCAGTGCAGCGCCCTCGGGGTCTCTCCGCAACTGTGTTGCCGAAGACCCAGCACAGACGCCCCGCTAGGAGGAGGGCGGGTCAGCCTTCAAAGGCCTGCCCGGCCGACCCGCCCCTGCACGGGCGGGGCGCGGGGCCAGGTCGCCCCGCCCAGGTCCTGGAGAGGGAGATATCTCGAGCGCTACAGGACCATTGCCACGGTGTCATCCGCTACACCTCCTACGAAGACGCCATCGGGTCACTGACCGACGGCGCGTTTCCCAGCGCAGTCTACAGCGCGCTGTGGATCGCGTGCGACACGAACTGGGACAGAGTGCGCCATGTCCTCGATCTTCACGACTGGCGCGCGCGGGTCAAGGTCGCGGGCGTTTGGATTGTGATCTTCGGTCGGCGTGGGCCCCGCTGGAGGGTCCCAGCTGTGAAGGAAATGCCCGACGCCGACGTGCTGCACTTCGGCGTGCATCGGGCTCGCCGCTAGCCTCTGGCCCCAGAGGCTCAGCGCAGCGACGTGGCCTTCCTGATGATCACCGGCTCGCCCATTCCCAGCCGATTACGCAGACGCAACATCGATCTCGAGGAACGCATCGACGACTGGGCGACCTCGGACTGGCGTGTGGGCCGCGACGCGTTGCGTCTTGCGCCCTACTGCAGTTGTGCCTCAACGAGCAGTGGCGCGTCGCGCAAGGTGCGCCATCGGCGAGACGCAGCAGCAGCTCCGGCACCAGACTCGAACGCTATTTCCTGTCCTGTGGGGACTGGCAAGCGCGACGCCGAGCGGCGCGCCCAGGGCCAGAACGCCCAGCAGCACGCTCAAGACGAACAACCACAGAAATGTCACTGAAGGCCGGCTTCTTCTACACACCGCCGCGGGGTGTGAGGCGACGCTGGCCGACGATTCTGGCCGGCCATGCGAGGCGCCCGGCGACCGCGCTGTCGGCGCCTACCCCGCGGCAGAGCGCATGCGCCAGAAAGCGAAGAGAAGGGGGCCGCGTGCCCTGAGCGCGGAAGCAGGTCGTAGAGGACCATCGAGACGACTGCGGCACCGACCTTGCGGGTTTCGCCCCGTATCTGCTCGGCTTCCCAGCCGTGGGCGACCCGGGTCAGACCGACGAGTGCGACGACGACAACGACGGCGACCTGCTGGGCGGCTCACCTTAGGCTTGCCTCCCTGGTGGTTCCACGGCTCGTCGGCCTCGCCATCTGGCGTTTGCTCAACTAGTCCAGTCAGCCGAGTCCAGGGCGGAGACGTCACTTAGCGATATCCTTCACCTCCTCATCTACCTCACCGCCGACGGTTATGACACTTTGATCATGGAGATTTCCGGTGGGGTGGCTCGGGCCTGCCAACTTGCTGTCCGCCGCCGCCTTAAGGTGGGCGCCATTTTCGACTTGGTCACTGGCTGCGACGTCAACGACGAGAGCCGGCAGGGCGCTGTGGAGCGATGCATCCGACAAAATCGGCTCCTAGTGGACATCATGGCTCCCGCTTGCCGGCTTTGGTCGTTGGGCTCCGTCTACCTACAAACGTGATTACAGCGCCTGGCTACGCTCCTACGAGGACGCACGCCGACGCGGCCGATTCTGCGGCTCCGTAGCTATGCTACAGCTGCAGCTCGGCGGCTACTTCGCCAACGAGCGGCCCGACCTATTGCGGCTGTGCTGCGAGCCGCCGTGGCCAGTGGTGCTGGCGCCACCAGGCGTGCGCGAGGTCATGTTCGACCACTGCCAACTTGGGCAACGAGATCGTCGCGGGGGTATCCTGCGGAAGGCCGCGGGCTTGGCCTCAACCGCCCTTGGGACCCCCAGGCCGTTCATGAACCTCAAGTGCTCGTGCCCGCGCGCGCGTGCACGTCGAGGGCCGCGACAGCTTCGACGCCCAAGTCTGGCCATGGAAGATGGCCGAGCGGCTCGCCCGGCGTTTCGTGGACCTGCGCCGCCGCCTGGGATCCTCGCATATCGCGCGTTATTATTTTCGCGGCTGCCATGGCCGCTGGGCGCGCGCGCTGCGCGTGCAAGGCGTGCTGGCGCAACGTGCGATCGGATTCGTCCGTGCGCCCCCGAGATCTGGCCACCTGCCAGTATCCTCGGAGCGCCCCAATGCACTGGGAATGCCCAGGCTGCCGCGAGGAGGAGGAACGCGACCATCCTGCGCGCGCCCGCGAGTTCAGCAACTGCAGGTTCGCGGACCCGCGCGCGCGGCCGCGCCCGCGCACCGGCCAACGCCCACAAACGCCGACAAGACATGAGGGACCGCGCCCGTTCAGCGACTGGTAGGCTCAACTACCTGGAGAAGCCCGCCTCGGACCATCAGACGAGGCCGCGCTTCTACCAGCATTCGACAGAACGCCGGTGGCCAGCTCATCATCCGGCGCTGGGATACAGGGCGGTGCTTCTGGCACTTGTGTTGGATCACAACTTCGAGCGAGTCCAGTAAGTGGCGCAGTGCCGAGATGAACAGCGCGGCCAGCTACCGGCTCATCTGTAGTCAACCGAAGGCCTTCAGATTTGACCCGCTTCGACATCGCCACGTCACCGCGAGCATTGCGTGGCGATCCGCGCGAGACACGAACGCGAGAGCTACGCAAACAATGCCTCTGGTGGTGGCGCGCCACTGACGAGGAAATGGCTCGAGCTCTACGTGCGGCCAACATGCCAGAAGCAGTCCTCGATCTCACCCCCGCGATGGTCCACAACTGTCGGGAGTATCGCATCTGGCTACGACCGGCGCGCCATGCGATTCCCGCGCTACGCCTTTCCACGCGTTTTAACCAGCACGTCGAATGTGACATCCTGTATTACAAGGACCGCATGATGCTGCGCTTGATCTGCCGTGCCTCAGGGTGGTACAAGTGCCGGGGTATCGCGAGCAGTCGCGACCTGGCGCTTGTGGCCGCCATCGACCGTTCTTGGACCCAGTTGTTCGGTTCGATGGAAGGTGGGGTGGCATGACCTCGACGTCCTTCGTGGAAGGAATGTGGAGGCGAGGGGCGCAGGCGGACATCCGAGCTCCACGCCAGCACGGTTGTGTATGGAGCGACGTGGTGCAGTCCTACGATGCGCACTCCACGCCGCCGAGGGGCAGCTGGGGCGCGAAGGTGTCTCCGCCAAGTCGACTCCATTCTGGTCCGCGCTACCTTGGGGGGCAGTCGGCTCGCCCGCGTGGGCGGCGTTGCGCCGTGAAGCGTCGACTTCGGCAGGTAGCCCTCCATGATGCCACCGCTCGAAGCAGAGGAGGAGGTTGAGGCATCCGGCGATGATGTTGCTTGTGCTGGTCCCGCTGCCAGTGTGTAAGTGCAGCCCAGTCGACTGCAGTGGCGTATCCGTGATATCGCCTTGCAGCGTATTTTCGAGGCTACTCCGATCGTCCGCCCTAACCGCGCCCTCCGGACACGCGCCGCCGAGACCGGAGAGGGGCGCTTCAACGTGAGTGACCCGGTGGAGATCCACCCACCTGAGCAGAAAAGACAGGTGGGGCTGTCGGGCTGGGCAGGGCCAGCGCGGTCCTTTCTGGGCACCTGGCCAGAGGCAAGGTGATCGTCAAGTGTCGCCAAGACGAGGTTGTCTGCAGAATGCAGGGCGTATGGGCCCTCATCGGAGTCGTCTTCGACGACGTGGACGCAGGCATGGCGCGAGCAGGCCTGGCCTGGGATCGCGCGTAGGACTGCCCAGGGCACGTCGCGCCAGGCTGTGGGGCCAGGACCTTCGGCCGCTGGGGGGACGAGAAGGGCAGGTAGCTGACCGATCAGGCTCGGCAGCACCCTGATGTCCTCGAGGTCTGCGCCACTTGCCCCGCCCGTGCTTCCAGCTACCAGGCGGCCGCGCCGCGCGTCTTGTGCGCGGCCAGAAATATGTGGGCGATTGGCCAGGCTGCGCCCGCAGCTAGGTCATCTAGTGATCCCCTCCGAACCCGAGCGACGTTCGCCAACTGCGCGTGGGCGGCGTCAAGTCCGGCGCCCACAACCTCATCGGCGAGCAGTGGGCGCTCGCATCATCCAGTTCATCTTGGGTGACGTGCGTCGGCATGCAGCAGACGCCTGGCAGGGCCGAGAGGGGGCGTTCGATGACTGTGTTATCAACGCTCCCGATGGCGCCGCCAGCGTCACCGAGGGTGGTGCACCATCAGCCCTGTCGGTCATGCCCGAAGAGGCTGACAGCGGCATCCCCGGTCACATCCAGCAAGTGATGTTGGCGGCCTGGCAGGAAGCCGAGGGGGCGGGGGTCTGGCCCAGAAGATGCGGGAGCTGGAGATCGCCGACAGCCAGCAGAAGGTCTACGCTGCTGTCGAGCATGCGGCCGTGGGCCGCTGGCCACGCGAGTGGCCCCAGCACCTAGAGACGCAGCGCCTGCGTCGGTTTATCCGCGCGCAGTGTCGGTGCGACCTGCGTGGCGCCTCCTCGGGCGATTGTGCCAAGCTTGGGGGGGGCGCGGGGGGGTGTACTTGGGCCCTGGAGTGCGAGAAGCATTCTTGAGCGGTAACGAGGAGCCGTCCGGCAAATCTGTTGCTTGCTCCTCCGCGGCGGCCGTGCTGGAAGTGCGCGCCGCCGTCTTTGCCGCGGCCGTCGAGCGCGACGCGGGCCTCTTGTGTGCAGGGGAAGTGGCGAGGTTTTTTCTAGGAGGTAGCAGCCGCCGTTCCCGAGGAGCTCAGCATCTGGGTCAAGTGAAAGTTTTTCGAGCGACGACCTGTCGCATGCGCGCGGAACCTCATTGGCTCCAAATGCGTGTTCAAATGGAAGCACTGGATGGGGTCGGACGGCAAGACCGTCGATAGTTTCCAGCGCCGCATGGCGCTGAGAGGCCTCCGCGACACGTGCGCCGGAGCTTTGGAGATGTTCGCCAGCGCGGCGAAGAGGACGTTCCAGCGCATTCCGTTCTCAGGGGCGGCTTGTCGCCCAGACTGGGTGTGCGTCGCCGTGGGCGTCGAGCAGGCATTCCTGCCGCCCGGCTTTGCAGCCATCCGCGTGCAGGTGCCAGGCTGCGAGTCCTTCGACGAGCGGACCGAGCGCCTGCGCTGCATTGGGCCAGGTGCGGGCGCACGGGCTGCAAGGAAGTGCCCTGGGCCTTCTCAATGGAGCTCGCCGGGGTCGCGGGCTCGCCAGAGTGCAACTCCGGGCCGACGCAGTGGGGTCCTGAGCTTGAGGTCAAACATGAGGCGTTTGGCACCGATGGCGCCGGTGGCTCGGTGCCAGCGGCCGCGCTGTCCGGGCGCGTTGACGACCCCTAGATCGCAGGGCGCAGGGGGCGCGTCGACCGACTCATCGGCCGCGTCGAGGGGGTCTTCGCCAAAATGAATTGGGATTATGTTGTCTTCGCCAACTGCTGAGCCCATCAACGCCGCCGTGCCTATGGCACCGTGGCGCTCGACCAGGGCGAGGACATCGACGCCCTGATCCCAATCGGGCGCGTCGACCTGGTCAAGTCGAAGGCAGACTTAGCCGGCCGGAGGTCAGCTTCCAGACCTCTTCGTCTACAGTTCCAGGGCAGCGGCCTGCGCTCTGCTCGCGCAGCGCCGCTTTGCCGTCTACATCTTCGCGCTGCGGTGGGCCAAGATCGAGCCGCTCGTCGGGCGCGTGGTGCAGCTCATCTCTGTTGTTCTGGCCGCGCAGAAGATCAAGGCGAATTTCACCATTCCGGCGATGGAGTGCGCGGGCCGGCTCTGCGTGCGCAGCGACGCGCGGCAGGAGGGGCCAGGATGCGGCTGGCGAGTCGCCGTCTTCATGCGTGTGAACAATTGTCGCAGTGTTGGCTACCTGCCACCTGCGCGACGCCGGGGGCCGATCGCGCAGACTTGTGTGTCGATCCTTTCTCGGCTCAGAGCTGCCCGCAGCCTGCGGCGCAGCGGGTGGCCTGCAGGCGTGCCTCATGACGCTCCACGAGATGGTGCGCGGCCCCGCCTCAGCAGAGGAGTTGGGGGGGCTAGGGGGGGGGGGGGGGAGTTTTGCGCCGTGCCGTCCAGGCTGGTCGAGGACGGCATGTCTGTGTTCTCCGACCCGGCCAGGGACTTCGTTCGGCCGCCATTGAAGAGCACGTGGCAGGCCACCCGTGGTTGTTATCAGACCAGCTCCGCACCGAGCAATTCTCCCATTTCGCATTGGTGTGGCACTCGCGACATGAAGGCCAATTCCACGACGCAGGGCAGCATCGGCTGCCAGCCTATCATCGTCATCATGGGCGGGGAAGCTCAGCTACGACCGCCCTGCGGTCAGGTTGAGGAGTCAGGGGCGGCGCATGAGGACAGTGCCGAGTTCCCGTCGCCGCGAATTTACCAAGGACAAGCGCTACCACTGAGACTAAGTCGACGGCTCGGCCCACGCTAGAATAAAAAGCGGGATCTCGAGGCTCGCACTCCGCGAGCTGAGTTCGCGAATGCGACGCGGCACGCTTGTTAAGTGAGCGGACTGCATCCGCGAGCCATGTTCGTGGTGCAGCAGGCCTTGGACAGCAGAGCGTGCAGAGAGTGATTGCGCTCTCCATGCGCTGATCTGCTGCTTTCCATTTTTTATGCAGAACCTGCTCAGGAGAAGGTTCTCTCGCCAGCGCTGTGTCTAGCAACCTCTTTTGCTTCGCTGGCTCGGGTGTGGTTTGCGCGCCTGGGCTGGTTGGGCTCGGGTGGTTTGAACACCAGACTAGAATGGGACCTTTGAGTGCTGCACATCTTGCCACATGCCTTGCTGGTCTCCCCTGTCCGCTGCCGTTTTTGCTCGGGGGCACAAACGGTCACATTATCGTGCCCGTTTTATACATCGCCTGACACATCGTCAGTTTTTTTTTCAGCTGCGTATTGAAACTGCGCCTTTCACCCTCGTCTCTCACTTCTGGTCTCCCGCTCTTCTTCCTCCTTCTCCTCCTCCTGCTTGTCCTCTTCCTTCTCGTTCTCCTTCTCCTTCTCCTTCTCGTCCCTCCCTTTTTTTCCCCTTCCTTTCCTCCTTCTCCTCATGTGTTCTCCCCCAGAACTTTCCCCATGGGTTTCCGCTGTGGCCCGGGGGAAACGATTCATTTCTTGGTAAGCTTTCGGGCCAACGTTTGGCCACGCAGGCGTTTCCTTCAAACGAGGGGGCGGCGGTGGTTCGTTGTCGGCGTTTTCGGTAAAGAATTAATTCAGCGCTCACCCCCAGCGCGCGTCCCCCAGCCAACCTCCTGCTGGACTGCCGGGCGTGCCCGTCGTCTGCCGCGGCGGCGTTCTCCGCCTTCTGCAGCAACTGCCTCCTCACCCTCGCGGCGGCCGTGCTCCAGGCAGGCCCCCCCCGCCGCCAGCGGGCCCGTCCTTTGCCTTTCGGCCTCCTTCCTCCCCCCCTTCCCCCTCTCTTCCCCTCCTTTTCCTCCCCCCTCCTCCGTCCTCTTCTTCCTCCTCCTTCGTCGTCGTCCTCCTCCTCCTCCTCCTACTCTTCCTCCTCCTCCTTCTCCTCTTCCTCCTCCTCCTCCTCCTCCTCCATCTCTTCCAGGAGGAGGAGGGGGAGGCGTAGGAGGAGGAGGAGGCGGATGAGGAAGAGAAGGGCCAGGAGGAGGCGGCGGAGGAGGGGGATGAGGAGGAGGAGGTTGATAACGAAACCGAGAATAATGCTGAAGATGCTGCTGCTGCTGATGATGATGCTGATGATGTTGCTGCTGCGGCGCTGATGATGCTGATGACGATGGTGACGATGATGATGCTGCTGATGACGACGATGCTGCCTTTGACGACGGCGACGATGATGATGATGCTGATGGTGTTGATGATAATGCTGACGACGACGATGCTGCTGATGATGATGCTGGTGCTGCTGATGATGCTGATGATACTGCTGCTGATGATGCTGATTATGCTGCTGATGGATGCTGATGATGAGGATGATGCTGCTGCTGCTTATGATGACGTTGATGATGATGGCGATGCTGATGATTACGATGATGATGATGACAAAGATGCTGCTGCTAATGCTGATGATGATGCTGATGATAATGATGATGGTGCTGATGATGATTCTGCGACTGATGATAATTCGGATGATGATGACGATGATGACGATGATGATGACGATGACGATTATGATCATGATGATGATGCTCATTATGCTGCTGATGATGAAATGATGAGGATGATGATGTCGGTGATGCTGCAAATGACGATGATGCTGCTGATGCTGATGATGGTGACGCTGATGATGCTGATGATGCTGCTGATGATGATGGTGACGATGCTGTTGATGGTGATGACGATGCTGATGATGCGGATGACGATGCTGCTGATGATGATGCATATGACGATGATGATGATGCTGATGATGATGATGATGATGATGATGATGATGATGATGATGATGATGTTGATGGTGCTGATGATGATGGTGGTGCTGATGGTGATGATGATGATGATGATGATGATGATGGTGATGCTGCTGATGATGACGATATTGGTAATGACGATGCTCATGCTGCTGCTGATGATGGCGATGACGAGGATGCTGATGGCGATGATGCTGGACATGATGATGCTGATGATGATGATGATGATGTCGATGATGATGATGATGCTGATGCTGATGATTCTGATGATGACGCTGATACTGATGCTGTTGATGCTGGTGATGATGATGCTGATGACGCTGTTGTTGACGATATTGACGATGATGCTGATGATGATGACGATTATGCAGATGATGTTGATGCTGATGCTGATGATGCTGCTGTTAATGATGCTGCTGCTGATGATGATGGTGATGCTGCTGCTGATGATGATGATCATGATGATGATGAGGATGATGATGATGATGATGATGATGATAATGGTAATGGTGACGATGATGTTGATGATGACGATGATGACGATGATGATGATGCTGATGATGATGGTGATGATGATGGTGATGATGCTGATGTTGCTGACGATGATGATGATGATGATGCCGCTGATGATGATGATGACGATGATGATGCTGATTTTGATGATGATAATGATGACGATGGTGGTGGTGGTGATGATCATCATGATGCTGCTGATGCTGCTGCTGATAATGATAATGACGATGCCGAGGATGATTATGATGATGATGAGGATGATGATGAGGATGAGGATGAGGCTGATGATGATGATGATGATGATGACGATGTCGACGATGATGATTATGATGATGATGCTGCCGCTGATGATGATGATGATGATGATGATGCTGATGATGATGATGACGATGATGATGCTGATGATGATGATGATGATGATGATGATGATGATGATGATGATGATGATGCTGATGAGGCTGATGATGATCATGATGAGGAGGAGGAGGAGGAGGAGGAGGAGGAGGAGGAGGAGTGGGAGGAGGAGGGAGGGCGGGAGGGAGGAGGGAAGGCGGGAGGGAGGGAGGAAGAGAGGGAGGGAGGGAGGCAGGGAGGGAGGGAGGAGGAGACGGGGGAGGAGGAGGAGGAGGAGGAGGAGGAGGAGGAGGAGGAGGAGGAGGAGGAGGAGGAGGCCCAGGGTAAACCCAATAGTGATCAACGATGTTGGAATTAACCCTCCCTCCAAGCTCCATCTTTATAGGCCCCTACAGCGGTTCTTGTCCATTGAGGGAATTGCCCTGTTGGAAGACAACCGTTTGAAGACCCTGAAGTATGCGAAAACATTGTTCGCGGGATTTCAACGTCAAGGATCAACCTGACTGTTGCGTCTTGACGATCCGGAATCGTGACAGAACGCCAGTATTGGGATCTCAGCACCACGAGTCAGCATAATTGTTGCACCCGCATAATCTAGAACCCTTCCAAAACCCAATTTCTGGTACGTTGATGATGGGAATCCTTGCAGATTTTTAAAACGAATGTGCGCGGCGCTAAGGCGCGAGCCACATTCTGTAAAGAAACCATTATCAATCCGTGAAACTCTTGCAAACGTTTAAAGCGAATGTGCCCTTCGCTAAAGCGAGAGCCACATTTTGAAAAAGGAACCACCCTCAATCCGTGAAGGTTGTTCAAAATATTAGAGCGAATGTGCGCGGCTCTAAGGCGAGAGCCACATTTTGAAAGCCACCCGCCCTCACTCTGTGAAAATCGTGCAAATGGTTGTAACGAATGTGCGCGGTGCTAAGGCGAGAGCCACATTTTGAAAACCACCCGCCCCCATCCGTCAAACTGTTGTCACTGCTTAGCTTCGGAGTTTTAAATGGTGAGGAAGTCTCAGGCGAAACGCCTGGCCCGCTCTACAAACTGGCCTCGGGTGCGACAGGGAGAAGGTATTTAGAAGGAAAAGGAATGGGGGTTGAGTATGAGGAGGAGGAGGAGGAGGAGGAGGAGGAGGAGGAGGAGGAGGAGGAGGAGAAGGACGAGGAGGAGGAGGAGGAGGATGAAGACGAGGAGGAGGAGGATGATATGAGTGGAGGGAGGGATGGATGAGGGAGAATGACGAGGACGTAGCATGGAGGATGAGAGAGGAGGGGGGAAGGATGAGGGATGCGGGATGAGGGAGGAGGAAGGAGGAAGAGGAGGAGGAGGAAGAGGAGGGATACGGAGGAGGAGGAGGAGGAGGAGGAGGAGGAGGAGGAGAAGAAGGAGGAGGCGGAGGAGGAGCAGGAGGAGGCGGAGCAGGGGGAGGAGGAGAAGGAGGGAGGAGGAGGAGGAGGAGGAGGGAGGAGGAGGAGGCGGAGGAATAAGAGGTGAAGGCGGAGGCGGAGGCGGAGGCGGAGACTGAGGCGGAGGGGGATGGGGGAGGCAGAGGCGGAGGAGGAGGAGGAGGAGAAGGAGGAGGAGGAGGAGAGTGAGGATGATGATGAGGAGGACAGGGGGAGGGGAGGGGGAAGGAGAGAGGGAGGGGGGGGCGAGGGTGAGGGAAAGGAAGTGGATACTGATGATGCCGCTGCTGCTGATGCTGATGCTGATGCTGATGCTGATGCTGATGCTGATGCTGATGCTGATAATGATAATGATGATGCTGATGATGATGCTGCTGCAGATGATACTGATGATGCTGATTCCTATTATGATTAGGATGGTGGTGATGCTGATGATGCTGATGCTGTTGCTGATGATGCTGACGATGAGGATGTTGATGATGCTGATGTTGTTGATGGGGGTGTTCAGGATCGTGAGGTTGATGATGATGACGATGATGACGATGACGATAACGATGACGATGCTGCCGATGATGATGATGATGATGATGATGATGATGATGATGATGCTGATGATGATGATGCTGATGATGATGATGACGATGCTGATTATGTTGGTGACGACGATGATGATGTTGATGACGATGCTGACGACGATTTCGAGGATGATGTTGATGATGATGCTGATGCCGAAGACGATTACGACGATGACGATGTTGATAATGATGATGATGCTGATGCTGCTGAGGATGATGCCGATGATGATGATGATGATGATGATGATGATGATGATGATGATGAGTCGGAGGAGGAGGAGGAGGAGGAGGAGGCGGAGGAGGCGGAAGAGGAGATAGAGGATCGAGAGGATTGGGAGGTGGATGCCGATGATGAGGAAGAGAACCATTGCAAGCACAATGCGAATCGAGGATGTTGCAGTAACCCCTCCCACAAAGTATTTTTCGTATGCCTCTACAAGAACTTGTTTTCTGCGGGGAGTTCGCGTTTAACTCGCACCACAACACTGTGCCTGGGACTTCAACGCCGCGAGTCAACGTGACTGTTGCGTTCTGGCAATCCGAGACCGTGCGATAACACAATTCCTGGGATACCAACCCTGCGAATCCTTGAACACATCGAATTTATTAATGTGACCAGTGTGCGCGTCGCTAAGGCGACCGCAACATGCCTCAAACATTCAGTGCCTGCACCGAGCGGTTCTCATTTATTTTGTAAAGAGCTGGGCCCGCCCGTCGCCATTGCGGCTATGCGGTCGCTGTTGCCGCCCCGTCGCCGCCTTGTCGCGCCCGTTTTTGGGATTGCCCGTCGGTCTGGTGGCTATGTGGTCGTTCGCTGCCACGTCGCTTTGGGCTTGCCCGTCGGTCTGGCGGCTGTGTGGTCGCCGTCGCCACCCCGTCGCCGTCTGGGCCTTGCTTTGCACTTTTTGGTGTTATTTCGAACTGCGTTGGATTGATTTGCTATGCCTTTTTTGGTAGTAGTACCCGCCGTTTGCACTGCATCTCTTTCACATCTTGGGTCGCATTCACATTTTGTGCATTGCGCTGCGTTGCGCTGCTTATTCCCAACCCTCCTTGGTTGGGTATTCGTTTTGAATAGAGGAGTGTGGTCGCGTCCTTCTTCTCCCGCCTCCCGCCTCCCGCCTCCGTCTTGTCTCCTCTCGCCGTCCCTGGGGGGCTGCGATCTGTGAAACTGTCGCCACTTTCGAGGGCTGCTGGGGAGGCCAGCAGAGAGGGTACCCACAGCGGATCCAAACGGGACCTCGCCGCCCCTGGGGGGGCTGCGATCTGTGCAACTGTCGCCATTTTCGAGGGCTGCTGGGGAGGCCAGCAGAGAGGGTACTCACCGCGGATCCAAACAGGACCTCGCCATCCCTGGGGGGCTGCGATCTGTGAAGCTGTCGCCACTTTCGAGGGCTGCTGGGGAGGCCAGCAGAGAGGGTACTCACCGCGGATCCAAACGGGACCTCGCCGTCCCTGGGGGGCTGCGATCTGCGAAATTGTCGCCATTTTCGAGGGCTGCTGGGGAGGCCAGCAGAGAGGGTACTCACCGCGGATCCAAACGGGACCGCGCCGTCCCTGGGGGGCTGCGATCTGTGCATTTGTCGCCACTTTCGAGGGCTGCTGCGGAGGCCAGCAGAGAGGGTACTCGCCGCGGATCCAAACGGGACCTCGCCGTCCCTGGGGGGCTGCGATCTGTGAAGCTGTCGCCACTTTCGAGGGCTGCTGGGGAGGCCAGCAGAGAGGGTACTCACCGCGGGTCCAAACGGGACCTCGCCGTCCCTGGGGGGCTGCGATGTGTGAATTTGTCGCCACTTTCGAGGGCTGCTGGGGAGGCCAGCAGAGAGGGTACTCACCGCGGATCCAAACGGGACCTCGCCGTCCCTGGGGGGCTGCGATCTGTGAAACTGTCGCCACTTTCGAGGGCTGCTGGGGAGGCCAGCAGAGAGGGTACTCACCGCGGATCCAAACGGGACCTCGCCGTCCCTGGGGGGCTGCGATCTGTGAAACTGTCGCCACTTTCGAGGGCTGCTGGGGAGGCCAGCAGAGAGGGTACTCACCGCGGATCCAAACGGTACCTCGCCGTCCCTGGGGGGCTGCGACCTGTGAAACTGTCGCCACTTTCGAGGGCTGCTGGGGAGGCCAGCAGAGAGGGTACTCACCGCGGATCCAAACAGGACCTCGCCACCCTGGGGGGCTGCGATCTGTGAAACTGTCGCCACTTTCGAGGGCTGCTGGGGAGCCAGCAGAGTGGGCACCGCGCGGATCCAAACGGGACCTCGCCATCCCTGGGGGGCTGCGATCTGTGAAACTGTCGCCACTTTCGAGGGCTGCTGCGGAGGCCAGCAGAGAGGGTACCCACCGCGGATTCAAACAGGACCTCGCCGTCCCTGGGGGGCTGCGATGTGTGAAATTGCAGCCACTTTCAAGGGCTGCTGGGGAGGCCAGCAGAGAGGGTACTCACCGCGGATCCAAACAGGACCTCGCCATCCCTGGGGGGCTGCGATCTGTGAAGCTGTCGCCACTTTCGAGGGCTGCTGGGGAGGCCGGCAGAGAGGGTACTCACCGCGGAGCCAAACATGACCTCGCCGTCCCTGGGGGGCTGCGACCTGTGAAACTGTCGCCACTTTCGAGGGCTGCTGGGGAGGCCAGCAGAGAGGGTACCCACCGCGGATCCAAACATGACCTCGCCATCCCTGGGGGGGCTGCGACTTGTGAAGCTGTCGCTACTTTCAATGGGCTGCTGGGGAGGCCAGCAGAGAGGGTGCTCACCGCGGATCCAAACAGGACCTCGCCATCCCTGGGGGGCTGCGATCTGTGAAATTGTAGCCACTTTCGAGGGCTGCTGGGGCGGCCAGCAGAGAGGGCACTCACCGCGGATCCAAACAGGACCTCGCCATCCCTGGGGGGCTGCGATCTGTGAAACTGTCCCACTTTCGAGCCTGCTGGGGAGGCCAGCAGAGGGTACTCACCGCGGGTCCAAACAGGACCTCGCCATCCCTGGGGGGGCTGCGATCTGCGAAACGTCGCCACTTTCGAGGGCTGCTGGTGGGTCCTGCGGAGTGAGGCACCGCGCGGATCTGAGCGGGACCTCGCCGTCCCTGGGGGGCTGCGATCTGCGAAACTGTCGCCACTTTCGAGGGCTGCTGGTGGGTCCTGCGGAGTGAGGCACCGCGCGGACCTGAGCGGGACCTCGCCGTCCCTGGGGGGCTGCGATCTGCGAAACTGTCGCCACTTTCGAGGGCTGCTGGTGGGTCCTGCGGAGTGAAGCACCGCGCGGCTGCGCCGGTGTGGGGGCTGCGATCTGCGAGGCGCCACTTTCGAGAGGAGGCGCTGAGCGGGACCTCGCCGTCCCTGGGGGGCTGCGATCTGTGAAACTGTCGCCCACTTTCGAAGGCTGCTGGTGGGTCCTGCGAGAGTGAAGGCACCGCGCGGACCTGAGCGGTACCTCGCCGTCCCTGGGGGGCGCTTGCGATCTGCGAAATTGTCGCCACTTTCGAGGGCTGCTGGTGGGTCCTGCGGAGTGAAGCACCGCGCGGACCTGAGCGGGACCTCGCCGTCCCTGGGGGGCTGCGATCTGCAAAACTGTCGCCACTTTCGAGGGCTTCTGGTGGGTCCAGCGGAGCGAGACACCAGGCAGATCTGAGCGGGACATGGCAATCCATGGGGGGCTGCGAGTCTCACGAATGGCGCTCGCAGAAGTATATGCGCCCATGTCACCTTCATCACCTCCGTATAACGACTCCCAAGCTACTCATGCCCCGCATTGCGCAGGGGTTGGGTACGTCGCCAGGGTAATTTCTTATTGCTGCTAGTAGCAGTAGTAGTAGTAGTAGTAGTAGTAGTAGTAGTAGTAGTAGTAGTAGTAGTAGTAGTAGTAGTAGTAGTAGTAGTAGTAGTAGTAGTAGTAGTAGTAGTCGTAGTAGTAGTAGTAGTAGTAGTAGTAGTAGTAGTAGTAGTAGTCGTAGTAGTAGTCGTAATACTAGTAGTAGTAGCAGCAGCAACAGCAGCAGTAGTAGTAGTAGTAGTAGTAGTAGTAGTAGTAGTAGTGGTAGTGTTAGTGGTGTGGTAGTAGTAGTACGGTAGTAAGTAGTATAGTAGTAGTAGTAGTAGTAGTAAATTAAGTAGTAAGCAGTCGTAGTAATTATTATTAGTAGTAGTAGTAGTAGTATTAGTAGTATGTCGTATTCGCTAATATTAGTAGTGGTCGAGTAGTGGTCGTAGTAGTGGTCGTAGTAGCAGTAGCAGTAGCAGTAACAGTAGTAATAGTAGTGGTAGTAGTAGTAGTAGTAGTAGTAGTCGTAGTAGTAGTCGTGGTAGTAGTCGTAGTAGTAGTAGTAGTAGCAGTAGTAGCAGTAGTAGTAGTAGTAGTAGTAGTAGTAGTAGTCGTCGTCGTCGTAGTAGTAGTAGTAGTAGTAGTACCAGTAGTAGTAGTAGTAGTAGTAGTAGTAGTAGTAGTAGTAGTAGTAGTAGTAGTAGTAGTAGTAGTAGTAATGGTAGTGATAGTCGTAGTAGTAGTAGTAGTAGTAGTAGTAGTGGTAGTAGCAGTATTATTATTATTATTAGTAGTAGTAGTAGTAGTCGTCGTAATGGTAGTAGTCGTAGTATATTAGGAAGAACATGTAGTGGTATGCGTAGTCGTAGACGTAGTCGAAGCCGTAGTCGTAGACGTAATCGTAGTTGTAGTTGTAGTGTTAGTAGTAGTCGTAGTAGTAGTAGTAGTAGTAGTAGTAGTAGTAGTAGTAGTAGTAGTAGTAGTAGTAGTC
>CAUYUJ010016859.1:104427-109427 GCA_963575745.1 Prorocentrum cordatum | reverse complement strand
AGTAGTAGTAGTAGTGGTAGTAGTGGTGGTGGTAGTAGTAGTAGTAGTAGTCGTAGTCGTAGTCGTAGTCGTTGTAGTCGTAGAGGTAGTAGTAGTAGTAGTCGTCGTCGTCGTCGTCGTCGTAGTAGTAGTAGTAGTAGTAGTAGTAGTAGTAGTAGTATTAGTAGTAGTAGTAGTAGTAGTCGGAGGAGGAGGAGGAGGAGGAGGAGGAGGATGAGGAGGAGGAGGAGGAGGAGGAGGACGAGGAGTAGGAGGAAGGAGGTGGAGGAGGAGAAGGAAGAGGAGGATGAGGAGGTGAAGGAGTTGTCGACGGTCGTCTTACGCAGTATGTACTGAATGAAATTCTTGCGTCGTGTCCGTCAGTCGAGCTCGACTGCGTGCTAGTTCCTCGATTTGTGCCCCAGGGCCCCAGGGCCCCGGCCGCTGCCCCGGCTCCGGCCCAGCCCCCGGCCCCGCGGCGTCGGTCCCTCCCCCGGCACCTGGCCGCGTCGGCCCTGGCCCCGACCTTGGCCCCGACCACGACCCTGGCCCCGGCCTCGCCGCGCCTGGCCCTTGCCCTGGCCGCGGCTGCGGCCGCGCCGGCTCCGGCCCAGGCCCCGGCACCAGCTCCAGCCCCAGTCCCAGTCCCTGCCCCGGCCCCCGCTCAGGCCCTGGCCCCGGCCCCAGCCCTGGCTCTCAAACTCACACGCCAGATCGGCGGATTCGTTTGTGTTTTCGTTTTTTGTTATATTCTTCTTATTCGTCGTGACACTAGGGTGCCTGGTTAGGCCCGCCCTTCCCTCGCTCGAAGTCAAATCCCAGACCTTCCCCAACCGCCTCCCCCACCAGCTTTTCGAGCCGCAATGGGTGCAGGGGGGGTCGGAGGACTGCGGCTCATCGCCGATGCGGCTCGATGTGGAACCCTATTTTCTCCGCGGCGACGCGTTGGCGATGCGGCGCGATCCTCCGACCCCATCTGCTCGGACCTCATTCGCAAGGCCTCCAGAGGACCCCTCCAAAGCCCAAAGAAGAAGATGGCCAGAAGCTTACAGCTCCTCCAGCCCTCATGCTCCACGTGATGTCGGACCGAGGTATAAGATCGAGGTCGGTTCGGGGAAGGTACCCTGAGGTTCTTCGCGTTTGCTGGATGCTCTTGTGCATCCTGGGTGAGGGTACCCTAGAATGTTCTTCAGCTTGGCTGGCGGAGGGTCGCATGTTCTTGAAGGATGTCATTCTGTCCCAGGTCTGGCCGTATGCTCAGGGCCTGGGGTGCTTCTTCTGGAAGATGGTCCAGCGGCTCCTGGCACTTCTGGCTTTCCGCCTCGTCCTCCTCGTCCTCCTCACTTCCCTCCTTCCTCCCTCCTACTCCCCTATCTCTTCCTCTTCCTCCTTCCCTTTCTTCCTCCTCGATCCTCCTCCTCCTCCTCCTCCTCCTCCTCCTCCTCCTCCTCCTCCTCCTCCTCCTCCTCCCCCTCCTCCCCCTTCCTTGTCCCCCCCCCTCACGCGCAGGGACTGGGGTGCTTCCTCTCCTGGAGGACGTACCGGCTGCTCCTGGCGCTCTCCGCCACCGGCTACGGCGACATCGAATCCATGGAGCTGGCCGTGGCGCGAGCGGGGCAGGCGGCCGCCCGAGCGCGTTTTGATACACGCTCCGATAGTCGTCGTCGTCGTCGTCGTCGCCTTCCTGGTCGTCGTCGTCGTCGTCGTCGTGGTCGTCGTGGTCGTGGTCGTGGTCGTCGTCGTCGTCGTCGTCGCCTTCCTGGTCGTCGTCGTCGTGGTCGTCGTGGTCGTGGTGGTGGTCGTCGTCGTCGTCGTCGTCGTTGTCGTCGTCGTCGTCGTCGTTGTCGTCGTCGTCGTCGTCGTCGTCGTCGTCGTCGTCGTCGGCGTGGTCGTCGTCGTGGTCGTCGTGGTCGTCGTGGTTGTCGTCTTCGTCGTCGTCGTCGTCGTTGTCGTCGTCGTCGTCGTCGTTGCTTCTCTTGCCGCGGCGGCGAAAGCGCTGCTCTCCGAGCAGGCGGGGCCCTCTGTGGGCCTGCACCGTGTGCGTCCCACGTGCCCTGCGATGCGCATAAACAGTCTGAGGTCAGGCGTGTCCTCCTACAGGCGGATTTTGGACGAAAAATCAAAAATAGTCAACATATGCTCAAACATAGTCAAAAATGCGGGAAAAATCGTCCCCCGACTATTTTGTACTATCTTGGCCTGTTCAGCCTGTAGAGGGACACGCCGGACTGCAGCAAAACGCTATAACTAAGGAAACGACGATGGCATAAACATAGAAACTCGGAGGTCCGCGCGGATTTCACGGATCCGCGCTGGACCCCCCTGGCGGCCTCTCCGGCGCCGCCCCTGGCGCGCTCCGCGCGCCAGGGAGGGGGGTCCAGCGCCGATCCGAGAAATCCGCGCGGGTCTTCGAGTTTTTATGTTTATGTCATTCTTCATCTCCTTCCTAATAACGTTACAGCCAGTGCGCTCGAGCTGGAGTGGCCCTTCATCCATGAAGCTTGTATGAGCCTCAAAGAAGTAGTGCCTGGCACTGAAGCGAGTGGACGAGCTATAAAGGAGCCGCCCTCCATGTGTTTGGCGGCTGGAAACTACGTTTCTGTAAAACTGGAAGAAGTGGCAGGGGCGAGAGTCAGGTGTTGATGCCGATTCGGCGTCCCGTGCTGGTAGCTGCTAGATATTGCAGCAGTGTGTGGTTTTGAGACGCAATGGCGCCTCACGCGACAGGGATGTGTTGAATTTTCATGCGTGTAACTGTCGGAGGAGGTCGACTTCATGGTGACATCCCATAGCCATTGCTTGCAAAGGCCTTGAGGCCAGTTCCGCCGACCTTGAACATGGATCAGCGAGGATGGAAGAGGTGGGTGGTGGTGGTGGTGGTGGTAGTGAGTGGTTGTTGTGGTGGTTGTGGTGGTGGTGGTGGTGGGGGGCGGGGAAGGGGACCTGCGGGAACGGGTGTTCCTTCGACTCGACTACGGTCGACCTCTTCGGGGCGGCAGCACGCTTGCTGGATCCCTGTTGCTGTGAAGCGTGCCGGAGAGCACGTCGTGGACCGGGGCCTTTGCGTGTCTTCTGGGGGTCTTCTAGGGGTGATTTCGGGGCTCTTGGGAGGCTTCTAAACGACTGCAGCACGTGACCTTGGGCTCTTGGAGGCCGCCTGGGGGCCTCTTGGAGGCCTCTGGGCAGTCTTGGGTCCATCTTGGTAAGGACGCTCGCAGCGGTCTGGTAGTCGCGCGATCTTGTGGGCCTTCGTGGTTGGTTTTGAAGCCTCTGGGGCGGCTCCTGCGGTTCTCCAGGGCCATTTAGGGGCGGTATTGTCAGCCTCTCGGGCAGTCTGGGACGCTCGTAAGATGGAACTGGTGAACATGCTGGACTCGTGCGAATACTCCGTCTTTAACTATGATTTGAGCCTCTTGGCCAGCCCCGAGGGGGCCTCCAGGAGGCGGCCCTCATGTACCCTTACGACGGCTCCAGCATGGGTCCCTGAGATCATCCCATGGCGCGCTGGAGGTTTGGATTCCGAGCAACGCTACACGTCAGTCGTTGGAAGTAGGTATCTTTAGGTTCCCAGATCCCAATCTAATTCACGCGCCTTCCTACTTCAAGAGTCAGCAGGTGTTTTGCCGTATTTTGCTGTTCTTTGAGCGGGTCCGAACCTAGTCTACCTTTATCCGCATTCCTACTTCATGCTTCTACCTACTTCTTCCAACTGGCAGGTGCACGTGAGCAACGCAGACAGACGTGGTCGTCTTCGCCGTATGATCGTGTGCAAGCGCCCTTGTCTCACATGTGGCGTGCCACGCTTGCGGCCCGCGTAAGCCGCGGCGTAAGGTCGATATGCCATCTCGCGTAAGACCCCTTTCTGATCTCGGCGGCGAGCGATGGGGGGAGGGTAATCAGAAGGGCCGGTCCTTCTCAGGAGGCTTGGAAATCTCCCAGCCTTCTGAGACGTTTTCTGAGCCCTCCCCGAAGACACAGCAAACTTCTCCAGAGGCGGAGAGAGAAGCCCCACAGCCTTCTGAGAAGGCCTTCTCTTTCTTACCTCTCCCCTTGCTCGCCGCCGTATTTAGTTTTTCGGTCATACCTCGGATCTCTGGCAGGCGTTCGGGACGATCCGGACACCCCCAGAATGCCCTCGGCGAGGCGCAGCTGCTGGCAAGCATCCCGAGGCGGCAAAACCGCCGAGAACCGACGAAAATGTCTGAAAGCCTCGAACCTCGAACCTCGAAACTTCCCCCCTTGCTCGCCGCCCCCCTCGCTCGCTGTCGGATTTGAGCTCGAGGCGTATGGTTAAGTCGGGCATGTCCCTCTGCAGGAGGAACATTCAAACACACTCGAACAATAGTCTGGGGACGATTCTTGGGACGATTCTTTGATTTTTGTTTGACTATGTTTGAATTCGTTTGTGGCTGTTTTTTACAAACCTGTCGTTGCAAGCAGGTATTTTTGGATGCCCAACTCCGAATCTATTTTAGGCGCCTTCCTACCTCAAGAGTCCAGTGGTTTTCCTTCTCTCCTCCTCTTCGGGGGGCGGGTGGACGCCCAATTTACTTCCGACGCCTTCCTGCCTCATGTTTCAACCCACTTCTTCCGACCGGCGTGTATATTTCTCTGCCAAAATCCGCCCGTGGGGGGAGAGGCCCGACCTGAGCGCACGGGTGCGCAGGAGGAGGAGGAGGAGGAGGAGGAGGAGGAGGAGGAGGAGGAGGAGGAGGAGGAGGAGGAGGAGGAGGAGGAGGAGGAGGAGGAGGAGGAGGAGGAGGAGCAGGGGGAGGAGGAGGAGGAGGAAGGAGGAGGAGGATGGAGGAGGAGAGGAGGAGGAGGAGGAGGAGGAGGAGGAGGAGGAGGAGGAGGAGAGGAGCAGGAGGGGGAGGAGGGAGGAGAGGGAGGAGGAGGTGGAGGAGGGGAGGAGGAGGAGGAGGAGGTGGTCGGAGGAGGAGGAGGAGAGGAGGAGGAGGAGGAGGAGGAGGAGGAGGAGGAGGAGCAGTGAGGATGGGAGGGGAGGAGGAGGAGGAGGAGGA
>CAUYUJ010016859.1:91927-101927 GCA_963575745.1 Prorocentrum cordatum | reverse complement strand
CTGTTCAGGAAGCACGTTTGTTCCTGGAGGAGTGGGGGGGGGCACGAAACCTGATAAATAGCATGGTTTTCGAATACCCTCCTCACTCAGGCGGGGCCTCCCTTGGAGGAGTGGGAGGGGCACGGATCCTGATGAATAACATTGTTTTCGAATACCATCCTCGCTCAGGCGGGGCCTCCCTTGGAGGAGTGGGAGGGGCACGGATCCTGATCATTAAACTTGTTTTCGAATACCGTCCTCGCTCAGGCGGGGCCTCCTTAGAGGAGTGGGAGGGGCACGACACGTGATAAATAACAAGGGGCACGTGTGCCATGGCTCTTGCACAATGAGGAAGGGTGAGGGTCGGAGGGGTGCGCCGTGCCGAAATAAAGGTGTCGGGGCGGAGGGGCGCGCTGGCTTGTGAGTGGGTGGGTGGTGGGTTGGGGGGGCGTAATAAAAGTGGGGGCGCGCTGGCTGTGTGGGTGGGGGGGTGCAGAGGGGGCGCTCGGGGCGCGAGGGGAGGGAGTGTCGGCCGTGCCGAAATGAAGGTGTCGTGGGACGGAGGGGGCGCGCTGGCTGGTGGGTGAGGGGGATGCGGATGGGGTGTGCTGTGCCGAAGTGAAAGGGGTCGGGGCGGAGGGGCGCGCTGGCTGGTGGGTGGGGGGATGCGAAGGGGGTGTTCCGTGCCGAAATAAAAGGGGTCGGGGCGGAGGGGTGTGCCGTGCCGAAATAAAAGGGGTCGGGGCGTAGGTGCGCGCTGGCTGGTGGGTGGGGGGGTTATGCGGATGGGGGTAGTAGCCGTGCCGAAATAAGTGGTCGAGGCTTAGGGGTGTGCCGTGCAAAATAAAGATGTGTCACAGGTGGAGCGCGCGCTGGCGGGTGGTGGGGGGGAAATGGGAGGGGTGTGCCTCGTGCCGAAATCAAAAAGCGTCGGGGTGGAGGGGCTGTGCCGTGCCGAAATAAAAGGGGTCGGGGCGGAGGGGCGCGCGGGGTGGGGGCGTGCCGAAATATAAGGGTCGGGGCGGAAGGGGTCCGCTGGCTGGTGGGTGGGGGGATGCAGGGGGGGTGCCGTGCCGAAATACAGGGGTCGGGGCGGGGGGGCGCGCTGGCTGGTGGGTGGGGGGATGCGGCGGAGGGGGTGTGCCGTGCCGAAATACAGTGGTCGGGGCGGAGGGGCGTGCCGTGTCGAAATAAAGAGGTCGAGACGGAGGGACGCGCTGGCTGGGGGTGTGGGGGGGATGCGGGCGGCGGATGGCTGATACCTTTAGTCTTGTGCCGTGCCGAAGAAAAATCGGGGCAAAGATGTGTGCCGTGTCGGAATAAAGGTGTCGGGGCGGAAGGGGTGCGCTGGCTGGTGGGTGGGGGGATGCGGGTGGGGTGTGCCGTGCCGAAATAAAATGGGGCGGGGCGGAGGGGTGTGCCGTACCGGAATAGAAGGGTCGGGGCGGAGGGGTGTGCAGTGCCGAAATACAGGGGTGGGGGCGGAGGAGGCGCGCTGGCTGGTGGGTGGGGGGGTGCGGGGGGTGTTTGCCGTGCCGGAATAAAAAGAGATCGGGGCGGAAGGGCGCGCTGGCTGGCGGGGGGGAATGCGGAGGCGGTGTGCTGTGCGAATACGAGGGGTCGGGCGGACGGGTGTGCCGTGCCGAACATAAAAGGTGTCGGGTGTGTCGGGCGGAGGGGCGCGCTGGCTGGTGGTTTGGGGAATGTGGAGGGGTGTGCCGTGCGAAATACAGGGTCGGGCTGAGGGTGTGCCGTTCCGAAGTAAAGGGGTCTGGGCGGAGGGGGCGCGCTGTTGGTGGGTGGGGGGGATGCGGAGGGGGTGTGCATGCCGGAATAAATGGGTCGGGCGGACGGGTGTTGTGCCGTGCCGAAATAAAAAAGGGTCGGGGCGGAGGGGCGCGCTGGCTGGTGGGTGGGGGGGATGCGGAGGGGGTGCGCCGTGCCGAAATACAGGGGTCGGGGCGGAGGGGTGTGCCGTGCCGGAATAAAAAGGGGTCGGGGCGGAGGGGCGCGCTGGCTGGTGGTTGGGGGGATGAGGGGGCAGTGTGCCGTTGCGGAATAAAAAAGGGTCGGGGCGGAGGGGTGTGCCGTGCCGAAATATAAAAAAGGGTCCGGGCGGAGGGGCGCGCTGGCTGGTGGAGTGTGTGGGTGACGGAGGGGGTGCCGTGCCGAAATAAACTGGTCGGGACTCGAGGCACCTTGTGCATGAGAACATGGTTTTCGAATGCCCTCCTCGCTCAGGTCTCTTGAGGACATTAACGAGGGCGGGGACGCCGGCTCCGATGTCGACCTCTCGTGGTGCCAACGAGTAGATGCTTTTGAACACGCAGCTGCCTACTCCTTGCCTGAGAAACCTAAGACCGCCCGACGGCCGTGGATCTCGGGGAGCACGCTGCAGCTCATTGCCCGGCGAAATGATGCCAGGCAGCGCGGGGATTGTATTGCGGAAAAGAACCTTGCGAAGTCCATCCGCCAGCACGTCGCCAAGGACCGCACGGTGTGGTTGGAAAAGCTCACCGCCGACGGCAACTGGGGTGAAATACGGAAGCTTCGAAAAGGGTTTTGCCCTTGCCAAGGTCGACTGCGCGATTCTGAAGGACAACTCGTCGACAGCGAACGCCGGGCAGAGACGCTGGCAGAACACCTTGAGAAAAAGCAATGGGCTGTCCGGCCAACCACAACAATGCAGAACGTTGAGCACATCAACGAGGAGCTTCCAGTCCGCATGGGGCCTATCACTGAAGACGAGGTCCGAGCCGCAGCGAAATGCCTACGCAATGGCAAGGCAGCAGGGATGGACGATCTACCGCCTGAGTTTTGGAAGGCAGCGACGGACCAGGGAGAAACTGCATTGTCATGGATTACGAAATTTTGCAACCTGGTGTGGAGCACCTCAAGAGTGCCCGATTCGTGGCACAAGGCGAAGGTCACATTAGTTTACAAGAAAGGAGACCCAGCATCCTGCGACAACTACCGCCCAATATGTTTGTTGCCGATCGGCTACAAAATGTTCGCCATGATCCTTTTGAGCAGGCTGAAGGAGGCTGGAGCCGAGAATCACATATGGAGGACGCAATTCGGTTTTCGTTCTGGCCGGGGCACCGCTGATGCGATCTTTATCGCAAGGAGAGTGTTGGAAGATGCATGGGCGACCAAGGACGGGTCTGCCTTGTTCCTCGCGCTCGACTGGGCGAAATCATTCGATTCGGTGTCGCCCGAAGCGCTCGCAGTCTCACTCCGGCGGTTTGGATGCCCGTCGCATTTCGTCAGCGTTGTGTCTGCTATTTCTCAGGGTCGGAAGTTCGTCGTGACCGACCGCGGAGAGACATCCCACGAACATGTACAAAACTATGGTATATGTCAAGGCTGCCCACTGTCACCATTTCTCTTCACCAGTGTGATGACTACCCTTCTCACCGACGCGCACGCTATGCACCGAACACGGGTAGGCCAAGTTCCAACGGAAAAGTTTGTACGGGAACTAGTGTATGCTGACGACACGCTCCTGATTGACAGTGACCCGGATATCATCGAGGACCTCATGAAGTGCATAGAGATATGTGGAAGTCACTATGGGCTATCGTTCAACCTACAGAGAATAGAGATGCTGAAGGTGAAGACGGCGGCGGACATTCGGGACAGCAGCGGTGAGTTGGTTACTTGCAAGGATTCTCTTGTGTATTTCGGTACCCGTCTGTCCGCCGACGGAAGGAGCGGAACATAGTTGAGCAACAGGATTGGCGCAGCGGGCAAAGATTTCAAGATTTTGTCTTCGATATGGTCCCACTCTTCTCTTCCTCGGAGGAAGACAGTCAAGATCTTCGACTCGTGTGTGGTGTCCAGACTATTATACGGCGTGTTTGCCGCCTGCCTGAACAAGACGGAGCGGAGGAGGCTAGACAGTTTTCAAGCACGTTGCCCGCGAAAAATATTAGGTGTTTCGCTGGCATATTACAGCAGAGTGTCAAATGCAACCGTGTTGGCAATGTCAGGCTGGAGGCCTATCAGCGAGACCGTCATCAAGAGGCAGATGCTCTTCATGGGCCAACTTGCGCGACGTCCTGACAACGACCCTGTCCGGCAATCTGTTTTCCAGCCAGGTGGCATAGATCTTCGGCCCCCGTCCGGACCTCGGCGACGAGGGCGCCCCAGGCAAGCGTGGGGAAGCATGGTTTTTCGGAATTGTTTTGAAGTCGCTGGTTCCCTCGACGCGCTGTCTGCATACTTTCACCCCTCAGGTAGGGCGGCAGCATCGTGGGAGTCGGCAGTGAGATCTTGGTGCCCGAACACAGGGTAGCACCGCAATTTGACATCGCGGTGCCATGTTTCACCTTGCTCGCGCGCCGTCTGGCGCTAGGCTTCTCGCTCGCTCGCTCGCTCCTCGCTCAGGCGGGGCCTCCCTTGGAGGAGTGGGAGGGGCGCGAAGCTTGATGCGTAACATTGTTTTCGAATACCCTCCTCGCTCAGGCGGGCCTCCCTTGGAGGAATGGGGAGGGCACGGCCACGGGTAATAACGCGGTTTTGGACTACCCCCCTCGCTCTGGCGGGGCCTCCTTGGAGGAGTGGGAGGGGCACGAAACCTGATACATATTATGGTTTTCGGGTATCCTGCTCGCTCAGGCGGGGCCTCCCTTGAAGAGTATGAGGGGCACGATACCTGATAATCAACATGGTTTTGGAATACCCTCCTCGCTCAGGCGGGGCTTCCCTGGAGGAGTTGGAGGGGCACGACGCCTGATACATAACATGGTTTTGGAATACCCTCCTCGCTCTGGCGGGGCCTCCCTTGGAGGAGTGGGACGGGCACGGGGCCTGACACATGACATGGTTTTGGACTACCCTCCTCGCTGTGGCGGCGCCTCCCTGGAGGAGTGGGAGGGGTGCGAAACCTGATGCATGCCATTGTTTTCGAATGCCGTCCTCGCTCTGGCGGTGCCTCCCTGGAGAAGTGGGAAGGGGCACGACGCCCGATACATAACATGGTACATGGTTTTGTAATACCCTCCTCGCTCAGGCGGGGCCTCCCCGGAGGAGTGGGAGGGGCGCGAAACATGATGCATAACATTGTTTTTGAATACCCTCCTCGCTCAGGCGGGGCCTCCCTTGGAGGAGGGGCGCTAAACCTGACACATACTATTGTTTTCGAATGCCCTCCTCGCTCAGGCGGGGCCTCCCTGGAAGAATGGGAGGGGCACGCAACCTGATACATAACATGGTTTTGGAATTCCATCATTGCACTGGCGGGCCCTTACTGGAGGGGTGAGAGGGACACGAACCCTTATAAGTAGCATGGTATCCCGATGCAGTCTTCGCTCCGGCGTGGCGTCCCTGGAGTGGTAGGTCTGTTATAGTCGCTTTGGTATGTTAGGTGTGTGTGGTATGGTAGGTATGATTTGGTATGGTAAGTCTGGTATGGTAAGTATGGTATAGTATGACATAGTATGGTAAGTATGGTATGGTTATGGTAGGTAAAGTATGGTAGGGTAGGTAAGATATATCATAGCATGGTATGGTCTGGTATGGTAGGTCTGGTATGGTAGGTGTGGTATGGTAGCTATGGTAGGTATGGTAGGCAGGTAGGTATGGTATTGGTATGGTGCGTATTGGTATGGTATAGTATGGAGGCGGAAGAAGGAGAAGGAAAAGGAAACGGAGAGGGAGAGGGTGTTGTAGGAAAGCAGTACCCCACTCAGGATGTGTGTATGGGGAAATAGGATCCACCACCTTCCCGAGGCCGAACTTATCATTCCTTTCTGGGGATGTTCAATTTACATTTGATAATGCCCCACCGTCAATCCTAAATATGATGTCGTACCATCCCAGACAGGCTGGAGTTCGCACCCGCCTCATCATCCTCGGCGAAGCTATGCGCGCACACTCGTTTATCAAAAAACACCAGTTTTCAAAACATCAATCCCTTGCGACATATGGGACGAAGTGCACGCGCGCGCGTCGTCGGGCGCGCATGCCGCAATCCTTCAAACATCTTAGGCTTCGTGGGAATTCCAGCAGAACATATAACATACATGGCTTCCCAACCAGGTTTCTTTGCTAGGAGTTTTTCCCAACCATCCTGTGGTGTTGGGTCCTCGTTTTGAAGAAACGGTCCCCGCGTCTCCTCTCCTTCTCTCCTCCTCCTCCCCCTCCTCCTCCCCCCTCCCCCTCTTCCTTGCGTTTCACCCACCCAGTACAGCGTTTCGTGGCCCCATAGGGAGCCCCACCGAAGGCCCCCAGTGGCTGCGTTCGCATGGCGGCCTCGGGCCATTTCGGCACAACCCTCGCGAGGATCGTGGCCACATAGGGAGCTCCACCGAAGGCCCCCAGTGGCTGCGTTCGCATGGCGGCCTCGGGCCATTTCGGCACACCCCTCTCGAGGATCGTGGCCCCATAGGGAGCTCCACCGAAGGCCCCCAGTGGCTGCGTTCGCATGGCGGCCTCGGGCCATTTCGGCACACCCCTCTCGAGGATCGTGGCCCCATAGGGAGCTCCACCGAAGGCCCCCAGTGGCTGCGTTCGCATGGCGGCCTCGGGCCATTTCGGCACACCCCTCACGAGGATCGTGGCCCCATAGGGAGCTCCACCGAAGGCCCCAGTGGCTGCGTTCGCATGGCGGCCTCGGGCCATTTCGGCACACCCTCACGAGGATCGTGGCCCCATAGGGAGCTCCACCGAAGGCGCCCAGTGGCTGCGTTCGCATGGCGGCCTCGGGCCATTTCGGCACCCCTCACGAGGATCGTTGCCCCATAGGGAGCTCCACCGAAGGCCCCAGTGGCTGCGTTCGCATGGCGGCCTCGGGCCATTTCGGCACACCCCTCACGAGGATCGTGGCCCCATAGGGAGCTCCACCGAAGGCCCCAGTGGCTGCGTTCGCATGGCGGCCTCGGGCCATTTCGGCGCACCCCTCACGAGGATCGTGGCCCCATAGGGAGCTCCACCGAAGGCCCCAGTGGCAGGGTTCGCATGGCGGCCTCGGGCTATTTCGACACACCCCTCACGAGGACCGTGGCCCCATAGGGAGCTCCACCGAAGGCGCCAGTGGCAGGGTTCGCACGGCGGCCCCGGGCCATTGCGGCACATCCCTCACGAGGATCGTGGCCCCATAGTTGTGCTGCTTCAACAACCGCGCCTGGGCGTCGTACTCCGCCTTGTCGACGTGCAACGCCACCTCCTCCCTCATGGCTCTCAAGGCCTTCTCCTGCTTCTGCTCCTCGGTGAGAGGGGCGCCGTCCTTGTCGTCGTCGGCGCCCGCGAAGACGGCCGAACGTGCCCCTGAGCATGTCGGGCTCCGGCGGAAAGCCGTGGCCACATAGGGAGCGCGGGCCAAGATGGCATTCACAATTGCAGTATTTTCACAACAGCATATGGTTGGGTCCTTCGCCAGGCTAATTTTGAAAGAACATTCGACCGCGCTCTTGCGAATTCTTAAGAACACCATAGGTGTTCAACATGTTTATACAATGCTACCACACGGCCCTCCTCGCGCGCGCATGTCGAAGTCGTTCGAACGCCTCGCACGCGTGGTGTCGCAAGTGTCCATGGCAACACATGGGACGAAGTGCGCGCGTGCGCATGCCGAAACCATTCAACAACCTTAGGTTTCGTCAGCATTTCAAAAA
The DNA here is from genome assembly GCA_963575745.1 of Prorocentrum cordatum. NCBI lineage: Eukaryota > Dinophyceae > Prorocentrales > Prorocentraceae > Prorocentrum > Prorocentrum cordatum. The sequence continues at coordinate 94,332 of CAUYUJ010016859.1, read as the reverse complement.
CGAGTGTTCTGAAACCGTAAAACAAATGGTTTTGCATCATCAGTTTTGAAATCGATGCCTGTGCGCGCGCCCCTTGGCGAATCCTTAGAAAGAGCGCGTTCTGTGGTCGCTTGGGGGGGGGTGGGTGGAACCGGACCCCCCCCCTGGATGGAGGGGGGGGGTTCGAACCCCCCCCCACCCGTGACGGAGGGGGGGGGTTTCGACCCTCCCCCCTCCCTCCCCTACTTTCTCCTCTCTCCCTCTCCTCGGCTGGCGGCGGCGGCGGCCGGGACGACGATTTCCTTTTCTGGGCCGGCACTGGCGCCTGCCGACGCGGGGGGCGGCGGCGGGGAGCGTCGACGAGGACGACGGTGGTGGTGGTCGTGTGGGTTGTGGTGGTGGTGGTGGCGGTGGCGGTGGTGGCGGTGGTGGTTGGTGGTGGTGGTGTGGTGGTTTGTTTGTTGTTGTTTGTTGTTGTCGTCGTCGTCGTCGTCGTCGTCGTCGTCGTCGTTGTTGTTGTTGTTGTTGTTGTTGTTGTTGTTGTTGTTGTTGTTGTTGTTGTTGTTGTTGTTGTTGTTGTTGTTGTTGAACATTATTCCTTCTAAAGAATTATTATTGTTGGGACCCCTGGTGCGCGACCTCTGCGCCGCGCCTAGGCCGCAGCTACATTTTCATCATTTTTTCGCGAAAGCTTCAGAAAAGTGGATGAGCTCCGGATCCGGTTTTTTGTTGACGCTCGTTTTCCCTTGCAAAAAACAATAGAAAATGAAAATTCTTGTTCTTACTTGATCAAATTTCAAGAATCCCTTGCAAAAAATAAGGTAAAGTGGACATTCGCGCTCGCAAGACGAAATCCTTCCAAAACCTTAGGTTTCGTAGCGATTTTAACATAAAAACATCAAAAACCCAATGGTTTTTTTAAGAAAAATTGTCAACATGTCCCTCCGCGCGCTCTTGCGGATTCTGTAATCGCATCCCCACGAATTTGCCCCAAAAATGTGACCAACTATCTTGGCACTGCGTACCATCTCACGTGTACCGTGTACCACATCATATGTAACAGATGTGATCAACCTCTGTGGGTGTGTACCCCACGCCAGTGTAGTAGCCAGGGTCGTCCGCACGCCACGAAGTGAAGTGTCCCAACGTCATAGGGCGGGAAGCTGGGTGTGGGTGGTCTCGAAGAGTCGTTTGGATATTTGGTAGAGCTTGAACGGCCCCCCCACGAAGTGGGGGTATTGGCTGGTGTCGCAAGAAAACCCTGGCACTGGGGAGAACACTGAGCGTTCGGGTAAAATGATTGTTGTTGTTGTTGCTGTTGTTGTTGTTGCTGCTGTTGCTGCTGTTATTGTTGTTGTTGGTGTTGTGGTGGTGGTGTGGTGGTGGTGGTGGTTGTGGTGGTGGTGGTGTGTCGGCGGTGGTGTGGGGGTGGTGTGGTGGTGTTTTGTGGTTGTGGTGGGTGGTGGTGGTGTGGTGGTGGGTTTTGGTGGTTGTGGTGGTGGTGGGTGGGTTGGTGGTGGTGTGGTGGTGGTTTGTGGTGGTGGTGGTGCTAGTTTGTGGTTGTGGTGGTGGCGGTGGTTTGTGGAAAGTGGTGCCTGGTGGTGGTGGTGGTGGTGCGGTGGTGAGTGTGGTGGTGTGTGGTCGTTTTTTGTTGTGGTAGTGGTGGTTGTGGTGGTGGTGGTTGTGTGTGGCGAATAATGTGGTGATGGTGTGGTGATGGTTTGTCGTGGTGGTGGTGGTGTGTTGTGGTGGTGGTGTGGTGGTTTGGTGGTGGTCTGGTGGTGGTTTGTGTTGGTGGTGTGTGGTTTGTGTGGGGTGGTGGTGGCTTGTGGTGGTGTTGGTGGGGGTTGGTGGGGGTTTTGGTTGTGTGGTGGTGGTGGTTTGTGGTGTGGTTGTGGTGGTGGGTTGTGTGTCGGTGGGTGTGTGAAGGTAGTGCTGAAAGTGGTGGTGGCGGTGGTGGTGGTGGCGTGGTAGATTGGTGGCGGTGGTGGTGGTAGTGGTGGTGGGTTTTTGTGGTGGTGGTGGTGGTGATGGTGAGTTGTGGTGGTGGTGGTGGGTTGTGGTGGTGGTGGTGGTGGCTGTGGTGGTAGTGGTGGTGGTGGTGGTAATTGTGTGGTGGGTTGGTGGTGGTGGTAGCGGTGGTGGGTTGAGGCGGCGGTGGTAGTGGTAGTGGTGGTTATCGTCGCTGCGTCCCCGCCGTCGCCGGCGCCAGCACCGGAGCAGCTGGCCGCCGCCAGCGCTGGCGCCGGCGCCAGGGGGGTGGGGTGGGGCCCGCCGACGGCGCTGCTGGTGGCCGCCGGCGCTGGCGCTGGGAGGGCGGGTGGTTTCAACCCCCCCCTCCCCTTCCCTTGGGAGGGGGGGGGGTTCGGGGGGGGTTGGGAGGGAGGGGCGTCCCCCTGGTTTTGATCGACGGCGCCGAGTGTTGG
>CAUYUJ010016859.1:76927-86927 GCA_963575745.1 Prorocentrum cordatum | reverse complement strand
CCCCGCCCCATATTGGCGCACCCCTCACACGGTTCGTGGCCCCGCAGGGACATAGGGAGCTCCACCGAAGGCCTCAGTGGCAGGGTTCGCATGGCGGCCCCGCCCCAGTGTGGCGCACCCCTCACACGGTTCGTGGCCACATTGGGAATTCCTTTTGCTTCGTCCCACCTGCCCTGCGGTATTCACGTTTGCATATGGTTGGGTCCTTCGCCAGGATAATTTTTCGGGTCTCATGGGGGCCTCTTGGGGCTGCTGGGCCCCTTCTTGGCGCCTCTTGGGGTCTCCTGAGTGTCTCTTGGGCCCAAAGGCCAGAATTTCCGGTTCCTCGTCCCCGTCTTGGGCGCCGCTTTGGGGCGTTCTTGGGCGGTTTGGACGCCTCGTGGGCCGTCTTGGTCCCCTCGTGGGCTGTCTTGGGACCCTCTTGGGGGCATTCTCGACGGGCTTGGGTGCCTCTTGGGCCGTCTTGGACGCAGTGGACGCCCAAAAGGCAAACACGCCAAACATAACAGTTTCCCCATAGGAAATCGACGATTTTTGCTTATTGGGCCTCTTTCGGGGTGCCTCTTGGGGCGTCTTCGGGGCCTTCGGGGGCCTTCTTGGCGTCATGGGAGTCGTCTTGAAAGTTGTCTGGAGCCATCGCTGCGGCCTCCTGGGGCCTCCCTGCAGCCTCTTGGGGCCCTGTTGGCCCCGGGTCGCCGAAACCTTGTAAAAAACACAGGGAAAACGACGCCCTGGCCCCACATTTGTGGTCGTGGTCGTGGCCCCCGTCCCCCAGACCCGGTCCTGCGTTAAATGTATACAACATACATCGCACAATTTTGATTTCACCATGTATAGATATGTATGTATGTATGTATGTATGTATGTATGTATGTATGTATGTATGTATGTATGTGTGTGTGTGTGTGTGTGTGTGTGTGTGTGTGTGTGTATGCGTGTACATGCAGCCATGTGCACATGTATATTGCACCACACATATTGCTCCACATATATCCTCCTTTCTATCTTACAAAAATAATGAGGATTTGCATTCTGCCCCATCGTCTAGCCTAAAGATGAGTTCATACCGTCCCGGGCAGGCCAGAATTCGCTCCCCCATCCCTTGCAACAGAAATACTATGCGCGCACACTCGTCTATCATCAAATATCGATTTCCGAAGATCCCTTGCAAAACAATTGGACGAACTGCACGCGCGCGCGTCGTTGGGCGCGCATGCAGAAATCCTTCAACAACCTGAGGTCCTGTCAGGATTTCAAGACCGAGGGTCACGAAAACATATAACACATTGGTTCGCAACAAGGGGTTTCAAAAAAAGCCTGCGCCCGCGCTCTTTCGAATTCTCAAGCAAACCATCGCCTTTTCAACATTTTCATAGAATTCTTAGAAACGCGACTCTCGCGCGCGCATGGCGAAATCGTTCGAACTCCCTTGCGCGCGTGCTGTTGTAATAATTACTATGCACGAAGTGCGCGCGCGCGTCGTCGCGTGATTGGCGGGCGTGATCAGCATCGGCGCCGTCATTGGCCTTGCCGTCGTCATCGCCACCATCGTCGCCATCATCGCTACTCTCATAATCGTGTCTACTGTTGTCGGCGTCGCCATGGTACCGCGCCGCCCAAGTCACCGACTCGCACTGATGTGCCCGCCGGGAAGTGCCCAGCGGTCAGCGCCACCGCGGCCGCGTCGATCGCGCCAAACTATTTGGCCGCTGTGCGCGCGAGCGTACGCGGGCTAGCGCGGCCGCAGAGACGCACCAGCCAACGCCAACCACTCATCGCAATCGCCGCCGCATGATTTTTGCAAACCAAGTTGCGGGTTGTTGGGTGGGATGTTTGCAAGGGCATGGAATTTGCCGACTCATTGGAACAAGTCAATTGCAACACGTATATTGGCCCACATAGGTTGCGTCACATTTTTGTACCAGAACTCATGCCACATATATTTGCCCCACATATATTGCACCACGTGGGCTGCTTCACGTAGATTGCTCCACGCATGTTATTCCACACAGGCTGCGCCACATATGCACCACCTCATAACTTGTGCTACGTAGTTTGCCCCGCACCACGTGTAGTGCTCGTGACGAATTGCACCACGTATATAATATGAATACATACCGCGCCCCCCCGGCCCCGGGTGCCACACCTCCCCGTGACATCTCGGGAACGCTCCCGGTACCGCCCTCCCAGGCGTTCCGGGGGGCCCCCACAGCGCTCCAGGAGGGCCCAGAATGACTCCAAGGAGCCCCCAGAAAGCGAAAGGATGGTCCAAGACGCTCCCAAGCAGCCCAAGTCAGCCTTCCTACGGCTCTCGAGGCTTCCAGGTGACCTCCAAGAGACCCCAAGAGAGGTCTGAGAGGCGTCCTGGGACGGCCCGAAGATGCCAACATCGTAGATTTTCATTGTTCTTTTTCTCCATGTTTTTGGCTTCTCGCGTTTTCGAGCTTCCAACGGCCCAAGAGTGCCGAAGAGGTTCCCAAGACCGCCCCAAGACCACCCAAGAGACCCTCAGGACGGCCCCAAGACGGACCAAGAAGGCTCCAAGACTGCCGAAGAGGCGCCCAGGACAGCCCCAGACCACCCCGAATAGGCCCAAGATGGGCCCAAGAGCGGGAGCAGGAGGCTTCGAGACACCTCCGAGAGGCCTTCGGGATCACCCAGAGGCCCCCAACACACCCCCGATCCCTGAGAGGCCCCAAAAAGACCCCGACGAGGCTCCAAGAACAGCTCAAGAGAGCTGCGATAGCCGTCCCGAGAGAGCCCAAAGAGGGTAAAATCGTTGATGTCCCATGGTTTTTCTAATGTTTTTCGCCTTCTCACGTTTTCCCGCTTCCAACCCTCAAAGATCGAGGATTTTGAAAAAAGGGATTTCCCAGAATTCCCTTCTTTTCAAAGTGGGACTCCTACTCGGGGGTCCTACACATCCCCTGACATCTGGCCGGTACCGCGCCTCCCAGCTTCCCCGGGGGAGACCCCAAGACGCCGAAGGACAGCCCATGACGACCCCAAGGAGCCCCCAGAACGTAAAGAACGGCCCAACACGCTCCCGCGCAGCCCGAGACACCCTTCCGACGGCTCTCCAGGCCTCCAGGAGGCCTCCAGAACCCCCAGGGGGTCCGGAAGATCCCACAACCTTGAGGGGCCCTGCTAACAAAACTCGCGAGGCACAAACAAAAAATAGCGCCGAACAGCACCGAGAAACTGGAAAACAATGGAAATCACACATTTTTTTTTTTTTTTGTTGTTGTTCAAGTTTGGCCCCCAGTCTACTCTTGCACAACAGACCACAATTCAGATGCCCCTCACCTCCCCAAAAAGAATCCAGGATGCCTTTGAGGGTCCCAAATCGTTGAATACCTAGAGGGAAATAATGATTTCTGCGTTTCCGCACTTCCCCTTCTATACGATTCCGAGGCTTGCGCAGGGCCTCCAAGGGAGTTCCTGGACGGAAGAAGCGACCAAAATGAGATTACATGAGTTAGCCTATCAAGCCTAGCTAGAGCTTGAGTGCGCGAGAAGCGCCCGCGATGGTTCTAGTATATATCTATACACATTGCACACTGTTGATTCTCTCTGCTAAGAGAATATTCGGATCTACCCCCCGGGTTAACGGGCCACCCTATCGTATTGCGATTTGCGTGTGATTGTGTTCCATCGTCCATCGTAAACATCCCAGGCAGGCCGGTATCGCCCCCACCCAAATTATTAGTTTCCGAAAACCCTTGGCAAGAAATGAGACGAAGTGCGCACGCGCGCGTCGTCGCGCGCGCATGCCGAACTCTTTCAAACATTTTACGTTTTGCAGGGATTTCAAAACCGAGGGTCACGAACACATGGAAAAAAACACGGTTTCGCAAAGAAGGTTTTCAAACATAGCCTGCGCCCGCGCTCTTGCGCATTCTCAATGAAACCATCGATTTTTCAGCTTTCATAAAATTCTACCAATCGGGCTTGTCGCGCGCGTGTCAAAATCTTTCGACCCCCCTTGCGCGCGTGCTGTCGCAAGAGCCCCTTGCAACAAATGGGCCAAGTGCACACGCGCGTGTCGTCGCGGGCGCATGCCGAAATCACTCAGAAACCAGGTTTCGGAAGGATGTCAAAATCGTATGGCCCGAAAACATATGCACGTGGTTTTGCATCATCAGCCTTTCAAAGAAAACTGCGCTCGCGCTCTTGCGAATTCCAAAGAAAACCATCGGTTTTCACTATTTTAGTAAGTTCGGCCAGACGGGCCTTTCGCGCCGCATGTCGACATCATTCGAACGCCCTTGCGCGCGTGCTGGGGGGCACGGTCCAGGTCAACTAATGGCATGCGGGCTACTCTCGCGCGTCGCCTACGCGCGCATGCCGAGCTCGTTCCAACACCTGCATAGCCGACGCGAGGACGCCGTCATCGTCGTTAGCGTGATCAGCGGTGGCAGGATCCGCAAGCGGTTTTACCCCCCATTCGGCGCCTTCCTCGCACGTTTCGTGGCCCCAAGGGGGCTCCAGTGGAGGCCCCAGTGGCTGCGTTCGCATGGCGTACACGCGCCCGATTCAGCACACCCTTCTCGCGTCTCGTGGCCCCATAAGGAACTGCCCTTCGTTCGTGTCACCTGCCTTGCGGTACTCGCATCCGCATATGGTGAGGTCTTTCGACAGGATCGGTTTTTCCCAGCGAATTGGGTTCTTGCCCAGCGGAACGCCAGGAAATAATCCATTTTGGTATGTTATGTTTTCTTCCATGGGAAGTTTCGCACGCCGATGCCCTAACTTCTAGGATCGCCTTAACAACTAGCAGTTCAGGTTCGCAACAAGGCACGGCGAAACAACCCAACGGCGAACCCGTCTACATATGGACACAGAGTCACATGTGGAAGTGCACGAGTATCCGCACATGTGTATACACCAGTCTATGCAATATTCATAATTGCACTGTAGCATGTTTACGATTCCTATACCACGTTATTTCTGTAGCGTTCCTGCATCTTTCCTCTAGCACCCATTGAGGATTTGTTCGGTTGGGGGTGGAAAGATCCCGTGATATTTTGCGCCGCCGGCACGCTCATTACACGCTGTCCCTCACTTCGGGGATAGCGTGCACCGAAGAAACCCAGGCAGGGGGATAGCTCGCACAGAAAGGGCCCTCGCGGGGGGATCGCTTCACAGGGATATAGCATGCTGTTCGGAGATGGATGCTGCACGCTATGTTTCTAACCCCAGCCAGATACCATTCGTGCAGTGCCCCTTGTAGAAATATCGAAGCATTGCTATACTATTCCGAGTTCTCAGAAACATTGTGGTTCTGCTGCAGTATTGATACATCACGACAGTGACGCGCGTCGCGAGGATGACCCGTAATGTTACGATTAGTACGACTAGCACGGCTAGTACGAGTAGCACGACTATTACTAGTAGTACCCCTAGTACTACCAGTAATATTGGTTGTGCCATTTTTACTGCCAGTACTCGTAGTACTAGTTCCCCAATCAGAGCTTGCCACTGTCGCGGTCCTAGCGGATTCATATGGTTAGCTGAGCTTTGCCGCCGATATCCGCGGCCCGCCCAGGTCCCTGGTTCCAGGGTGCCCGGGTGCCCGGGTGCCCGGGTGCCCGGGTGCCCTGGGTGCCTTATAGCTTTATAGCCCTGTAACCCTATCGCCCAATAGCCCTTATAGCCTTATAGCCCTATAGCCTTGCAGCCCCATAGCCTTATAGCCCATTAGCCCTATAGCCCTATAGCCCTGTAGCCCTATAGCCCTATAGCCTCATAGACCTATAGCCCTATAGCCCTATTGCCCTAGAGCCCTATAGATAGCCCTATAGCCCTATAGCCCTACAGCCCCGTAGCCCTATAGCCCTATAGACCGATAGCCCAATAGCCCAATAGCCCTATAACCCTATAGCCTTAAGTCCTTGTTGCCCTACTGCCCTATAGCCGCATAGCCTTGTAGCCCTACGGCCCTATAGTCCTTTAGCCCTATAGCCTTATAGCCCTACAGCCCCAAGCCCTACAGCCCTACAGCCCTGTAGCCCTACGGCCCTATAGCGTTATAGCCCTATAGCCCTATAGACCTATTGCCCTATGGCCCTATAGCCCTATAGTTCCATAGCCCCATAGCCCCATCGCCATAAAACCCAATAGCCCCATAGCCCTATAGCCCTAGATTTTTCTCCTGTATCCTTGTACTAGTAGTACAACTAGTACTACTAGTATTTCTAGTACAACTGCAACGATGACGACTACGAGTTATACAGCTACGACGGCGACGACGGCAATTACAATTTTAACGCTCTTATTGTGAATTCGTAGTAATAGTAGCGGTAGTAGTAGTAGTAGTAGTAGTAGTAGTAGTAGTAGTAGTAGTAGTAGTAGTAGTAGTAGTAGTAGTAGTAGTAGTAGTAGTAGTAGTATAGTAGTAGTAGTAGTAGTAGTAGTAGTAGTAGTAGTAGTAGTAGTAGTAGTAGTAGTGTAGTAGTAGTAGTAGTAGTAGTAGTAGTAGTAGTAGTAGTAGTAGTAGTAGTAGTAGTAGTAGTAGTAGTAGTAGTAGTAGTAGTAGTAGTAGTAGTAGTAGTAGTAGTAGTAGTAGTAGTAGTAGTAGTAGTAGTAGTAGTAGTAGTAGTAGTAGTAGTAGTAGTAGTAGTAGTAGTAGTCGTAGTAGTAGTAGTTAGTAGTCGTAGTAGTAGTAGTAGTAGTAGTAGTCGTAGTGGTAGTAGTAGTAGTAGTAGCAGCAGTAGTAGTAGTAGTAGTAGTAGTAGTAGTAGTAGTAGTAGTAGTTAGTAGTATAGTAGTAGTAGTAGTAGTAGTAGTAGTAGTAGTAGTAGTAGTCGTCGTCGTCGTCGTCGTCGTCGTCGTCGTCGTCGTCGTCGTAGTAGAGGTGACGACTACACCTACAGCTACAGCTACAGCTACAGTTACAGCTACAGCTACAGCTACAGCTGCAGCAACTACTTTCAGTAGCTTCCTTGCCACCATCACTACATTCTGCTATCTTTCTTACCACTGTTACGACTTTTCCTATGATGTTTATTACTCGTAGTATCGATTGCTATCTTTCTTATCATTATTTCTGCTGCTACTGCTCCTCCGATCTTAATTTGCAGTAGTAGTAATAGTAGTAGTAGTAGTAGTAGTAGTAGTAGTAGTAGTAGTAGTAGTAGTAGTAGTAGTAGTAGTAGTAGTAGTAGTAGTAGTACTACTACTAACTACTACTGCTACTACTACTACTACTACTAGTACTACTACTTACTACTATACTACTAGTACTACTACTACTACTACTAATACTGCTGCTGCTACTACAACTACTACTACTACTACTACTACTATTACTATTCCTACTACTACTACTACTACTACTACTACTACTACTACTACTACTACTAGAAAGTGCGCCACTGGATCACCCTGTAATTGAAAAGGGAGGGTGTGCTCGCAGACCCCCCCCCCCTCTCCCCCCCTTCAAGGGGGGGTGGGATTTTCGACCCCACCCTCCCCTCCCTCCTTTAAGGGGGGGGGTCCGAACCCCCCTCCCCTCCCCCCTTGAGGCGGGGGGGGGGGTCTGGATCCCCCCCCCTCCTCCTCCCTTGGCGCTGGAAAAGGAGGGGGGGGTCGGACCCCCTCCCTCCCACCATTTGCACCGGAAAGGGAGCCGGGGACGGGGGTCCTCTCTCGCAGTTCTTGTCTGCGCCGGAGAAGGTGTGTAGGGAGTACGGAGTTGGGAGTAGGGAGTAGTGAGTAGTGAGTAGTGAGTTAGTGCGTAGTGAGTAGTGCTATTGGGTAGTGAGTAGTGCGTAGTGAGTGGCGAGTAGGGAGTAGGGAGTAGGGAGTGGGGAGTAGTGAGTAGTGAGTAGTGAGTAGTGTGTACTGATATAGTGAGTAGCGAGTAGTGAGTAGTGAGTAGTGAGTAGCGAGTAGCGAGTAGTGAGTACTGAGTAGGGAGTAAGGAGTAATGAGTAGTGGGTAGTGAGTAGTGGGTAGTGAGTAATGGGTGGCGAGTAGTGATTAGTGAGTAGTGGGTAGGGCGTAGTGCGCAGTGAGTAGTGAGTAGTGAGTCGTGAGTAGTGAGTAGTGCGAAGTGAGTAGTGAGTAGTGAGTAGTGAATAGTGAGTCGAGAGTAGCGAGTAGTGAGTCATGAGTAGTGAGTAGTGAGTAGTGAGTAGTGAGTAGTGCGTAGTGAGTAGTGAGTAGTGAGTAGTGAGTAGTGATGAAAAGGGAGTAGTGGGTAGTAGGCAGTGGGTAGTGAGTAGTGAGTAGCGAGTAGGGAGTAGCGAATAGTGAGTAGTGAGGAGCGAGTAGGGTAGGGAGTAGTCAGTAGTGAGTAGTGGGTAGTGAGTAGTGAGTAGCGAGTAGGGAGTAGCGGGTAGTGAGTAGTGAGTACTGAGTAGGGAGTAGGGAGTAGGGAGTAGTGAGCAGTGAGTAGTTTGAAGGTGGGTAGCGAGTAGTGGGTAGTGAGTAGCGATTAGTGAGTAGTGGGTAGTGCGTAGTGACTAGTGACTAGTGGCTAGCGACTAGAGACTATGTAGTGACTAATGAGTAGGGAGTAGTGAGTAATGAGTAGTGAGTAGAGGGGAGTGAGTAGTGAGTATTGACTAGCGAGTATGGGAGTAGCGATTACTGAGTACTGAATACTGTGTAGTCAGTTGCGTGTAGGGAGTAGGGAGTAACGAGTAGCGAGTAGTGGGTAGTGAGTAGTGATTTGTGGGCAATGAGTAGTGAGTAGTGAGTAGTGGAGAGTTGTTAGTGCGTAGTGAGTAGTGATTATGACTAGTGAGTAGGGAGTAGTGATTAGTGATTAGTGAATAGTGAGTATTGAGTAGTGGGTAGGCAGGAGGGAGTAGTGAGTAGTGAGTAGAGAGGAGGGAGTAGTGAGTAGGGGGTATTGAGTAGCGAGTAGTGGGTGGTGGGTAGTGAATAGTGGATAGTGAGGAGTAAGTCGTGAGTAGTGAGTAGGGGGTAGTGAGAAGTGAATTGCGAGTAGCGAGTAGTCAGTAGTGGGTAGTGAGTAATGAGTAGTGAGTACTCTTTGGGGCTGTGCTTCGTGGTGGGGGTTAGGTTTAGGGTTTGGATTTGGGTGAGGACTCGGGTTAGGGGCGGTGGGGGTTGGGTTCCGGAGTCAGGGGGCGGCGTGGCGAAAGGAGGGGAAGGGGGGGGGGGTGCGGCCAAAGGGGGAAGGGGGGGGGAGGTCCGGACCCCCCCCTCCGTTTTCAAGGGGGGGGGGGGGAGGGGGGGGACCAAAGGGGGGGGAGGGAAGGGGGGGAGGGGGGGGTTCCCGACGACGGACGAGGAAAGGGGGGGGAGGGGTTCCCTTTTCCGCCCTTGGGGACATCCAGTGGCGCGCCCTCCTCCTCCTCCTCCTCCTCCTCCTCCTCCTCCTCCTCGTACTACTACTACTACTACTACTACTACTACTACTACTACTACTACTACTACTACTACTACTACTATTACTACTACTATTACTATTATTATTATTTCTATTACTGCTACTACTACTACTGCTACTACTACTGCTACTAGTATTACTACTACTACTAGTACTAGTACTACTACCAATACTAACAACCGTACTACTACTACTACTACTACTACTACTACTACTACTACTACTACTACTATTACTACCACTACAACAACAACAACAACTACTACTACTACTACTACTACTACTACTAGTTCTTCTACTACTACCACTGCTACTACTACTACTACTACTACTACTACTACTACCGACTACCTACTACCTACTATCTACTACCTACTACCTACTACTACTACTACTACTATTATTACTATTACTACTACTATTACTACTACTACTACTACTTCTTCTTCTTCTTTTTCTACCACTACTACTACAACTAGTCCTAGCATCATTACTATTTCTATTACTACCACTGTTGCTACTACTAGTATTACCTCGAATACGTCCGCGACTACTACCAATACTACAATCACTTTTGCTATTCCGACTACTACTACTACTATTAATATTAGTTTTCGTATCATGATTGTTATTCTT
>CAUYUJ010016859.1:46927-69427 GCA_963575745.1 Prorocentrum cordatum | reverse complement strand
ATGATGATGCTGATGATGACGACGACGATGATGATGATGGTGATGATTATGATGGTGATGGTGATGAGGACGACGGCGACGATGATGATGATGATGCTGATGGAGCATAGTATGGTGATGGTGATGATGATCATGATGATGATGATGATGATGATGATGATGATGATGATGATGATGATGATGATGATGATGATGATGGAGGAGATGATGGAGATGATGGGGATGATGATGCTGATAATTGTGATGATGATGCTGCTGCTGCTGATGATGATGATGATGATGATGATGATGATGATGATGATGATGATGATGATGATGATGATGCTGATTATGATCATGCCGATGCTGGCGACAATGATGAGGATGACGCGGAGGAGGAGGAGGAGGAGGAGGAGGAGGAGGAGGAGGAGGAGGAGGAAGAGGAAGGCCGTCCTTGCGGTTCTCTTGGGCCGTCTTAGGGCCCTCTTGGCCGTCTGGAGAGTCTCGTGGGGCCGTCTTGGGTCATCCAAGGGTCCTCTGAGGCCGTGTTAGATTCTTCCGGAGGCCCTCTTGGGCCAGTTTTGGGCTCTGTTAGGGCTGTCTTCGGCCGTCCAGGGGGCCTCCTGGGCCGTGCTGAGTCCGTCTTGGGGGCCCCTGGATATTTTTGGGGCGCATCTTCACTCGTCGTCGTGATCCGTTTCACCTCGCCGATACTAGACCATCAAACACCGTACATCATACATCATCTTACATCATCAAACATCATGCATCGTAATACATCGCACATCATCAAACATCATACAACAAACATCATACATCATCAAACATCATACATCAAACATCAACCATCATACATCACACGTCATGAAACATCAAACATCATCAAACATCATACATCATCAAACATTGAATACCATACATCATCAAACATTAAACATCAAACATTACACATCATCAAACATCATACATCATCACACATCGAACATGAAACATCAAACATCATACATCATCAAACATCAAACATCACACATTAAACACCAAACATCATTAACTATAAAACATCAAACATAATCAAACATCAACAAACATCAAACATCAAACATCAAACATCATCAAACATACATCAAACATCATCAAACATCAAACATCAAACATCATACATCAAACACCAAACATCATTAAACAGCATACATCAAACACCAAACATCATTCGACATCGTTTAACATCAAACATCAAACATCACACATCAAACATCATTCAACATCAGACATCATACATCAGACATCATACACCATTAATTACCATACATCTTACATAATCAATCACCATACATCAACTATCATACATCATCGTAAATCGTCATACATCATCATACATCATCATACATCACCATACCTCATCAGACATCATCATGCATCATCGTACAACATCATACATCGCCATACATCATCATACATCATCGTACAACATCATACATCATCGTACGTCATACATCATCATACATCATCGTACATCATCATGCATCATCATACATCATCATACATCATACATGAAACACCCACACCCACTCTCACACCCACACCCACATCCACATTTTTTTTGTTAACGCCGTTGGAAACGCGAAACCTCCATCACCACCCGTAAGTCGTCTCACGGACGAACTGCCCGGCCACCATCCCCCGGTCAGCCGTAGTAGTAGTAGTAGTAGTAGTAATATTGTTTTTGTTATTAATTATTATTGTTATTACGAATATTACAGATACTACGAATACTATTACCAGTACGACTTCTTTCAGTACGAGTGCTAGTGATTCCTGCAGCATTTCTCCAGGAATCCTTCACTAAGTCGTTGGAATCCAGCAACTTTGGGAACGTTTTGGCGCACCAGAGTGCCAGCATGGTTCCGGCTCTGTCCGGCCGCATGCATCAGCCCGCGGCCGCAGTGGCGTGTCTCGCGGCGTTCGGTTCGGTGCCTCTGGCTGCTCGTGCCGCTGGCCCCGCTGGGTACACGTGCGGGGCTGTCAAGGACATGTACAAGGATGCGGGGTGCTGCGGCCAGCCGGATGCAACCTTCGACGTCGCCAATTACCAGATCGTTCCAGCGCCAGAGACCAGCGTCATCACCTCGACCAACATGTGTGAAGGCACCAAGCCGACGGCTTCTGGCTTTGATAACTTCGACTGCGCCGACGCGATCACCAGTGCCATCGAGCAGGCCGGCGCCAACGTCACCGAGGGCTACGTGGGCGACATGGCCGTCAATGCCACCCCCTGGAATCGCACGTACCTCGAGGGGGGCCTCTGCCCAGTCAACGTGCACTGGCACTACGGAGCCGAGCACCTATCCGTGGGCCAGTTCGACGAGGACGGCACGGGCAGGAACTTTTCGGAGGAGGACGAGGGCGGAGAAGAAGCGTCGAGGCGCCTGGCAGTAGCCCGCCTCGGCTTCCAGTGCCACTACTTCGACGAGGCCGACCCCAAGTTCACCACCGAGTACGACTGGGCGTACTGCGTCGGCATGCACGTCGGCGAGACCTACGAGGTTCACTGGCCGCATTCGGCCGCCGGCGCCTGCGGCACTCCGTTTCAGTACCAGACGCCCTTCTACGATGGAGTCTTCTGCAGGGGGGCCTCGTACCTCGCTGGAGAACTTCAGAACAAGGTCGGGGTGCAGGCGCAAGTATTCGTCATCGTCAACGACGAGGACTACTTCTACCCCGACCTGATGAGGGGCATGATCATGGACGCCGACGGCGCCGAAGGCTTCGGCGCAGACATTGCCTACTACACGGGCTCGACCACCGGCACGAGCCGCGACAACGAGATATGTTCTGCGTACAGCCCCATCACTTGGCAGGTCGATCGCAAGTGCCACCTTATCTCGGCATCATCTTTCGACAAGATGTGTGCGGATATGCTGCAGCAGAAGGACGACATGACCGATGACCTCCATGCGCACGGGGCCCGTGAGCTCGTCAGTGACGAATTGGCGGCCGACAACCTGCAGCGTTTGTAAGCGCGTCCCGTGTGACATTGTCTTGCGAAGCGCAACGAGCATGACGGCCCGCAGCTGCTGCCGTGTTGACCTCAATGCGGGACAATCTCGACCCCTTCCGCCACCCAGGCCTTCCGCCACAGCGCGGCCTCTTTACGGCGGACTTGTATCTCCTTGGCCCTCCCTGTGTCCTCGCCCTCCTTACTCAGGCTTTCTTTCGAACCGAGTTGCGTGCCCCCCTTTTGACCTCTTAGTCCCGGCGTCGGGGATGGACAGAGCTTCGTGTCGCACCCTCTAGAGCTGATCTGTTGGCTTCAGTGCGTGCCAACCTGATCCCGTTTGCCCAGAGGGCCATCAGTCGGCGGCGAGCGAGGGGGGGAAGTGAGAAGGAGAAAACCTTCTCAGAAGCTTCGGAAGTCCCCCGGCCTCCTGAGCAGTTTTCTGAGCCTTCTCCGAAGACAGAGAAAGCCTCTCAGAAGGCGCAAGGGCTCCTGAGCAGTCCCGCCGCCTTCCGAGAAGGCCTCCTCCTCCTTTTCCCCCTCGCTCGCCGCCGAAGCAGGATCCTGCAGCATCAGCGTGTAAATTTTAAGTTGTCGATTCTCCGAGGCGCCCGCCTGCCACTCAGATCCGAGGCGCTGCGGGCCCGGCGCCGCCCGCGCGGGCCACGGGCGCCGGCGCCAGGGCTGGCCTGCGAGGGGCGGCTGCGGCCTCCTCCTCCTCCTCCTCCTCCTCCTCCTCACACTCCTCACACTCCTCCTCCTCCTCCTCCTCCTCCTCCTCCTCCTCCTCCTCCTCCTCAAATCCCAACCCTCGATCATCAGATCCGAGGCTTCGCCCAGAAAAGGCTTTCCCCAGCACTGCCTCGCCCTTCCCTCTCCGCCGTGGGGCCAGAGGCGCGGCCCCCGCACCGGGGAGTGCCGGCTGCGGCCAGCCCAGCGGCGAGAGCGGGCCCCTTTCCCCCCCCCCCGAAGGGGAAGGGAGATCGTCGGCAGAAACCGGGCTGACCCCAAAGTGGGTCCAGCGACAAGGGTAGGGGAACGAACAGTGGCATAAACATAAAAACTCGGAGGTCCGCGCAAAATTCTCGGATCGGCGCTGGACCCCCCTGGCAGCGCCTCCGGCGCCGCCCCTGGCGCGCTCCGCGCGCCAGGGAGGGGGGGTCCAGCGCCGATCCAGGAAATCTGCGCGAGCCTCCGAGTTGTTATGTTTATTTCATTTCTCGGTTCCCTAAAGGGGGTGGTGCAATAGATTAGGTGCAACAGAGTTGCGGAGCTGCAGTACGTTTGGGGCGTGCAGGACATTCCGGGGCGCAGATGTGTTGCTGGGTTTTCGCGTGCAATGCATTAGCTGCAATACAACGCAATACAATTCTCCGACGTAGTACATTTGCAATACAGTTGCCCCAGATCTATTGCACCACCCCCTTGCAGCTGGACCCCCTTCTGGGTCACCCAAAAGAAAGATAACGATATATATATATAGAGAGAGAGAGCGACTCTACTCGAAGAGAATACGCCATAAACATTCCCAAAGGTCTTGACGGCTATTCGCCAACCGACTTGTGGGGATCTAGCCAGATGAATCCAGGTAGATGCAAGCAAGTCCAGATAAATGCAGATCAATCAAGATAAATCCAGGTAAATCCAGGTAACTCCAAGTAAATCCAGAGATCTTCAGGGACGGTTGAAGCAAATTGCGGCCGCTCTAGTGCGAGTCGAAGGACGTCAGAAATCGTTGAGCCTCTAACGAAACATACCCATCGGTCGTTGAAAGTAGGTACTTCTGGATCCCCAGTTCCCAATCTGCTTTAGCCGCCTTCATACTTCGTTGACCGGTTTTCCCTCTTCCCTCCTCCCCAGGAGGCGGGCGGAAGCCCAATCTGCTTCCAACGCCTTCCGACTTCATGGTTCTGCCTACTTCTTCCGACCGATTGGTAAACTTGTGGCGCTCCGCGCGGATCTCTTGGATCTGTGCTGGGGCGCCCGGGCGGCGCCTCCGGGTGCCGCCCCTGTCGCGCTCCGCGCGCCGGGGAGAGTCCGGAATCCGCGCGGAGCGCCAATAGTTTATGGCGTTTTTCTCTTCTTCGATCTACAGTCGAGACTCAGGAGGGAAATAATCACACGGACACAAATAATCGTCGACTCCCAGGAAAATATAGGGAAATTTGGGAAATGGGGGGGAAGACGAAAACCCAGGAAATATGGGAAACTATGGGAAATCCTGTTATTTGTGTGTATCTATTTGTGTGTCCGAGGGCCCCCTTAGAGACGCGGAAGTCACGGCCACTCTGTGCTCAGGAGAGAAGCTCCAGCTTTCGGGCCTCTCCTCGACTCTGGGCCGGGGGACCTCTGTCAGTGGCCGAGGCTCGCCGTGGCCAGAGAGGCCTCGTCGCTCCCTCGTCCCCGCTTTTTTATGGCAGCACGACGGCTGCAGAGCGCTGACGCCTGGGAGGCCCCCGCGGCCTGGCGGGACCTAGTTTTGCCTGCAGGGCTATGCCCAGGCCCCCGACGTCATGATGCTTTTTTCCATGACGCGACCCCCAGAGGCCCGGACCCATTCCCCGGGACCGGCTTGTCCTCCCGAGTCGTTCTTCGGCGATCCCGAGGCCCGGTGAGGGTCCCCAGAGGCCGAAGCTAGCGAAGAACCTCCCGCCGTGATTCTTGCCTGAACGCGAGGGGGTCTGGGTAAGCAGCCTTCCCCAGGAGGAGGAGGAGGAGGAGGAGGAGGAGGAGGAGGAGGAGGAGGAGGAGGAGGAGGAGGAGGAGGAAGAGGACGAGGAGGAGAAGGAGGAGGAGGAGGAGGAGGAGGAGGAGGAGGAGGAGGAGGCGCAGCGGACCGCTGAAACTGGCCCGCCGGGCGCGTGCGACAGAGGTGAGGCGCCTCTCATGCTCCTCGTGCTGCGGCCGCGAGAGTCACCGCATCGGTGGCGCGCCCCAGGGGGAAGCAGGGCTCACTTCTCAGGGTTCAAGTCGATGATCCTCAGGACGCGTGTTAGCCCAATGTGTGTTTACCCCGTTCAGCCCAACCAGTCGATCATCACATCGCCTTCGTCGTATCGAAGGGCCTCAGTGGGCAAACACACCTTGGCGCTATAGCACACGCTCTGAGGATCATCGATCAAGAGACGGGGGTCAATGCAAACGGGGGTCAGCCAGAGCGCGGGATTTTGCAGGATTCGGCAGCTCCAGGGTCGCATTGACCCGGGTTAGAGTGCAGGATGCTGCAGGATCTTGCAGGATCCTGCAGGGCCAGGGTCGCATTGACCCCAGTTGGGGTGCAGGATCCTGCAGGATTTTGCAGGATCCTGCAAGGCCCGATTGACCCGGGTCTGGATTGACCCGGGTCAGCAGATCCCCGAATTTTGATTCCTCCTATTCGATTCGGTTCGATTTCGATGGCTTCGATTCTGATTCGATTCGACTTTGGGTTCCGATTCGGGATCCGATTCCTTGTTTGAGGCCTGCCAGCCTGCCGATGTCTGCCGATTCGACTTTTTCCGACCCGGCTGTCGATTTCCGCCGATCCGATTAATTTCGATCGCCGATTTGACTTCTCGATTCGGTTCTGGCTTCAGCATGCTTGCATGATTGAATTGTGACCGGCTTCAGCACGGAAGGGGAATTGTTGGAGTGCTTGCACGACGCTACAACATGGAGAGATTTTTCGTTGAACTTTACAAGCCAGTGAAAATTTGCGTGAGCCGCCCTGTTGGAGTGAGCCCCCCTGCCCGCTCTTCCCCGCCTCTCCTCTTTTCCACCCGCACATGATGCAGTTGAACAATCGGTGGGCGTGCCGCTGCTCCCGCAAAGCGGAGAGTACAGGCCAGCATCTTTCGCCCACGCGTTCCGGCGTATGGCTTGACTGACTGACTGATTCGGTTCTGTGTTCTCCTGGGGAAGGCAGAGGGGGCCCTCTCCGAAGCCAGAGGGCTTCTCAGAAGGCGCGAGGGCTTCGGAGAGAAACCACGCCGCCTTCTGAGAAGGCCTGCCCCCTCTCACTTCTCCCCCCCCCAGGGGCGCGCCGCCAAGTCGAGGCGACTCCGAGCGAGGATCCTGGGCGCTTCGGGCGGCGTTTGGGGTCTCGTTCAAAGACGGTGCGTGCTTCGCCCCCCCAGGAAGCTGCCGAGCTGCTGCAGAGCGCGACGTCAAGGCGGCTCAGAGTGAGTATCCGGGGGGGGGCCTCAGGCTTCCGGGGGCTCGCTCAGAGACGACGCGCCCTGCGCCCCTCCCAGGAAGCGGCCACGGGGTGTGAAGCGTGCAGCGACGCTTGGCGTGATCGTGTGGATGCAAGTGGGGGCAGGAGCGGTCAGATCGTGCCCCCATCTCGGCAGGAGGAGGAGGAGGAGGAGGAGGAGGCGGAGGATGAGGAGGAGGAGGAGGAGGAGGAGGAGGAGGAGGAGGAGGAGGAGGAGGAGGAGGAGGAGGACGGACTTAAAAACCCCATCCGCCCTCCCCTGGGCGCTTTTTCTATCTGGTGGAGGCGGCGGGGGGGCCCAGGGCCCAGCCGTCAGGGCGCCGGGGGCCCGTCCTCTCCCCTTCCTCCTCCAACACGTCCTCCTCCTCCTCCCCCCTTCCCATCCCCATCCTCCTTATCCCCTTTTCTCCTCCTCCCCTTCCTCCTCTTCCTCCTCCTCCTCCGCCTCCTTCTCCTCCTTCCCCTCCTCCTCCTCCTCCTCCTCCTCCTCTTCCTCCTCCTCCTCGTCCTCCTCCTCCTCCCTCGTCCCCCTCCGAGCCACGAGGTGGCCCGGGGTGGCCGTGGGGCCTCGCCAGGACAGCCCCGACGAAGGCCCAAAGCCTTCCTTCGGCGGCGAGCGAGGGGGGGGAAGCGAGGAGGAGACTCCTCCTCTTCCTGCTCCTCCTTCCACTCGTCCTCTTCCTCCTCCTCCTCCTCCTCCTCCTCCTCCTCCTCCTCCTCCTCCCCTAGAGGAGCAAAGAGCTGCATAAACATAGTAAATCGGCTGCGAGCGAGGGGGGGAAGTGAGAAGGAGAAGGCCTTCTCGGAAGGCGGCGTGGCTTCTCAGACGCCCTCGCGCCTTCTGAGAAGTTTTTTTTCTTATTTCGGGGAGAGCTGCGAGAATTTCTCAGAAGGCCGGGTGACGCTCTGAGAAGGCCCGCTCATTCTCATTTCCCCCCGGGCGCGCCGCCTACTGCAATCGAACAACTGGAAAGGACATAAACATAATTTCCTGGAGATTCGTGCGGATTTTTGGGATCGGCGTTGGGTTTCCCGCGCGCCAGGAAGGGGGGTCCAGCGCCGATTTAAGAGATTTGCCTGGACCTCTCATAGGTTCTGTTTATTCAGTTTCTTGTTCTTCTAGAGTAGCCCAAAGCCTTCAAGCACCAAGGATCTTTCAGTGATTTTATCCTGTCCGCTTTCTGGCTTCTGTTTTTAGAAGGCTTCTCTTAGGCCCCAGAAGGGCTCAGGAATGACTCAAGACGGGCACGGATGTCTCGATGATGAGGGCCCCAACTTCGCCATAAGAGGGCCCGAAGAGGGCCCCAGGAGAGTCTCCACCGCGAGAAGCCGAACAAGACCACGGCCGCCTGTAGTTGACGCCACGCTCGTCACAAGATGGCCTCAGGAATGCTCCTGAAGGCTCCTCAGGGCCCCAACAGAGTCCCAACGGCCCCGAGAGCAATTTGGCTCAAGCTGTTTCTGACAGGAGTGCGCGAGGGAGCGTTTTGGCGCACCAGAGTGCCAGCATGGTTCCGGCTCTGTCCGGCCACATGCATCAGCCCGCGGCCGCAGTGGCGTGGCTCGCGGCGTTCGGTTCGGTGCCTCTGGCTGCTCGTGCCGCTGGCCCCGCTGGGTACACGTGCGGGGCTGTCAAGGACATGTACAAGGATGCGGGGTGCTGCGGCCAGCCGGAAGCAACCTTCGACGTCGCCAACTACCAGATCGTTCCTGCGCCAGAGACCAGCGTCATCACCTCGACCAACATGTGTGCAGGCACCAAGCCGACGGCTTCTGGCTTTGATAACTTCGACTGCGCCGACGCGATCACTGGTGCCATCGAGCAGGCTGGCGCCAACGTCACCGAGGGCTACGTGGGCGACATGGCCGTCAATGCCACCCCCTGGAATCGCACGTACCTCGAGGGGGGCCTCTGCCCGGTCAACGTGCACTGGCACTATGGAGCCGAGCACCTATCCGTGGGCCAGTTCGACGAGGACGGCACGGGCAGGAACTTTTCGGAGGAGGACGAGGGCGGAGAGGACGCGACGAGACGCCTGGCTGTAGCCCGCCTCGGCTTCCAGTGCCACCACTTCGACGAGGCCGACCCCAAGTTCACCACCGAGTACGACTGGGCGTACTGCGTCGGCATGCACGTCGGCGAGACCTACGAGGTTCACTGGCCGCATTCGGCCGCCGGCGCCTGCGGCACTCCGTTTCAGTACCAGACGCCCTTCTACGATGGAGTCTTCTGCAGGGGGGCCTCGTACCTCGCTGGAGACCTTCAGAACAAGGTCGGGGTGCAGGCGCAAGTGTTCGTCATCGTCAACGACGAGGACTACTTCTACCCCGACCTGATGAGGGGCATGATCATGGACGCTGACGGCGCCGAAGGCTTCGGCGCAGACATTGCCTACTACACGGGCTCGACCACCGGCACGAGCCGCGACAACGATATATGTTCTGCGTACAGCCCCATCACTTGGCAGGTCGATCGCAAGTGCCACCTTATCTCGGCATCATCTTTCGACAAGATGTGTGCGGATATGCTGCAGCAGAAGGACGACATGACCGATGACCTCCATGCGCACGGGGCCCGCGAGCTCGTCAGTGACGAGTTGGCGGCTGACAACCTGCAACGTTTGTAAGCGCATGTGACAATCCTGCGAAGCGCGACGAGCTTTACGGCCCGCAACTGCTGCCATGTTGACCTCAATGCAGGACAATCTCGACCCCTTCCGCCACTCGGGCTGGTGGGATCTTGCGTGGCCAGCGCGCGGCCTCTGTGAGGCGGTGAACCTGCATCTCCTTGGCCCTCCCCGTGTCCTCGCCGCCCTTACTCGGGCTTCCCCTCGATCCCGAGTTGCGTGCCCCCCATTTGGCACTTTTGGTTCCCGCACCGTCGATGCACGAGTCTTCATCTGACGAGTCGCATACCTCAGAGCGGCTCTGTTGGCTTCAATGCATGCCAACCTCGATCCTTCTGGCCCGGTGGGCCGCCGGGATCCTGCAGAGCCAGCGCGTGGCCTTGGGTGGCCGCTCTTCCAGCGCGCACCCGCCGTCCCGCAAAAGGCTGCAAACTCTACAGGCGGCCCGGATTGGTGGGTCGACCCTGCCAGCTCAAGGGCACCCTGGTGTCCTGTGCCTCGCGACGTGTGCCTTCTTGCACTCCTGTGGCGATGCGGCCCTCGGAAGGGCCTCATGTGCCCTCTCGCGTGTCCCGTCCCATCGGGGCCGACTGCAGGCTCAGGAGGTCTCTCTCGACCCCCAGACAGACCCCGAAGCTCCGCCCAGCCAGTGCTCTCGTCCGTGCCCGCGATGGGCCCCGGGGCAGCCGCCGCGCCAGCCTGCCGGCCGCGCCCCGTCCACGCGCGGAGGGGGGAGTTCCGGAGGGGAAAGAGCACACAGACACAGTGAGTCGTCGATCCCCAGGAAAATATGGGAAGATATGGGAAGCGGGGCGGAAGACGGACACCCAGAAAATATGAGAAAATATGGGGAAATCATTTTTTTATGTGTGTGTATTTCTTTGTGTGCCCTCAAGGCCCCCCTGGAGAGGAGTGCTGCGGCCTGGCCCCGCTCCGACCGCGCGCCCTCCGGCCCGAGCGCCGGCGTGCGGGGCTCCGGCTCGGGCCTCGGCCTCGGCAGGGCAGGGCAGGGCGAGGCGATATCTCCGGGACGGCTGCTCCGAGGAGGCCCCCCCCCGGGGCCCCCCCCCGCTGAGAGCCCGCGGGGGTGCAGGCCCCCCCCCAAAAGAACGCCCCTTTGGCGGCCTCGCGAGGGCCCGAGGCCTCTGGAGATCCTCGGTCGTGGGCGGCGCCGGCGGGGAGTCGCATCACGCCGGCAGCGCGTCGACGGGTTTGACGCCAGCCCGCGCCCGAATCGGTGCTGATCTCGGCGGTCGCCAGAGGTGGCTCTGGCTCAAGGCGTTCCTAGCTCTCCCAGGGAGGCCCCGGCCCCAGAGGGTCCCAGTGGCTCCAACGTGGTACGAAAAGCTGGGGGGCATCTTGGGCCAGGATCACGTCAGGCCTGACCCACGTCAAGGCCAGTGCTGATCTAGGAAGACATCTCTGGCTTCCTGGATCCGTCCTGGAGCCATCCTGGGGCCATCCTTGGGCGCTCCTCCCCCTCGCGAAGCCTCGGTCCAGAGGGTATGGGGGATGGGTCAAGGTCCCAACGGGAACGCCACGGGAACGCCATAAATGGTCTCGCTTGTTCCCACCCGACTTCCCACCGCATAGTACGACACGAGGCTCGGCATGATTAGGCAGAGGTCAACTTGGGATGGACAGCCGTGGGACGCGAGGTGCACCGCGCGGCGCCAGGTGCACCACGCGCATCAGGTGCGCCAGATTTCCCACAGGCCCAAGCGTGCCATTCGCGCGTGGTGCGCCTGATGCGCAGGCCTGATGCGCAGCGTGCTCCATGTGCGCCAGGTGAGCCACGTGCTCCAGCCACGCCTGGCGCGCCGCGTGCGCAACGCGCGCAGAGTGCTCCAGGTGTGCCAGTGCACTTGACAGCATACATCGTCCAATACTTTGACACCAAGAGAATCCTTGTTACTTATGGTGTAACGTTGCAGCGGTTTGGTTAGCACAGTGCACGTGTGCACCCGCAATGACGACGCATTGACTTGCCATGGTGATAGTGGGCCAGTGCCCAGATGACGAAATTGCACTGCATGGGGTGCCCGCTCATGACCCAGATCTTGCATCAACACGTATCCATAAGGGCTTCGCCCTCTGCCGCCAGCCCCCTCCTTAATCACAATGGGGTACGCCACAGAGCTACGTTGGATTGCCTGGGTGCCGACTCGGAGCAACATCGGGACCCCATGCGAGGACGACTGGTAATCGTGACGTCCGTTGCAAGGGATCGTGGCGGCGCCATTTGCTGGGGATCGTCGCCTCGGGGGCGCGAGGCTGGCGCACTTTTTCGCGGAGTATATGGTTTCGGGAGCACGAGCCGTGCATCACTTGTGAGGGCTCCGGGCCTGGGGGACGCGAAAAAACCCAGTGAGATTTGCGATCGTGGCCGCGGGAGCGGGACTCTGGCGCAATTTGTACGTTTTCTGGCCTCGGGAGCACGAGCGTGGTCTAATCTCATAGAATCGCGAAGGATTCTGGCCTCGTAGGCGCGAGTCCGGCATACTTCGCGAGGGACTCGCCTCTGGAGCCCGAACCTGGTGTCATTGTTTGGGGGATTCCAACCTCGGGAGCGCGCATCTGGTGCAATTCACAAGGAGGATTGTCGCCTCGGGAGCGCGAGTGTGCTGTGCTTTTACGTATCCCAGCGCGCCACAGGGAATTCCGAGAACCCTAGGGGACCGCAGTGAAAGGGTGGTTTTGGATTTCCCCCCCCTCGCGCGGACAGCAACAATTTCCAGTAGCGAAGGCCATAAAGAGTTCTTTCTGTGGTCGCTTGTAGGGCCCCCTCCAGGGTTCGACCCGGGGGGCTTCCAGATGGCTCTGGCTCCGAACCCCCCAGGGGCCCCGTGAGATCTTTCTGTTTGTATGATTTAACACAAGGCTTTTTTCCTGGATTTCCTAGCGATAGGAACGCTATTGATCATCAGTTTACTCATCATGCATGTTCATCGTTTTCTTTATTTCTCATTGTGGTCTCTTATCGTTTTCCGCCATCCACAGTCCTCCCCTTCTCCTCCTCCTCCGCTTCCTGGTCATCATCGGCTTTGTTTTCATGCTCTTCCCGATTCTCCTCATCCCGTTCTCCCCATCATTCGCTCCTTCGAGTCAATGTCGCGCCGCGCCGAGGTTGTGGCTCAAATCAAGCCAGGTTTCAGCCCAAATGGGACCCCCCCAAAAGGGTACGAAAACCTACCAAGCGAAACCAAAGAAAAGCGCTGACTACAAGGCCAAACAACGCCTTGAACAATTTATGCTCTAGACCCGAAAGCGGCGCTTGATGGCGGAGGGCGCCGGCGCGGCCGCCGTGAAGCTCAAGAACCGCCTTGAGCAGGTGGCCAACAAACATTAGACCGTCGCAGACAATCATGGTAATCATCTGGTGTTGTGAAGTGCGAGAACAGTTTCTCTTGTTTTCGTTTTTGTTGTTGCTGTGTTTTGTTGTTGTTGTTGTTGTTGTTGTTGTTGTTGTTGTTGTTGTTGTTGTTGTTGTTGTTGTTGTTGTCTCTCCACAAACGAATCCAATGTGTAAGCCATCTCCAAAGTGGTTTCGACTGTGCGAGATGTGTAGACGCAGCGCCGCGGAGACTCGAAGGCTTACCAGGAAAACATGAAAACCAGGACACATAGGGAAATGCTCGAGCTTTCACATGGGGAAGTCGTAAAAAGCTAGGACGACCTATGATCGTCGGTATTTTCATGGCGCGGACGCCCCACACTTAAAGTCCCTTTGTAGCAGCCTTTCCAAAAGGATTCCTTTTGTGGCGTCCTTCCAACAAGGATTTTCATAGTGCGGGATCTGCAGTGGCCTCAACCCTCAGAATCCTCTCGTAGCAGCCTGTCCCAAGGGCTTCTTTGTGTGGCGGACTTACACCAGGGTTTTATGTGTGGGGGGGTCTGCAGTGGCGGCACCTTGCGCCCGGGAAGTCTGAAGAGGAAACAACACAAACATGTCAAACAGTTTTTTTTTTTTTGTTGTTGTTGTGTGTGTTGTACTGTATATATATATATACATAGTATACAGACATCGGAACAAACTCGGAAAACCTGTGACTGTCCTTGGCTTCATGGTGCGAGCGCTCCACAGTTATAATCCTCTCGTAACAGCCTTTGCAAAAAAGGTTTCTTTTGTGGCGGCCTTACGTAATGATTTTAAGTGTGCGCGGTCTGCAGTGGCTTCCACAACTTCAATCCTCGTAGCAGCCTGTCCAAAGGGATTCCTTTTGTGGCGGCCTTACAAAAAAGGTTCGAAGTGTGTGGGGTCTGCAGTGGCGGAAACAGGACAACCATGAACAACAGGAACATGCTCGGGTTTTCAAAGGGGAACATATGAAACAAATAGGACTACGTGTGACTATTTGTATTTCTATGGTGCAGACGTTCCACTCTTAAAATCCTTTCGTGGCAGCCTTTGCATCTGTATGTTTCTTTTGTGGCGACCGTACTAAATAATTTAATGGCCTCCACAATTCGAACCGTATCATAGCAGCCTGTCCAGAGGGATTTTTTTGTTGTGGCGGCCGTACACAAGTGTTTTACTTGAGGGGGATCTGCAGTTGCGGCACCTTGAGCCCAAGAAATAAAAAGAGGAAACAAGGAACAGCATAGCAAATAGTAGACATCTTTCCCTCCGCAGGGAAAATTTGAAAAAAACAGGACGATCTACGACTGTCGGTATTTTAATGGTGCATACGCCCCACAAGCCAAATCCCTTTGTAGCAGCCTTTGCAAAAAAATAATAGCCGGAGTGCAGTATCCCCAAACAGGGTTTTTAGACCCACTGCGGTTTCCAAGGTCGATTGCGTGCCCGTCCAGTGCGGGCTGGCATGGCATGTTAAAACATGCCTCCTCCTCCTCCTCCTCCTCCTCCTCCTCCTCCTCCTCGTCCACCTCCTCTTCATCCCGAGAGGCATCTCGGATCCCAGAGTTGCGAGGATGTCTCCAGCGTAACGGGCTGGACCACCTCGCGCGCGGCATTTCGGACCCCAGAGTTGCGATGTCTCGGGCGAAACGTGCTGCGAGGAAGTCTCAGGCGAAACGGGCCGGACCACCTCGAGCGCGTCGTCTCAGAGCTCCGAGTTGCGGGGGCCTCCTGGTGCCTCCTGGGGCCTCCTGGGGACCTCCTGGGGCTTCCTCCTGGGCCTCATGTGGCCTCCTGAACTCCACCTGAGGTTTCCTGAAGCATCTTGGGGCTCCCAGGGGGGATATCTAACCTGTGGCCGCTTGGGCCCCTCAAAATACAGGGGGGGCCACAAGAGCAGGAAAAATCAACGAATCGACACCGGATGTGTATTAACTTGACACGTTCTGATAGGGGGCCTCCTGGGGCCTCCTGGGAGCCTCCTGGGAATCTCCTGGGGACCCCTGGGGCCTGTCCTGGGCGTCCTGCGGCCTCCTGAAGCTCTCTGGGGCCTCCTGGGGCTCCCAGGGTCCCAGGGGGGATATGTAACATGTGGTCTTCTGGGCCCCCAGGCTGGACCACCTCTTGCGCAGCATCTGAGAGCTCAGAGTTGCGAGAATGTCTTGTGCGAAACGGGCCGGACCACCTTGCGCACGGCATCTCAGAGCTCAGAGTTGCGAGGATGTCTCAGGCGAGATGGGCCGGACCACCTCGCGCAGGGCATCTCGGAGCCCAGAGTTGCGAGGATGTCTCCAGCGTAACTGGCTGGACCACCTCGCGCGCGGCATTTCGGACCCCAGAGTTGCAACGATGTCTCAGGCGAAACGTGCTGCGAGAAAGTCTCAGAGCTCCGAGTTGCTGGGGCCTCCTGGGGCCTCGTGGGACCTCCTGGTGACCTCCTGGGGTTTCCTCGTAGGCCTCCTGTGGCCTCCTGGAGCCCACCTGGGGCTTCCTGAAGCCTCTTGGGGCTCCCAGGGGGGGATATCTAACCTGTGGTTGCTTGGGGCCCCCCCAAAGGGGCCACAAGAGCAGGAAAAATCAACAAATCGACACCGTATGTGTATTAACTTGACACGTTCTGATAAGGGGGCCTCCTGGGGCGTCCTGGGAGCCTCCTGGAAATCTCCTGGGGACCCCTGGGGCCTGTCCTGGGCGTCCTGCGGCCTCCTGGAGCTCTCTGGGGCCTCCTGGGGCTCCCAGGGTCCCAGGGGGGATATGTAACATGTGGTCTTCTGGGCCCCCAGGCTGGACCACCTCTTGCGCAGCACCTGAGAGCTCAGAGTTGCGAGAACGTCTTGTGCGAAACGGGCCGGACCACCTTGCGCACGGCATCTCAGAGCTCAGAGTTGCGAGGATGTCTCAGGCGAGATGGGCCGGACCACCTCGCGCAGGGAATCTCGGAGCCCAGAGTCGCGAGGATGTCTCCAGCGTAACTGGCTGGACCACCTCGCGCGCGGCATTTCGGACCCCAGAGTTGCAACGATGTCTCGGGCGAAACGTGCTGCGAGGAAGTCTCAGGCGAAACGGGCTGGACCACCTCGAGCGCGGCGTCTCAGAGCTCCGAGTTGCGGGGGCCTCCTGGTGCCTCCTGGGGCCTCCTGGGGACCTCCTGGGGCTTCCTCCTGGGCCTCCTGTGGCCTCCTGAACTCCACCCGGGGTTTCCTGAAGCCTCTTGGGGCTCCCAGGGGGGATATCTAACCTGTGGTTGCTTGGGCCCCTCAAAATAAAGGGGGGGGGGCACAAGAGCAGGAAGAATCAACGAATCGACACCGGATGTGTATCAACTTGACACGTTCTGATAGGGGGCCTCCTGGGGCCTCCTGGGAGCCTTCTGGGAATCTCCTGCGGACCCCTGGGGCCTGTCCTGGGCGTCCTGCGGCCTCCTGGAGCTCTCTGGGGCCTCCTGGGGTTCCCAGGGTCCCAAGGAGGATATGTAACATGTGGTCGTCTGGGCCCCCAGGCTGGACCACCTCTTGCGCGGCATCTGGGAGCTCAGAGTTGCGAGAATGTCTTGTGCGAAACAGCCCGGACCACGTTGCGCACGGCATCTCAGAGCTCAGAGTTGCGAGAATGTCTTCTGCGAAACGGGCCGGACCACCTCGCGCAGGGCATCTCAGAGCTAAGAAGTTCGAGGATGTCTCAGGCGGGCTCGCAGGGTCCCATGGAGGATATGCAACATGTGGTCTTCTGGGACCCCAGGCTGGACCACCTCTTGCGCGGCATCTGGGAGCTCAGAGTTGTGAGAATGTCTTGCGCGAAACAGGCCGGACCACCTTGCGCACGGCATCTCAGAGCTCAGAGATGCGAGGATGTCTTGCGCGAAACAGGCCGGACCACCTTGCGCAGGGCATCTCAGAGCTCAGAAGTTCGAGGATGTCTCAGGCGAAACGGGCCGGACCACCTCTCGCGCGGCATCTCCGAGGTTAGAGTTTCGAGGATGTCTCAGGCGAAACGGGCTGGACCACCTCGCGCAAGGCATCTCAGAGCCCAGAGTTTCGAGGATGTCTCAGGCGAAACGGCCCGGACCACCTCTCGCACGGCACCTCGGGGCTCAGAGTTTCGAGGATGTCTCAGGCGAAACGGCCCGGACCACCTCTCGCACGGCACCTCGGGGCTCAGAGTTTCGAACATGTCTCAAGCGAAACGGCCCGGACCACCTCTCGCGCGGCGTCCTGGAGCGCAACTTTTCGAGGATGTCTCAGGCGAAAACGGCCAATCCCGGCCAACTCAGAAACGAGAGTTGTGAGGATGTCTCAAGCGAAACGACCCGGACCATCAAATTTTTGGGAGGATGTCTCTGCTCCGACTTCCCTCGGCCAGAGTTAGCTTTTATCACAACAGCACCCCGTTCAGCAAGCTGTTTGGGGAAAAATCATGACGTCGGATGTCTGGGGAGGGCGGAAGGCAGTGCGCGCATGACGGATGCTGAGGCGGCAGAAACGACGACGGCGGGGACGGGGAGGCGGAGGCAGAGGCGCAGCAGCGGGAGGCGGGAGGCGGGAGGAGGGAGGAGGGAAGAGGAACCAGGCGGGAAGTGGGAAGAGGGAGGCGGGAGAAGGAATGAGAGAGGTTGTGATTGGAGCTCCTGTGCCACGAAACGTCTCAGGCAGAATGGGCCAGACCATCTCGCGCGCAACATCTTCGAGCCTCGCATTGCGAGGATGGCTCAATCGAAAAGGGCTGGACCACCTCGCGAGCGACATCTTGGAGCTCAGTATTGGAAGGATGTCTCAAACGAAACAGGCCGGACAATATTTCGCACACGTTTTGACAAGTCCACATCGCACTCGCTTCCCGTTAGGTCCTCTCCTGCAACTCCCTTCCTTCTCCCTCCTCCTCTTCCTCCTCCTCCCCCTCCTCCTGCCTGCTCCCTCATGCACATCATCCGCCTCCTCCTTCTCCCTTCCATCTCCTTCTCATTCTCCTCCTCCTCCTCCTCCTCCTCCTCGACCTCCTCTTCATCCCGAACGGCATCTCGGAGCCTAGAGTTGCGAGGATGTCTCCAGCGAAACGGGCTGGACCACCGCTCGCGCGGCATCTCGGACCCCAGAGTTGCGACGATTTCTCGGGCAAACGTGGTGCGAGGAAGTCTCAGGCGAAATGGGCCGGACCACCTCGAGCGCGGCGTCTCAGAGCTCCGAGTTGCGGGGGCCTCCTGGTGCCTCCTGGGGCCTCCTGGTGACCTCCTGGGGCTTCCTCTTGGGCCTCCTGTGGCCTCCTGAACTCCACCTGGGGTTTCCTGAAGCCTCTTGGGGCTCCCAGGTGGGTTATCAAACCTGTGGCCGTTTGGGCCTCTCCAAATGGAGGGGCACAAGAGCAGGAAGAATCAACGAATCGACACCGGATGTGTATTAACTTGACACGTTCTGATAGGCGGCCTCCTGGGGCCTCCTGGGAGCCTCCTAGGAATCTCCTGGGGACCCCTGGGGCCTGTCCTGGGCGTCCTGCGGCCTCCTGGAGCTCTCTGGGGCCTCCTGGGGACCTCCTGGAGCTTCCTCCTGGGCCTCCTGTGGCCTCCTGAACTCCACCTGAGGTTTCCTGAAGCCTCTTGGGGCTCCCAGGGGGGATATCTAACCTGTGGCCGCTTGGGCCCCTCAAAATGGAGAGGGGGGGCACAAGAGCAGGAAGAATCAACGAATCGACACCGGATGTGTATTAACTTGACACGTTCTGATAGAGGGCTTCCTGGGGCCTCCTGGGAGCCTCCTGGGAATCTCCTGGGGGCCCCTGGGGCCTGTCCTGGGCGTCCTGCGGCCTCCTGGACCTCTCTGGGGCCTCCTGGGGTTCCCAGGGTCCCATGGAGGATATGTAACAAGTGGTCTTCTGGGCCCCCAGGCTGGACCATCTCTTGCGCAGCATCTGAGAGCTCAGAGTTGCGAGAATGTCTTGTGCGAAACAGGCCGGACCACCTTGCGCACGGCATCTCAGAGTTCAGAAATTCGAGGATGTCTCAGGCGAAACGGGCCGGACCACCTCTCGCGCGGCATCTCCGAGGTTAGAGTTTCGAGGATGTCTCAGGCGAAACGGGCCGGACCACCTCGCGCAAGGCATCTCAGAGCCCAGAGTTTCGAGGATGTCTCAGGCGAAACGGCCCGGACCACCTCTCGCACGGCACCTCGGGGCTCAGAGTTTCGAACATGTCTCAAGCGAAACGGCCCGGACCACCTCTCGCGCGGCGTCCCGGAGCGCAACTTTTCGAGGATGTCTCAGGCGAAACGGCCAATCCCGGCCAACTCAGAAACGAGAGTTGTGAGGATGTCTCAAGCGAAACGGCCAAAACAATGAATTTTTTGTGAGGATGTCTCTGCTCCGACTTCCCTCGGCCGGAGTTAGTTTCTACCACAACAGCACCCCGTTCAGCAAGCTGTTTGGGGAATGATTATACTTTTTTGCGGCGGCCTTACAACATGATTTCAAGTGTGCGGGATCTGCAGGGGCCTCCGTCCTTATAGTATCCTGTACAAGAGAATCCTTTTGTGGCGGCCTTACAGAAAGGGTTTCAATTGCGGGGGATCTGCAGTGGCGGCACCTGGAGTCCAGGAAAACTAGAGAGGAACACGGGAGGAACAGGAGCAACATGAAAACACATTATGACAAAGCTAGGAAGAACGGTGGGTATTCGGCACCATACAACTGCCTACAATCACGTGGGACTTCAGCGCCATAGAAATATTTACAGTTAAAGGTCATCCTCGCTTTCTCTTACCTTTCCCTGTGAATGCTCAGTTTTTTTATATGTTTCTATTGTTTCTTCCTTCATTTTCCTCTGTAGCTTTCCTGGGCTCGAGGTGCCGCCACTAAAGATCCCCCCACAACGAAAACACTTGTGTAAGACCGCCACAAGGATTCCCTTTTGGACAGGCGGCTATGATACGATTCTAATTGTGGAGGCCATTGCAGATCCCGCACAATGAAAAACCTTGTTGGAAGGTCGCCACAAAAAGGGATCCCCCTTGAAAAGCTGTTACAAAATTATCTTCACTGTGGAGAGCGTCCGCATCATATAAATACCGACAGTCACAGGTGATTTTCTTATTTTCCATGTGAGAACAACGGATTTTAAATACTTTTCCTACTTTTCCAGTTTTCCTCGTTAGCTTTCCTGGGCTCACGGTGCCGCCATTTGAGACCCACCCCACCATGAAACCCCCTTGGTAAGGCCGCCACTGCATGAATCCCTGTTGTACCGGCTGTGATGAGAGGGTTCTAATTGTACAGGCCATGGCAGATCCCCCGCATTTTTTTTTTTTTTTTTGCCAGGTCGCCACACAAGGAATATTTTTGTAAAGGCTGCTGCACAACGATTCGAATTGTGGAGTGCGTCTGAGCATAAAAATACCGACAATCACAGGTCTTGCTTAATTTTCTTTTGTTTCCATGTGTGAACACAGGCTTTTTCATGTTTCCTGTTTTGCTTGCTTCCCTCTCTAGATTTCCTGGGCCCAAAGTGCCGCCACTGCAGATCCCCCCACAATAGGAATCATTGTGTAAGCTTGCCGCAAAAGAAATCCCTTCTGTACAGGCTGCTATGAAAGGGTTCTCATTATGAAGGCCAGTGCAGATCACCCACAATGAAATCCTTTCGTCAGGTCGCCACGCAAGGAATCCTTTTGGAAAGGCTGCCATACAAGTGTTTTAAGTGTGAAGCGTCTGCTCCATACAAATGCCGACAGTCACACGTCTTCTTAGTTTTCCATTTTTTCCATATGAAAGCGCATGCTTTTTCATGTTTTCCTGTTTGCTTGTTTTCCTGGTCGAGGATTCCGCGGGCCCAAGGCGCTGCCTTTGGATATCCCGTACATTCACAATCAAGTTGTACATTACACATAGGTCTTGATTTACATATTCAATTTGGTTTTGGGGCTGTACACATCGATTTTTAGTGGGAGGATTTACACATTACATGTCATTGTTGGAATAAAGAAAATCACCTGGTTACAATCGCACAACACAGGGCCCTACAGGCCGCCCCCTCGCGAGAGCTGGGGGGTACCCCTCTCTCCCCGGGGGGGCTCCCCCCCGAGAACCGAGGGATACCCCCCCGTTTGGGCGGGGTGAAGAAAATGGGGGGGGGCCCTCCCCGGGGGACCCCGTCTCTTTTCTCTTTTCTCCTTTCGCTAGAATCTCGAGGACCGACGACGACGATGACGACGATGACGACGACGACCACGACGACGACCATGACCACGACGACTACGACGATGCCGATGTGGGCCAGCAAGCGCACACGACGGCGACGACGATGGCGACAGGGGGCCGGCACGCGCAAACAATGATCACGACGATGGCGTCGACGACGGGGGGCGTGGAGGACGCAACGACGACGACGACGACGACGACGACGACGGCGGCGGCGGCGGCGGCGGCGGCGGCGGCAACGACGGCGACGAAAACGGCGACACGGGGCCGGCACGCGCAAACGCGGACCACCACGATGACGTCGACGACGGATGACGTGGACGACGACGAGGAGGACGACCCGCCCGATGTGGGCGCCCCATCATTGAGTGAATGTTTTCTTCAATGTCCCGCTTGCCCGGATGACGTTGTCGGGGGTGGTGATCGATTCCCCCTTAATTTTTCATATGATATAGTGAAGGTTGCTCTTAGTGTTCCGCCCGTTCGCCCGCCCGTCCCGCCCTGCGTCTTCATTTCATGTCCCGCCCG
The DNA here is from genome assembly GCA_963575745.1 of Prorocentrum cordatum. Lineage (NCBI taxonomy): Eukaryota > Dinophyceae > Prorocentrales > Prorocentraceae > Prorocentrum > Prorocentrum cordatum. The sequence goes on along the minus strand of CAUYUJ010016859.1, from coordinate 47,567 downwards.
CCCGCCCGTCCTGCGTCTTTGGCGTCTTTGGTGGTTGTGATTTATTTTCCCAAGACCTTCTCCCAATGCAGAGTGACTGTTGCGTCTAATGTCCCGCCCGCCTGATATAGACGCCCCGTCACTGATTGAATGGCTCCTTGAATGTCCCGCTTGCCCGACCGGCGACTTCGGCGGTGGCGATCGATTTCCCCTCAATTTTCTCAGCTCGCACAGTGAATGTTGCATTTCATGTCCCGCCCGCCCAGTGTGGACGCCCTATCACTGACTGCAGGTGTTATTTGATGTTCCGCCCGTCCGGCTGGCGTTCTTGGCGGTTGTCATATCTTTGTTCATGAGCTCCTCCCAACACGGAGAGAAGATTGCATTTAATGTCCCGCCCGCTCGATATGGATGCCGTATCGGTGAGTGACTGGTTCTTTTAATGTCACGCCCGCCCGGACGGCCTCTTGGGTGGTTGTGATTGATAATCCCCTAATTTTTTCATGTCGCGCAGTCCCGTAATAAGGTTGCACCTAATATCCCGCCCGCCCAATTCGGACGCCCCACCATTGACTGAGTGAATGGTTTTTCTCATGTCCCGTCCGCCCGAATTGCGCTGTCGGCAGTTGTGATCGATTCCGTCCTGCATGTTTCATTTTGC
>CAUYUJ010016859.1:36927-44427 GCA_963575745.1 Prorocentrum cordatum | reverse complement strand
CGCGCGCTCGCCCCTGAGCATAGGAGGGCCCTCCCTGCCTCCGCCCACCGAGGACAGGATCGCTCGGAAGGAGGGACGCGCCGACCCTGTTCGGCAGCCATTGGCTGGCGACCGTCGTTTCCCACGGCCGTGCATAGGATCCCAGCCTGGTCTCAGCGCGAGGCGGCTGGGCAGTGGTGGTCATGGGCCAGGACAGCGAGGCCGTCAGCTTATGCGGGCCACTGCCCTGGCCCTATCCTCAGGAGTCGGGCGCGGCAGAGCTTTGCGCGGCGATCGAGGGCATCCAGAACTGCCTACCACCCATCAGGATCTTTACGGACTGTCAGCTGCTCGTCGACGGCATCGCTGCTGGCAAGGCTTGGTGGCTACAGTGGCAGCGGCCGTGCAGGGAGCTCTGGGTTCGCTTCTGGGCGGTCATCCACGACGTGGGCCTCGACAGCCTGTCCGCCCACAGGGTGAAGGCGCACGCGACGCTGGCGGTCGTCCAGGCCGAGCGCATCACGGCGTGGGATCGCCGTGGCAACCACCGCGCACATGCGCGCGCCAGCGACGTGGCCCGCATGCACCCGACCGACGACGCCCTCCGCCAGCGGAGCGTCCGCCAGGATCGGCATGTCAGGAAGGTCTTCCGCTGGCTGGGTGCTGCCATGCAGGAGGGCGACGCCGAGCTGACGGCCGAGGGCGGCCATGAGGGGCAAGGCCCTGATGAGGTCCGCTGTGACTGGCGGCGTTGCAAGCTGCGTTGGCGGAACCAATGTGCGTTCCCCGACTGCCCAGGGAGGGATTTCGGACGACATGGCACGTGGCTGGACATCGACGGGGGCACCATCTGGGCGTGCCTTGAATGCGCGGGGCGCGGCGAGGCTATCTCGGGCTCCTGCGCCGCCGGTGGGGCGTGGGGCTCAGGGGCGGTCTCGGCGGCGGCGGCGCTCCTCGCAGCGGGTGCAGCACTGCTTTCCAGCCAGGCCGGCGGCTCGCAGGCCGACGCGCCAACAGCAGGAGGCCAAGGGGACGATGGCGGTTCAGCGGCCGACGGAGTGACTGCTACCAGCGGGGGGCGCGACGCCAGCGGCGCCCAGGCCGCGACAGCGGCGCAGCGGTGGCAGCCAGCCGCGCAGCCGCCCCTTCCGCCACCGCCAGCGTTGCCACCGTGGTGGGGGATCGACACCCACCATTCTCACGAGCTGAAGAGAGCGGGCGAACAGCTCTTCTACGCCAGGTGTGGCTAGTGGACGCAGAGCGCCAGGATGGCGGGGCTCGCGAAGACGTGCCCACGGGCCCCGAATAACGACGGGCAGCAGGCTGTGTTGGAAAGGCTGAAGCGTGGCCTGCAGCCAGCGGGGAGGGGCAACATCGGCGACCCTGAGCCTCTACGGCGCCTGCGCAGACGCGTGGGCGGAAAGTCCGCGCCCGCGCACTTTCTTCTGCGGACCTGGAACTATGTGCGTAGGCTCGCTGACGCACGGGTTCGGGTCCGATGCCCTCGGCAATGCAACCGGTCCAGAGTCGGTCAGGAGCTTAAAGGACGAGTCGCGCTGCTGATGGCTAGGTGCGTCGCCCGCAGCGTGCATGGCCTTAGCTCGTTGCGCGCTGCTTTCCTTCGCGCAATTCGCTCTGAGCGGAATCTGAACCAGATGCGTAGGTTCGCTTGCACCTCCGGTGCTGCGGCAATGCAACCAGTCCGTCATGGTCAAGTGCCTAGGGGGCGAGTTGCGCTGCTGTCGGTGAGGTGCGTTTGTCTGTCCAGTGTGCATGGCCTCGCTCGGTGCGCGCTGCCCTTTTCGCGCCGCGGGCGCTCTGTGCGGAAGTCGAACCAGGTGTGTAGGTTCGCTTGCACGTGGGGTCGGGCTCCGATGTCGGTGGCAGAGTGACCAGTCCAGGGTTTGGCTTGGAGTCTGCGGGACGAGTTGCTTTGCTGATGGTGAAGTGCTGTCCAGCCGCAGTGTGCGTGGCCTCGCTCGGTGCACGCTGTCTCTTTCGTTCCTTGCGGCCCGTGCCGCGGAGGAGGTTGCCAGTCTGTATGGCGCGGGGCGCCGCTTCGTGCCGCCCAGGGGTGAAGGTTCGCCCTCGCTTTGCCGCGAGGCGCGTCAGTGCACGACGCTCTAGCCCGCCGCCGTGCTCGAGCTGAAACCGAACCAGGTGTGTAGGTTCGCCGACGCACGGGGTCGGGTTCCGATGCCTTCGGCAATGCAAGCAGTCCAAGGGGCCAGGAGGGGCGAGTTGCGCTGCTGATGGGGGGGTGAAATCGCGCGCTGGCCTATCGCTGTGGTCGTTCTCGCGCGTTGCCCCGCCTCATTGTAGCTGCTGTCGCGCTTTTGCGCGACGGCGAAACCCGCCCCTCAGCGTTGATGTGGAGGGCGAACCGTGAGCGCAGTTCTACCTCGCTCTGGATCTCTCTGCTGGTCTGAGGAGGAACCGTGTCTGTGTGGGGATGGCCTAGCGCCAAGGGCAGGTTGCTTCTCAGGTGCGGTGTGCAGCCACGCTGCGTACCAGCCCGCTGGATCGAGCAGCTGCTGCCCGGTGCTTGTTGCCGAGTGTGGTTGGTCGCTTTGACTGCTCGGATCGGTCGCCATCTGTCGTCTGCTGCTTCCGCAGGGCCAACATGAAACGCCTCGGTCCGGGGGGCATTGCGAACAGGGAGCTCGTGACCTTCTCTTAAACGCGTGGATCATCATCACCATCGTCGTCATCAGCAGCATCATCTTCACCACCACCATCACCAGCAGCATCAGCACCAGCATCAACATCAGCACAAACATCAGCATCAGCCTCAACATCAGCATCAACATCGGCATCATCATCAGCATTCGCCTCAACGTCGTCGTCGTCGTCGTCTTCGTCGTCGTCGTTAAAAGAACCCGCTGCGGCGTTCCCGCGAGGAGGCGTGCCCAGATGACCGCCGCGCATCGGCCGCACCCGCCGCCGCAGGCGCCGCGCGCCAGGGGGTGGGCCTCTTCCGCGCTTTTCGGAGGCCTCCAGAGGCCTGCCGGGGCTTCTGAAGGATGATGATGATGATGATGATGATGATGATGATGATGATGATGATGATGATGATGATGATGATGATGATGATGAGAATGATGATGATGCTGATGTTGATGATGATGATGCTGATGATGGTGATGATGATGATGATGATGATGATGGTGATGGTGATGATGATGATGATGGTGATATGATGCTGATGCTGATTATGATGATGATCATGATGATGATGATGATGATGATGATGATGATGATGATGAGGATGCTGCTGCTGATGATGATGATGATGGTGATGATGATGATGATGATGATGATGATGATGATGATGATGATGATGATGATGATGATGATGGTGGTGGTTGTGGTGGTGGTGGTGGTTGTGGTGGTGGTGGTGATGATGATGATGATGATGGTGATGATGATGAGGAGGAGGAGGAGGAGGAAGAGGAGGAAGAGGAGGAGGAAGAGGAGGAGGAGGAGGAGGAGGAGGAGGAGGAGGAAGAGGAGGAGGAGGAGGGGGGACGAGGAGGACGAGGAGGAGGAGGAGGAGGAGGAATAATAATAATAGTAAAAATAAAAATAATAAGAAGAAGACGAAGAATAATAATGATAAGAAGACGAATCATAGGAATAATAATAATACTAATAAGAATAAGAAGACGAACAAGAAGACGCATAATAATAATCACACAAATAATAATTATGCTAACGGAGTTCCCACATACAGAGATTAACGGTTTCGTGGGACCCATTTTCTTGATGCCCTCCTCGCTTTGGCGGGGCCCCGCTGGAAGGGGGGAGGGCTACGAAACCTGGCGAAGAGTAATGCTTTCCGCGACCCTCCTCGTTCAAGCGCGGCCTCTCTGGAGGAGTGGAGGGGGGACACGAAACCGTGTAAACAGCATGTTTTCCGATACCCTCCAGGAAGAGGAGGAGGAGGAGGAGGAGGAGGAGGAGGAGGAGGAGGAGGAGGAGGATAAGATGGATGATGGTGAAGAGCAGCAGCAGGAACCGCAGCAGGAGCAGCAGCGGGAGGTTGGTTTGAGTGGTCTCATTTTCCTCGTGAGGTCCGATTCGTGAGGTTGGTCTGAGTGGTCTCATTTTCCTCGTCCAGTCGAGGTTATACAAGAGGGTGGGCGACACGAGTTCGCTAGACGAAAGCACTAGCCGAGGTGCCTGGTAACTACAATTCGAACGCAGACACTGATAGGCTAAGTGCGGGTTTCCGATACCCTCCTCGCTCAGGCGGAGCCTCCCTGGAGAGGTGGGAAGGGCATGTAAATACACTGGTATGCCGATACCCTCCTCGCTCAGGCGGGGCCTCCCTGGAGGGGCACGAAACCGTGTAAATAGTATGGTATGCCGATACCCTCCTCGCTCAGGCGGGGCCTCCCTGCAGAGGCGGGAGGGGCACGAAACCTGGTAAATAGCATGGTATGCCGATGCCCTCCTCGCTCAGGCGGGGCCTCCCTGGAGGGGCGGGAGGGGCACGAAACCTGGTAAATAGTATGGTATGCCGATACCCTCCTCGCTCAAGCGGGGCCTCCCTGGAGGGGCGGGAGGGGCACGAAACTTGGTAAATAGTATGGTATGCTGGTACCCTCCTCGTTCAGGCGGGGCCTCCCTGGAGGAGCGGGAGGAGCACGAAACTTGGTAAATCGTATGCTATGCCGATACCGTCCTCGTTCAGGCGGGGCCTCCCTGGAGGGGCGGGAGGGGCACGAAACCGTGTAAATAGTATGAAATGCCGATACCCTCCTCGTTCAGGCGGGGCCTCCCTGGAGGGGCGGGAGGGCACGAAACCTGGTAAATAGTATGGTATGCCGATACCCTCTCGCTCAGGCGGGGCCTCCCTGGAGGGGTGGGAGGAGCACGAAACCTGGTAAATAGTATGGTATGCCGATACCCTCCTCGCTCAGGCGGGGCGTCCCTGGAGGGGCGGGAGGGGCACAAAACCGTGTAAATAGTATGTATGCCGATACCCTCCTCGCTCAGGCGGGGCTTCCCTGGAGGGGCGGGAGGGCCACGAAACTTGGTGAATACTATGGTATGCCGGTACCCTCCTCGCTCAGGCGGGGCCTCCCTGGAGGGGTGGGAGGGGCACGAAACCTGGTAAATAGTATGGTATGCCGATACCCTCCTCGCTCAGGCGGGGCCTCCCTGGAGGGGCGGGAGGGGCACGAAACCTTGTAAATAGTATGGTATGCCGATACCCTCCTCGTTCGGGCGGGGCCTCCCTGGAGGGGCGGGAGGGCCACGAAACTTGGTAAATAGTATGGTTTGCCGATACCCTCCTCGCTCAAGCGGGACCTCCCTGGAGGGGTGTGAGGGGTACGAAACTTGGTAAACAGTATGGTGTGCCGATACCCTCCTCGCTCAGGCGGGGCCTCCCTGGAGGTGTGGGAGGGGCACGAAACCGTGTAAATAGTATGGTATGCCGATACCCTCCTCGTTCAGGCGGGGCCTCCCTGGAGGGGTGGGAAGGGCACGAAACTTGGTAAATAGTATGGTATGCCGATGCCCTTCTCGCTCAGGCGGGGCCTCACTGGAGGGGCGGGAGGGGCACGAAACCTGGTAAATAGTATGGTATGCCGATACCCTCCTCGCTCAGGCGGGGCCCCCCTGGAGGGGTAGGAGGGGCACGAAACCTGGTAAATAGTATGGTATGCCGATACCCTCCTCGCTCTGGCGGGGCCTCCCTGGAGGGGTGGGAGGGGCACGTAACCTGATAAATATTGTGGTGAGCGGGTACCCTCCTCGCTCTGGCCTCCCGGGAGGGGTGGCAGGGGCACGAAATCTGTGGTATGGTATGGTACGGTATGGTATGGTGTGGTACGTATGGTGTGGTATGGTATGGCATGTGCGGTAGGTATAGTATGGTATGGTAGTCATGGTATGGCATGGTACGGTATGGTATGGTAAGGTATGGTATGTGCGGTCGGTATTGTATGGCATGGTGGGTATGGTATGACATGGTACGGAATGGTATGGTAAGGTATAGGATGGTATGTTAGGTATGGTATGGTGTGGTACGGTGTGGTATTGGTCAGAGAGTCCTGGTATGAGGACATGGAATGGTATGGTATAGGATGGTATGGTATATTACGGGTAGGGACATGATATGGTATGGTATAGTCTAGTATGGTATGTTATGGTACGGTATAATATGATATATTTTAGTATGTTATGGTATGGTATAATTAAGTTTGGTATCGTTTATTATGGTATTTGTATTAGTATGGATGGTATGGTATGGTTTGGTATAGTTTAGTATGGTATGTTATGGTATGGGATATGATGGTATAGTTTAGTATGGTATGGTATGGTATAGTTAAGTTTGGTATAATTTAGTATGATATTGGTATTGGTATGGTATGGTATGGTATAGCCTAGTATGGTATGTTATGGTATGGTACAGTTTAACACGGTATAGTTTAGTATGGTATGGTATGGTATAGCTTGGTATAGTTTAGTATGGTGTGGTATGGTATAGTTTAGTTTGGTATAGTTTGGTATGGTATAGTTTTGTATGGTGTAGTGGAAGGAGGGAGGAGGAGAAGGAGAAGGAGAGGGGGTTCTGGGAAAACAAGAACCCCACTCAGGATGTGGGGAATGAGAATAATACTAAGAAGAAGACGATTACGGATAATAATAGTAATACTAATAATAATAATACTAATTATGCTAACGGAGTTCCCCACATAAAGAGATTAACGGTTTGGTGGGAACCTCCTCGCTCAGGCGGGGCCTCCCTGGAGGTGTGGGAGGGGCACGAAACCATGTAAATAGCATGGTTTGCCGATACCCTCCTCGCTCAGGCGGGGCCTCCCTGGATGGGTGGGAGGGGCACGAAACCATGTAAATAGTATGGTTTGCCGATACCCTCCTCGCTCAGGCGGGGCCTCCCTGGAGGGGCGGGAGGGGCACGAAACCATGTAAATAGTATGGTATTCCGATACCCTCCTCGCTCGGGCGGGGCCTCCCTGGAGGGGTGGGAGGGGCACGAAACCATGTAAATAGTATGGTTTGCCGATACCCTCCTCGCTCAGGCCGGGCCTCCCTGGAGGGGTGGGAGGGGCACGAAACCATGTAAATAGTATGGTTTGCCGATACCCTCCTCGCTCAGGCGGGGCCTCCCTGGAGGGGTGGGAGGGGCACGAAACCATGTAAATAGTATGGTTTGCCGATACCCTCCTCGCTCAGGCGGGGCCTCCCTGGAGGGGTGGGAGGGGCACGAAACCATGTAAATAGTATGGTTTGCCGATACCCTCCTCGCTCAGGCGGGGCCTCCCTGGAGGGGTGGGAGGGGCACGAAACCATGTAAATAGTATGGTTTGCCGATACCCTCCTCGCTCAGGCGGGGCCTCCCTGGAGGCACGAAAACCACGTAAATAGTATGGTTTGCCGGATTACCCTCCTCGCTCATGCGGGGCCTCCATTGGAGGGGTGGGAGGGGCACGAAACCATGTAAATAGTATGGTATTCGATACCCTCCTCGCTCAGGTGGGCCTCCCT
>CAUYUJ010016859.1:17500-36827 GCA_963575745.1 Prorocentrum cordatum | reverse complement strand
GTAGTAGTAGTAGTAGTAGTAGTAGTAGTAGTAGTAGTAGTAGTAGTAGTAGTAGTAGTATTAGTATAGTAGTCGTAGTAGTAGTAGTAGTAGTAGTAGTAGTAGTAGTAGTAGTAGTAGTAGTACTACTACAGTAGTAGCAGTAGTAATAATAGTAGCAGTAGTCGTAGTCGTAGTCGTAATCGTAGTCGTAGTCGTAGTCGTAGTAGTAGTCGTAGTAGTAGTAGTAGTAGTAGTAGTAGTAGTAGTAGGAGTAGTAGGAGTAGGAGTAGTAGTAGTAGTAGTAGTAGTAGTAGTAGTAGTAGTAGTAGTGGTAGTGGTAGTGGTGGTGGTAGTAGTAGTAATTGTAGGTGTAGTCGTGGTAGTGATAGTGGTGGTAGTAGTAGTAGTAGTAGGAGTAGTAGTAGGAGTAGTAGTAGTGGTAGCAGTAGTAGTAGTAGTAGTAGTAGTAGGAGTTGTAGTGTTAACAGTAGTAGTTGTAGTAGTGATAGTAGCAGCAGCAGCCGCCGTGATAGTAGTAGTAGTAGTAGTAGTAGTCGTCGTAGGAGTAGTAGGTGTATTTGTAGTCGTAGTCGTAGTCGTGGTGGTCGTAGTAGTCGTAGAAGTAGTACGAAGTCTACGAATTGTTCATGTACATTCTAAGTGCAATTAGTATTGATATCGCCAATAAGCGTAGTAGTACTACTAATTCAAATCAGGCTAACATTATGATTAATGATCATGACGATCCTCTTATCGCCGATGCAGTATTACTGCATATACTAAGACACACACACAATAGTGAGAGTCAAATTGCGAAACGGATAAGGGGATCACTATTCACAATAATAGTAATGATACCAGAGACAAACCCCAATCAGGGCTGTAGGGCTAGGGGGCTAGGGGGCTATCGGGCTATTGAGCTATAGGGCTATAGAGCTGTAGGGCTATAGAGTTGTAGGGCTATCGGGCTATTGGGCTATGGGGATATAGGGCTATAGGGCTATATAGGGCTATTGGGCACCCCCGGGCACCCCCGGGCACCTGGGCCCCCGGGCCCCCGGGCACCCGGGCACCCCCGGGCACCCCCCGGGCACCCTGGCGCGCAGCGAAAATCGGCAGCCAACCTCACCCCCGGGCGCCCCTGGGCACCCGGGCAACCGGGCGTGCGGCGAAAATCGGCGGCAAACCTAACCTAACCATATGAATCCGCTAGGACCCCTACAGAGGCAAGCTCTGATTGGGGAATAATAATAATAAGATGGAGAAGCATCGGACGTCGAACAATCTTATTTATCATATTTGGGATATTTGAGGAGGAGGAGGGCGGAGGAGGAGGGAATAAGAGGGAGGAGGGAAGAAATGGGATGATGATGATGATGATGATGATGATGATGGTGGTGGTGGTGGTGGTGGTGGTGGTCGTGGTGGTGGTGGTGGTGATGATGATGATGACGATGATGACGATGATGATGATGATGATGCTGATGATGATGCTGATGATGCTGATGATGCTGATGCTGATGATTATGATTATGATGATGATGATGATGATGATGATGATGATGATGATGATGATGATGATGATGATGATGATGATGATGCTGATGATGCTGATGATGATGATGATGATGATGATGATGATGATGATGGTGGTAGTGGTGATTATGATGATAATGGTGATGATGGTGGTGATGGTGATGATGATGATGAGGAGGAGGAGGAGGAGGAGGAAGAGACATCGAGGAGGAGGAGGAGGTGGAGGAGGATGAAGAGGAGGAGGAGGAGGAGGAGGAGGAGGAGGAGGAGGAAGAGGAAGAGGAGGGAGAGGAGGGAGGAGGGAGGAGGACGAAGAGGTGGAGGAGGACGAGGAGGAGGAGGGAGGAGGAGGGAGGAGGAGGGAAGCAGTGGGAGGAGGAAGGAGGAGTCGGCCAGCGGAGCCCTCCGCCCCCCCCTCTGCCCCTCCGAGCGGCCGCGGCGGAGGCGGCCCGGGCGCTGGCGGCGCCCGCGCCGAGGCGTGCCCACGGCCAGATTTCGCGACGCTGGGCGGGTGACGGGGGAGGATCGTCGGGGCCCAAGAGACGGGGGTCAGTGCAAGCGGGGCTCAGCGGTGATGGTGGCGGGTTGTATGATGAATGTCTGGCCTTGACGTGAGGCCCCTCCTTCTGCCTTCCCCCCTCTGTCAATTAAAGCTGTGCGCGGCCCGCTTAGCTTCGACCGGAAGAGGTGCGCTCTCGACCCGCGGATCAAAAACGAAATTGTAAGATGAATGTCCATGCCGAAACAGCGGTACAACAAGTTCCTTGATAGTCCGGCCCCCCGTGGCTTCGGGCACGCGAGATCGCCTTGAGAAGCCGACCCCCCCGCCTTCCGACGAGGCGACTTGATACATTGGCCCCAGGGGCCGATTCATGAGGGAGTCGCCGGCTGGGCTGCCATGACCGACCCGGGCTTGGAGTTCAAGAGACGGGGGTCAATGCAAACGGGGCTCAGCCAGAGCGCCCGATCTTGCAGGATTTTGCAGGGCCAGGGTCGTATTGACCTGGATCTGGGTGCAGGATCCTGCAGGAATCTTGCAGGATCCTTCGCGCTGGGACCCTGGTCTGAGAGCAGGATCTGGCAGGATCTTGCAGGATTCTGCAAGGCCTGACTGACCCAGGTCTGGTATAGGGGAACAAACACTGATATAAATTTACGATTTCGGAGGTCCGCGCGGATCTCTCGGATCCGCGCTGGACCCCCCTGGCGGCGCCTCGGGCGCCGCCCCTGGCGCGCTCCGCGCGCCAGGGATGGGGGTCCAGCGCCGATCCGAGCAATCCGCGCGGACCTCAGAATTTTTATGTTTATGTCAGTGTTCGTTCCCCTATGGACTGACCCGGACCAGAAGATCCCCGGACGGGTCTGTGCGGACCCGGGTCGGTGTCGACATGCCCGACCTAATACAAGATTTGTGGTGCTCCAACCTTCTTTATCCCTGATTACCAGAAAGACTTTTCGAGCACCAAGACAGTACCGAAACTTGCGGGCTTTCACATGTCGGGCCCCGGGAAGGCGATGCTCTTTCGACGGAGTGCGTCGATGCTCGTTTTCTGGGTGCTCGAAGTCATTTCTGGGGTGTTGTCCCGAAGTGCGATGGGAGCAGCACGATACAAGACCTGGTGCATTGCACATGTTCGTGTCGGACGCGTGCCTCCCAACGTCGGCACACGGTGCTGGTGCTCGGCCGCACGCGCAGATAGGGGGGGCGGAGGAGGAGGAGGAGGAGGAGGAGGAGGAGGAGGAGCAGGAGCAGGAGGAGGAGGAGGAGGAGGAGGAGGAGGAGGAGAGGGGAGGGGCAGTGGGGGGGAGGGGGGGGAGGGCTTCGCAGAGCGAGGCTGCCGTCTGGAGGGCGCGGGCCTCATCTGCAGGTGCAGGGCCCGCGCCTCCTGAGAAGCAGCCTCCTCCCGAGACGCCTCCCCCCCTCCCCCTGCCCCCCCCTATCTGCGCGCCGCCAGACAAGTACTTCTGTGCCTCTGCGTCCCATGGTGCGTCCCCGAGGGGTCGGCGGCGAGCGAGGGGGGGAAAGCAAGAAGGAGAGAAGGCCTCCTCGGAAGGCTGCGGGACTTCTCGGAAGCCCTCGCGCCTCCTGAGATCCTCCTCCTCCTCCGCCTCCTCCTCCTAGTTTTCTCTGTGCCTTCGGCGAGGGCTCTGGAAACGTCGGGAATCCTCCTCCTCCTCCTCCTCGTCGTCCTCCTCCTCCTCCTCCTCCTCCCAGTTTTCTCCGTGCCTTCTGAGAAGGCCCGCCCCTTCTCGCTTCCCCCCCGTCGCTCGCCGCCGACTGACGGAGCTCTCGGGCCCGGGCGTCGCGGCGGCCGCCCTTTCTCCCAGCTCTCGGCCTCGTGGCCCTGGGGCCGTCCGCAAGAGCGGCTCTCGGGTCGAGAGGCCGGCCCGCGGTCTGGGGAGCGCGCGCCGCGAACAAAAATAGCTGCGCCGTCAGGGGATGAGGCGAAAACCCACCCGCCACACCCAGTTCCTCCTCCTCCTCCTCCTCCTCCTCCTCCTCCTCCTCCTCCTCCTCCTCCTCCCCTCCTCCTCTCCGGTGCTCCTCCGCAGTCCGGGGAGCAGGAGCCGCGAACGAAACGCTGCGCCGTCAAAGGAGAATGCATGGCCAGCCTGAGGGCGTTCGACGCGTAGGGCGCCCGCCCATGTGCCCTGAGATCCTGGCGCGTGCAATTCTCTCACAGCACGCGTCTTCGCTCGCTGTCGGGCTCCGGGACCTTCACAGACCGATCCGGCTCAAAACAGGACGCAGAACGATGGGGCCCAGGGCTCCGGCCGCGATTTTTCTTTTTGCGATGCGGCAGCTGCTTTTTGCGGCGGCGTCGGATCTCGGGGTCCGGCGCCCCGCCTCTCCCCCCCCGCCCCCCGCGCTCGGCGCCCGAGGTGGGCGCATCCACGGCCCGAGCGAGCCCTCCCCCCCCGGGGCCCCGCCGCGAGCCGGGAGGGCCAGGGCGCGCGGAGCCGCGGCGCGCCGCCTTGGGGCGCGCCGCCTCGCGGCGGGCGCGGCGGCGATGCCGCCGCGCGTGGTGCTCTGCGAGCTGTGCGGCGGCAAGTTCTTCCCCCACTCCAGCGTCGGGGGCGGCAGAAAGGGGGGGGGCGAGGACTGGGGGGTGGGTGGGCCTCGTGGCGTGCGCCGTGACAGTTCCCCGGATTTCATGGCGCCTCTTCTTCTTGCTTCACTGCGCCCCTGGCCCCCCCTTGGGGCGCGCACATGCCGCCGGCCATGATCTGCACCCCCCCCCCCCTCTTCGACGCCCCCCTCTTGGCCGCCCCCGATGGCGTCGGAGGCCTGGAGGTTGACACCAGCAGCAATGTCGGCGGTGTGCTTCCACCGAGGGATGGCGATTCCGATCTCGGTGGTGGTGGTGGTGGTAATCTTCGGGCTTCCTCATTGGGTGGCCGAGAGATTACCACCAGCACCCAACTCTGGGATCATCTTCCCTCGGTGGAGGCAACCCCCTGTGTTGGTGTTGGTGCCCATTTCCAAGCCTCCAATATCGACAAGCACCTGAAGGTCGGAGCGGGACAGGGCAGAAAGAGATGGGGCCCAGGGCTCTGGGCGTGCTTCTCAGAGGCGGCCTGCTTTCGAGAGGGCTCGAGCCCTGTCTGCAGATGTGAGTCCAGCGCCTTCTAATTCAGAAGCAGCCTCCTAAGAAGCCTTCCCCCTCCCCCTACCCTCAGAGGAGGAAAATATACCCATACTGCTACCCTTTCCTCGTTTCCCTTTTTTAGGCCTCCTGGGTTGCCCTTGCACTTTTTAAGACGGCTGTGCGAGGCGCTGAGGCGAGATCCACTTGTTGAACACCGCGCGCCCTCAACCGGTGAAACCCTGGCAAATTAAAAAAACGGGTGTGTGCGGCGCTCAACACGAGAACCGCATTCATCCGTGAAGCTATTGCAACTCTTCAGCTTCAGGATCATGATTGTGAGGAAATCTCACGTGAAACGCCGGGGCCGCCCTTCCGACAGGCCTCAGGGTGCTGCGGGGAGGAGTTATTCATAAGGAAAAGGAGTGGAGGAGGAGGAGGAGGAGGAGGAGGAGGAGGAGGAGGAGGAGGAGGGGCAGCAGGAGGAGGAGGAGGAGGAGGACGAGGAGGAGGAGGAGGAGGAACCTGCGGGGCGGACTGTCGGTCCTCGCGCGCTTCGAAGCGGGCCGCCCGCCGCGTCGCGCCCGCGGCAGGGGGGTAATGCCTTCCCCTCGTGCCCTCCTTAGCGGGATGCCCATCACGCGGAGCTCCGACTGCATGTGCGCGATGGATGTACGCGATGGGGCTCGGCACACCCATCCTCATCTGCACGGGCCGCGTGTCTCAGGTGCTTTCCAACGGTTTGGTTCGGCCTCTGGGCTCTGGGGCCAGCGCTCTGGCCAGACGGACCTTAGATGTGCCGGCGGCGCCGGTGCAAGGGAGAAACTTGTCAAAAATATGGTTCTGGACTTCTTTTTGTTCGTCCTTTTTTTTTCTCGAGATTTTGAACATTCTGCCTGGCCTGGCTGCGTGTCTGAGGTGATTTTCAATGTTTTGGTTCTGCCTCTGGGCTCTGAGCCAGGGTTTGGCCAGAGGAGCCTGTGCTGGCGGCGGCAGCGCAAGGGAGAAATTTGTCAAACATATGGTTCTGGATTTTTTTTCGTGATGTCGAGCACTCTGCCTGGCCTGGCTGCGTGTCTGAGGTGCTTCTCAATGCTTTGGTTCTGCCTCTGGGCTCTGGGATCAGCGCTGTGGCCAGACGAACCTTCAATGTGCCGGCGTCGCCGATGCAAGGGAGAAATTTGTCAAACATTTGGTTCTGGATTTTTTTTCCTCGAGAGATTTTGAACACTCTGCCTGCCCTGGCTGCGTGTCTGAGGTGCTTTTCGATGTTTTGGTTCTGCCTCTGGGCTCTGGGGCGAGCGTTCTGGCCCCAGGAGTCTTGAATGTGCAGGCGGCGCCGGTGCAAGGGAGAAACTTGTCCAGAATATGGCTCGGGCCTGTTTTCGAGATTTTGAACATTCTACCTGGCCTGGCCGCGTGTCTCAGGTGCTTTTCAATGTTTTGCTTTTGCGTCTCGGCTATCGGGCCAGCGTTTTGGCAGGAGCCCTTAGTGTGCCGGCGGCGCTGGTGCAGCGGGGACTTTTGTTGTGAAAAATATGGTTCGCACTGCCACCCGGATTGTAGATTGCACAAGTCGGTGAATATTTGATGGGACTGTCTTTGGGAAGTAAAATCCCCGCAAGCATTGCGTTGTGGTGGTTGGCTTTTGGCGAACGTGCCGCGTGAGACCTACGTTGTCGGTCTGCGTGTTGAGCGCCGTGTCGGCACGCTGCGGGCTGCGCGTTGCGCATGGGGGCAGCCGAGGCGAGGGTGGGCCTCCCAAGGCAAATGGCTCCAGGCAGCCATCGCATGCGTCTGGCGAGCTGTTCGCACGCGCAGTGACATGATGTCTTGATTCCCGCGTTGCGTCCTCCTGGGTGTGTCGACCAGCCGCGAGCCCGACAGCTTGCAATATGTCTGTATGTATGTATGTATGCATGCATGTATGTATGTATGGATGCATGCATGCATGCATGCATGTATGTATGCATGCATGCATGCATGTATACATATAACGGCGCACCGGGTCCGGGGGCCCGGGGCCGGGACCCCGACCACAAATGTGCGCCCCGCGGGGCCCGGAGGCTCGTCGGGGCTGGCCGGAGGCCTCCCCGGTCAGACAAGACGGCCCATGAAACTTCCAAGAGGCCTCCAAGAGGGCTCCGAGATGCTGAAGATGGCCTCCAGACGTCCAAGGACGCCCCCAAGAGGCCCCAAGAAGCCTCCAACATGCGTCCCAAGAGGGCCCCTAGACGCAAAAATTGGCCCATTCCCTTCGTAAAACGTACATTTTTCAACAAAGTTGCTTTTTGGGCTTTCCGACGTTACAGGACGGCCCAAGAGGCGCCCAAGACCGCCCCAAGACGGCCCAAGAAGCCCCCAGGACAGCCCAAGAGGGCCCCAAGACGGCCCAAGAGGCGCCCAAGATGGCCCAAGAGGGCCCCAAGACGGGCCCAAGAGGGGGCCCAGAGGGGGACCACGAACCGCAAGCTCGAGCCTTCCGCCCCAAGAGGCCGCCAGGAGGCCCCCAGGAGGCCCCTCAAGAGGCCCCAGGAGACCCCAGACGTCCAAGGACGCCCCCAAGAGGCCCCAAGAAGCCTCCAACATGCGTCCCAAGAGGGCCCCTAGACGCAAAAATTGGCCCATTCCCTTCGTAAAACGTACATTTTCAACAAAGTCGCCTTTTGGGCTTTCCGACGTTACAGGACGGCCCAAGAGGCGCCCAAGACCGCCCCAAGACGGCCCAAGAAGCTTCCAAGAGGGCCCCAGGACAGCCCAAGAGGGCCCCAAGACGGCCCAAGAGGCGCCCAAGATGGCCCAAGAGGGCCCCAAGACGGGCCCAAGAGGGGGCCCAGAGGGGGACCACGAACCGCAAGCTCGAGCCTTCCGCCCCAAGAGGCCGCCAGGAGGCCCCCAGGAGGCCCCTCAAGAGGCCCCAGGAGACCCCAGACGTCCAAGGACGCCCCCAAGAGGCCCCAAGAAGCCTCCAACATGCGGCCCAAGAGGGCCCCTAGACGCAAAAGTTGGCCCATTCCCTTCGTAAAACGTACATTTTCAACAAAGTTGTCTTTTGGGCTTTCCGACGTTACAGGACGGCCCAAGAGGCGCCCAAGACCGCCCCAAGACGGCCCAAGAAGCTTCCAAGAGGGCCCCAGGACAGCCCAAGAGGGCCCCAAGACGGCCCAAGAGGCGCCCAAGATGGCCCAAGAGGGCCCCAAGACGGGCCCAAGAGGGGGCCCAGAGGGGGACCACGAACCGCAAGCTCGAGCCTTCCGCCCCAAGAGGCCGCCAGGAGGCCCCCACACCGGGTCCGGGGGCCCGGGGCCGGGACCCCGACCACAAATGTGCGCCCCGGGGGGCCCGGAGGCTCGTCGGGGCTTGCCGGAGGCCTCCCCGGTCAGACAAGACGGCCCAAGAAGCGCCCAAGACGGCCCAAGAAACTTCCAAGAGGCCTCCAAGAGGGCTCCGAGATGCTGAAGATGGCCTCCAGACGTCCAAGGACGCCCCCAAGAGGCCCCAAGAAGCCTCCAACATGCGTCCCAAGAGGGCCCCTAGACGCAAAAATTGGCCCATTCCCTTCGTAAAACGTACATTTTTCAACAAAGTTGCTTTTTGGGCTTTCCGACGTTACAGGACGGCCCAAGAGGCGCCCAAGACCGCCCCAAGACGGCCCAAGAAGCTTCCAAGAGGGCCCCAGGACAGCCCAAGAGGGCCCCAAGACGGCCCAAGAGGCGCCCAAGATGGCCCAAGAGGGCCCCAAGACGGGCCCAAGAGGGGGCCCAGAGGGGGACCACGAACCGCAAGCTCGAGCCTTCCGCCCCAAGAGGCCGCCAGGAGGCCCCCAGGAGGCCCCTCAAGAGGCCCCAGGAGACCCCAGACGTCCAAGGACGCCCCCACGACGCTTCGCGTCACCAATTTCTTCTCACAACGATTCCTGGGTCTGTGACTCGACAGAACCTAAGCGCGCGCGAAGCGCGCGCGTGGTTCTAGTATTTATGTATGTCTGTATGATGTATGTATCATGAATGTATGTATATATTTGTATGTATATGTATGTATGTATGCATGCTTGCATGCATGCATGCATGCATGCATGTATGTATGTATGTATGTATGTATGTATGTATGTATGTATGTATGTATATAGGTATATAGATACGTAGGTATGTGATGTATATAATGTCTGTATGTATGTGTGTATGTATGTATGTATGTATGTATGTATGTATGTATGTACGTATGTATGTATGTATGTATGTATGTATGTATGTATGTATGTATGTGTATATGTATGTATGTATGTATGTATGTACGTACGTATGTATGTATGCATGTATGTATGTATGTATGTATGTATGTGTGTACGTATGCACGTATGCACGTATGTACGTATGTATGTATGTGTGTATGTATGTATGTATGGATGTATGTGTGTATGTACGTATGTAATGTAATGCAGTGTAATGTAATGTAAGGTAATGTAATGTAACGTAATGTAACGTAATGTAATGCAATGTAATGTAAGGTATTGTAATATAATGTATTGTAATGTAATGTAATGTAATGTCATGTAATGTATTGTAATGTAATGTAAGTTAATGCAATGCAATGCAATGCTATGCAATGCAATGCAATGCAAGGCAAGGCAAGGCAATGCAATGCAATGCAATGTAATGTATGTATGCATGCATGTATGTATGTATGTATGTGTGTATGCATATGTATATGTATATGTATGTATATATATATATATATGTATATGTATGTGTGTATACATATACATATTCGCCTATATATATACAGGTGTATATACACACACATATATATATGAATACTGTCCCCCCGGACCCGGGTCCCACACCTCCCCGCGGCATCTCGGGGACGCTCCTGGTACTGCTCCCCCGGCCGTGCCGGGGAGCCTCCGCAGCGCTCCAGGAGGGCCCAAGGCGCCTCCCAGGCGGCCCAAGGCAGCCTTCGGACGGCTCTCGAGCTCCCAGGTGGCCTCCAAGAGACCCCAAGAGAGGTTCGAGAGGCCTCCCTGGACGGCCCGAAGAGGCCAAACTCGTCAATTTTGATTGTTTTTCATGCTTTTGGCTTCTCGCCTTGTCGAGCTTCCAACGGTCCAAGAGCACCGAAGAGGCTGCTGAGACCGCCCCAAGACCACCCAAGAGACCCTCAGGACGACCCCAAGACGGGCCAAGAAGGCTCCAAGACTGCCGAAGAGGCGCCCAGGACAGCCCCAGACCACCCCAGAACAGGCCCAAGATGGGCCCAAGAGCGGGAGCAGGAGGCTTCCAGAAACCTCAGAGAGGCCTCCGGGACCACCCAGAGGCTCCCAACGCACCCCCGATCCCTGAGAGGCCCCAAAGACACCCCGACAAGGCTCCAAGAACAGCCCAAGAGAGCTGCGCGAGCCGTCCCGAGAGAGCCCAAAGAGGGTAACATCGTTGATTTCCAATGGCTTAGTTTTTGGCCTTCTCACGTTTCCCTGCTTCCATCCCTCAAAGATCGAGGATTAAAACAAAAAGGGAATTCCAAGGTTTTTGTTTGTTCAAAGTGGAAGTCCTACTCGGGGGTCCTACAAATCCCCTGACATCCGACCGGTACCGCGCCTCCCGGCTTCTTGGGGAGACCCCAAGACGCCGAAGGACAGCCTATGACGACCCCAAGAAGCTTCCAGAACGTAAAGAACGGCCCAAGACGCTCCCAAGCAGTCCAAAACGCCCTGTGGACGGCTCTTCACGCTCCCAGGAGGCCTCCAAAAGGCCCCAAGAGAGGTCCGAGAGGCGTCCCGGGAAAGCCCGAGGAGGCCCAAATCGTAGTTGTTTTTTTTTGTTGTTGCCTAACAGCGAAGACTGATAGGTTTCTAATGGAGTCAAAAGAGAGCATCTGATGACTCCCCAGGGGGGTCTGGGCGGGAGCCGGACAGGCGAGGACCGGGCTCGTTTTCAGCAAACACTCACACACTTCGTGCTCTTCGACCTCCCAGAACTCCATTCCCGGGCCACATTTTGAATGCCCGGAGCCAACTGTAGGCCACTTCGTGCTCTTCGACTTCCCAGAACTCCATTCCCAGGCCACATTTTGGATGCCCGGAGCCAACTGTAGGCCACCTTCGTGGTCTTCGAGTTCCCAGAACTCCATTCCTGGGCATGATTCTGAATGCCCGGAGCCAACTGTAGGCCACTTCGTGTTCTTCGAGTTCCCAGAACTCAATTCCCGGGCCACATTTTGAATGCTGAGGCAGGCTGATGCTGAGGCTGAGGCAGGCTGAGGCTGAGGCAGGCTGAGGCTGAGGCCGAGGCTGAAGGCAGACTGAGGCTGAGGCTGAAGCAGGCTGAGGCTGAGGCTGAGGCAGGCTGAGGCTGAGGCTGAGGCAGGCTGATGCTGAGGCAGGCTGAGGCTGAGGCTGAGGCTGAGGCAGGCTGAGGCTGAGGCAGGCTGAGGCTGAGGCCGAGGCTGAAGGCAGACTGAGGCTGAGGCTGAAGGCTGAGGCTGAGGCTGAGGCTGAGGCTGAGGCAGGCTGAGGCTGAGGCTGAGGCAGGCTGATGCTGAGGCAGGCTGAGGCTGAGGCTGAGGCTGATGCAGGCTGAGGCTGAGGCAGGCTGAGGCTGAGGCCGAGGCTGAAGGCAGACTGAGGCTGAGGCTGAAGCAGGCTGAGGCTGAGGCTGAGGCAGGCTGAGGCTGAGGCAGGCTGAGGCTGAGGCTGAGGCTGAGGCTGATGCAGGCTGAGGCTGAGGCAGGCTGAGGCTGAGGCCGAGGCTGAAGGCAGACTGAGGCTGAGGCTGAAGCAGGCTGAGGCTGAGGCAGCGGCAGGCTGAGGCTGAGGCTGAGGCTGAGGCTGAGGCAGGCTGAGGCTGAGGCTGAGGCTGAGCAGGCTGAGGCTGAGGCAGGGCTGCAGGCGGCTAAGGCGTGGTGAGGCGACTGCTGCAGGGTGATGTGGGGCAGGCTGAGGCTGAGGCCGAGGCCTGAGGCCGACGAGTCAGAGCTGAGGCTCAGGCTGAGGCAGGCTGAGGCTGAGGCAGGCTGAGGCTGAGGCTGAGGCAGGCTGAGGCTGAGGCTGAGGCTGAGGCTGAGGCTGCGACTGCCGTTGCCACTGCGACTGTCATCGCGAATGCGACTACGACTGTGAGAACAGCAGAATTCTACAACTGGATTCTCATCTGAATCTTAAGGGGAATGCTTCCAGATATGCTCCTACACATCGCTGTTAGGTTGCTTTGCCGGGATATTTTTCATATATATATAATGTTTTTGAGACAGCATTCGTTGAGAATGTTGCGACAACTGTTTGAGAATTACGAAGCGTTTACTGGGGCATCCTGGGGATGTCCTTGGTGCAAAAAGCACAGCTCCAGGTCTGCAGGGAGAAGGTGGGCGTCCAGCTGCACCCGTGCCCCTACTGCCAGGCCGGGGTGCCCATGCTGGAGATGGACGGCCACATCCTCCGGTGCCGCGAGGCGAAGGCTGCCGGCGCTGCCCCCACGGGGCAGAGCGCCGCTCTGCAGCGGCGCCTGGACAGGGAGAAGGACGATGGGCCAGTTTCCCACCACCACTGTCATGGGGAGGATGAGGAGGTCCTCCTCCTCCTCCTCCTCCTCCTCCTCCTCCTCCTTCCCCTCCTCCTGCTCCTGCTCCTGCTCCTCCTCCTCCTCCTCCTCCTCCTCCTCCTCCTCCTCCTCCTCCTCCTCCTACCTTCTTCTCCTCCTCCGACCTTCCCCTCCTCCTCCTCCGACCTTCTCCTCTCCTCCTCCTCCCTCCTCCTCCTCCTCCTCCTCCTCCTCCTCCTCCTCCTCCTCCTCCTCCTACCTTCTCCTCCTCCTACCTCCTCCTCCTCCTCCTTCCTCCTCCCTCTCCTGCCTATGGTGGTGGTTGTGGAAGCCCGGCCCATCCGAGGACCGGCAGGAGAAGGGCGGCCCCGCCGGCAGGGCGGCCGCGCCCCCGACAGGCTCGCGCTCTGCCCCCCGGGACGATCGGCCCCTCGGGGGCGGCGCCAGCGCCGCCGGGCCCGCGGAGTTCGACGACGCCGAGGGGCGGATCGCGTGCCGGATCTGCAGCCGGAAGTTCGCGCTGGACAGGGTCGCGAAGCACCAGGCCATCTGCCAGAAGCTGAGCAAGAAGCCGCGCAGGGTCTTCCAGGTGCAGCGCTCCTACTGCGCCGGCGGCTCGGAGGGCGACGTCATCGGCGTGGCCGCCGCCGTCAGCAGCAAGGGCAAGGCCCGAGGCATGGCCGGCAGCATCCAGAGCGGCCTGGCCTGCAAGCCCGCGCCGCCGCCGCCGCGGACCAACTGGCGCGAGGAGAGCATGGCGCTGCGGCAGGCCATTAAGGCCTCCAAGGGAGCGCCGCCGATGCCCCAGTGGGGCGCCGCGGGCGCCGTCCCAGGCTAGGGGAACGAAGAATGAGGTAAACAGAAAAGCTCGCAGGCCCGCGCGTTTTTTTGTCGGATCGGCGCTGGACCCCCCTCTCTGGCGCGCGGAGCGCGCCGGGGGCGGCGCCGGAGGCGCCCACAGGGGGCCCAGGGCGCCGATCCGAGAAGTCCGCGCGGACCTCCGAGCTTTTATGCTTGTGTCCTTCGTCGTTTTCCTGCAGGCGGCGCCCGAGGGCGCCCCTCGGGCGGGGCCCGGCACGGCGGCGCCCTCAGCGGCGCCGCCCGGCTGCGCCCCGCTGGGCCAGCGAGGTCGAGCCCGTCCAGCCCGCTGCCGCGGGGCGGCGGCGCGGCGCCGCGCGGCGGCGGGCTCGGCGACTCGCGGTTCGGTGGGCGCGGCGCGGGTCTGATTCGCATCGCGAGACCCATCCCCCCAGACCCCCTCGACTCATGAAGAAATCACGACGGGAGGTGTTTCCCTATTTTCGGCCTGCGGGGGCCCTCACCGGCCTCCAGGACCGTGAAGAAACGACTCAGGATGAAAAACCGGTCCTGGGGAACGGGTCCCGACCTCTGGGGGTCGCGTCGTGCAAAAATCATGACGTCGGGGGTTTGGGCCTGCGCTCGCCCCTCCGCCACCATGCAGGAGAGCCCTGGCTCGGTGGGGGGGGGGCCCAGAGGTCGAGACGACGGCTGCCCTCCTAATTAAGCCCTGTCTCGTCCTGTTCGGGCCCCGTGGGGTCTTGTCATCGCCACGGCTGGGTTCGCGCCGGCGAAGCGGGCTGGGGACGGATCTTGAGCGCATTCGGTCCCAGCGGGAGGGCCGCCTTGGTCTCGATCGGCCCTTCTCCGATTCAGCCCCGCTGGCTGACCCTGCCCCCCTTCGGTGGGGGGATGTGCGCCGTCCCCGTCGGGCTCCGCGGCGCTCACCCCCCATCCTTCGAGGGGGCCGTCAGGCTGGTGCCGCGGAGGAGCCCTGGCCCGCTGGGGGGGGGGACAGGTCTGGCGATGCTGAGGTCCCCCAGCGGGCTCGGCGACGCCGGCAGTGCGGCAGCTGCGCTCCACGGGAGGCTTAGGAGGCAGCGGCGGCGGCGGCTTCGGCGGAGGCAACTTTAGCACATCCAACGAGACGTCGGCGGGCAACCCGCTGCTGGGCGGGGGCGCCAGGGCCCCCGGCGCTCCGCCTCGCGGGAGCCCCCCCGACGAGCCGAGGGGCGGCCTCCCGGCGCGGGCGGGCGGCGGCGGCGGCGGCTTCGGCGCGGGCGGCGGCAGCGGCTTCGGCCGGGGCGGCTTCGGCGCCTCCAACCGGGCGTCCCCGAACAACCCGCTGGCGTACAGGTCTTCGGGTGTTGCCAGAGGTGCCTTTGGCCCAAGGTGCCCCCAGGATGGAGGCCCCCACGGCCTCCAGAGCACCCCTCACGAGGCCCAGAGGGCCCCAGGGGCTCCAACATGGAGCGAAAAGCCCGGGGCACCTTGGGCTAGGGGCACCTTTCCCAGACCCCAGACGTCAACGTCGACCCCCAGAGGTCTCGACCCATTCCGCGGGACCAGTTTTTCTTCCTGGGCCGTTTTTTTTGACGGCCCCAGGGGCCGGCAAGGGCCCCCCGAGGCCGAACCTGGCGAAAAACCTCCCGTCGCGATTCTTCCATGACTCGAGGGGCGTCTGGGCTAGCAGCCCTGGACAGGTAGGGCCTGGCGCGGCGGCCGCGGCGGCGCGGCGGCGCCAGCGCTCCCGGCGGGCCGCCCCGAAGCCGCGCGGGGCGGCGGCTCCGCGGCCTCGGCCGCGGCGGCCTCGGCGCCCCGCGGCGGGCCCTGCCGGGGTGGGCCGCGGGCGCACACGGAGCGGGGCCTGGCCGGGGAGCGCCCGCGGGGGCCGCCGCCGTCGGCTGCCAGCGCCTGGCCACACCTCGTCCCGACTCCTCCCTCCTTCTGCCTCCTGCTCCCTCCTCCCTCGTCCTCCTCCGTCTCCTCCTCCTCCTCCTCCTCCTCCTCGTCCCCTCCCTCTCGTCTGCTCCCTCCTCCCTCGTCGTCCTCCTCCTGCTCCTCCTCCTCCTCCTCCTTGTCCTCCTCGCTCCTGCTCCTCCTCCTCCTGCTCTCATGCTTGCTCCTCCCTCCTCCTCCTCCCTGCTCCTGCTCCTCCTCCTCCTCCTCCTCCTCCTCCGTCTCCTCCTCCTCCTCCTCCTCCTCCTCCTCCTTCCTCCTCCCTCCCTCCTCCCTCCTCCCTCCTCCCTCCTCCCTCCTCCCTCCTCCCTCGTCCTCCCTCGCCTCTGTCGTCCCAGAGCCAGGCCCCCTCGCGTTGTGTGAAGAATCTCAAGTGGAGGCTCTCCGCTCTTGTCGGCCTCCAGGGCCCCTTACCAGGCCTCGGGGCCGTCAAATTACCCAGAGACGTGCCCAACCCTTTGTACACATGAAGCGACTATGCATCGGACCGCTCAGTGCAAAAGCGAGCACTGAAGGATCCGCCGTGCCCTTGAACGATTCGCCAAAGAACGTCGGACCAGAGTCACATGTTCACAGATGCGGCGTCGCTCTTGAGAGTCAGATCGTTGGCATGAAGGCGGCCACGAGGGAGGATGGTGATCACAGACCCATCAAACGAAAATCTTAACCGTACGTAAAACACAGCGTACATACGCAACGTAAGTATAACATAATACACAACGTAAATACACAACGTCAGCAGAACATAATACACATCGTACATACACAACAGCACGCATATACACAGCGTAAACATACAACAGCACGCATATACACAGCGTACACATACAGCAGCACGCATATACACAGCGTAAATACACAGCAGCACGCATATACACAGCGTAACTATACAACATCACGCATAGACACAGCGTAAACACACAACAGCACGTATATACACAGCGTAAATAGACAGCAGCACGCATATACACAGCGTACATACACAGCAGCACGCATATACACAGCGTAAATACACACAACAGCACGCGTATACACAGCGGACATACACAGCAGCACGCATATACACAGCGTACATCCACAACAGCACGCGTATACACAGCGTGAAATAACAGCACGCGTATACACAGCGTAAATACACAACAGCACGCGTATACACAACGTAAACACACAACAGCACGCGTATACATAGCGTAACTACACAACAGCACGCGTATACTCAACGTAAATACACAACAGTACGCGTATACACAGCGTAAATACACAACAGCACGCGTATACACAACGTACATACACAGCAGCACGCATATACACAGCGCACATAGACAGCAGCACGCATATACACAGCGTAAATACACAACAGCACGCATATACACAGCGGAACTACACAGCAGCACGCATATACACAGCGTAAATAGACAGCAGCACGCATGTACACAGCGTAAATACACAACAGCACGCATATACACAGCGTACATGCACAACAGCACGCGTATACACAACGTAAATACACAGCAGCACGCGTATCCACAGCGTAAATACACAACAGCACGCGTATACACAGCGTAAATCCACACCATCACGCGTATGCACAGCGTAAATAAACAACAGCACTTATATACACAGCGTACATACAAACCAGCACGTGTATACACAGCGTGACTACACAACAGCACGCGTATACACAGCGTAAATACACAACAGCACGCGTATACACAGCGTAAATACACAACAGCACGCGCATGCAGAACGTACATACACAACAGCACGCGTATGCACAGCGGGAATACACAACAGCACGCATTTACACAGCGCGAATACACAACATCACGCACATACACACCGTACATACACAACAGCACGCATATACACAGCGCGAATACACAACAGCACGCATATACACAGCGCGAATCCATAACAGCACGCATATACACAGCGTAACTACACACCAGCACGCATATACACAGCGTAAATCCATACCATCACGCATATACACAACGCAACCACGCAGAGATACTCCAGGCTGCGGGAAAGCAGACCGTTCCGCAGCGTAATACACAGCACGCGTACATGCTGCGTAAACACGCCGCGTAAATACACAGCGTGACTACACAGCGTAGATACAGCGCGCATACACAACAGCACGCATATACACAGCGTGAATACACACCAGCACTCATATACACAGCGTAAATACACAGCACGCTTACACACAGCGTGACATAACAGCACTACGCGACACACACGACACCACGCACAGGACGCAAACACACAGCGTAAACACACAACGTAAACACACACCATACATACACAGCGTGCGTACACACAGCGTAAACGCACAGTGTAAATACACAGTGTAAATACACAACGCGCGTACACGTCGTGTTTTACGTGGTGTTTTTACGTTGTGTATTACGTCGCGCCGCGTTGTGTATTTGCGTTGTGTATTTGCGTTGTGTTTTCCGCGTGGTTTGCGACAACTCTCACGAGGGAGTGTGGGAACACACTGAGGAGATACGA
Organism: Prorocentrum cordatum; assembly: GCA_963575745.1. Taxonomy (NCBI): domain Eukaryota; class Dinophyceae; order Prorocentrales; family Prorocentraceae; genus Prorocentrum; species Prorocentrum cordatum. The sequence continues at coordinate 18,916 of CAUYUJ010016859.1, read as the reverse complement.
TTGGAGTCATACTTCGTGGGAGCAGACCCTCCAAGCCCACGAAAGTGGCGACAGTTTTGCAGATCGCAGCCCCCCAGGTGATTGCGAGGTCTCTCGGTAATCTGCGTAAGATGCACCTATGCTGGGCCTCACAGGAGCTCGCGCAAATTGCGACAGTTTTGCAGATCGCAGCCACCCAGGGGACGGCGAGGTCTCATGGTGATCTGCGTAAGACCTCCGCTGGGCCTCCCAGGAGCCCGCAAGTGGCGGCAGTTGCGCAGATCGCAGCCCCCCAGAGGACGGCGAGGTCTCGCGGTGATCTGCGTCAGACGCACCTCCGCTGGGTCTCCCAGGAGCCAACGAAAGTGGCGGCAGTTTCGCAGATCGCAGCCTCCCAGGCGACGGCGAGGTCTGACGGTGATCTGCGTAGGAAACACCTCCGCTGGGGCTCCCAGGAGCTCACGAAAGTGGCGGCAGGTTCGCAGATCGCAGCCCCCGAGGCGACGGCGAGGTCGCGTGGTGATCTGCGTCAGACGCACCTCCGCTGGGCCTCACAGGAACCCACGAAAGTGGCGACAGTGTAGCCCCCCAGGGGACGGCGAGGTCTCACGGTGATCTGCGTAGGACGCACTCCCGCTGGGCCTCCCAGGAGGCCACGAAAGTGGCGACAGTTTCGCAGGTCGCAGCCCCGCAGGGGACGGCGAGGTCTCGTGGTGATCTGCGAAAGACGCACTTCCGCTTGTCCTCCCAGGACCACCCCGACAGTGGCGACAGTCTCGCAGATCGCAGCCCCTCTCGCGGTGATCTGCGCAAGACGCACCTCCGCTGGGCCTCCCAGGAGCCCACACAAGTGGCGACAGTTGTGCAGATCGCAGCCTCCCAGGCGACGGCGAGGTCTCATGGTGATCTGCGTAAGGCGCACCTCCGCTGGGCCTCCCAAAAGCCCATGAAATTGGCGACTGTTTGGCAGATCGCAGCCCCCTGGGGGACGGCGAGGTTTAGTGATGATCTGCGTAAGACACACCTCCGCTGGGCCTCCCGGGAGGCCACGAAAGTAGCGACAGTTTTGCAGATCGCAGCCTCCCAGGGGACGGCGAGGTCTCGCGGTGATTTGCGTATTCCCAGGAGCCAGCGGAAGTGGTTACAGTTTCGCAGATCGCAGCCTCCCAGGCGACGGCGAGGTCTCACGGTGATCTGCGTAGGACGCACCTCCGCTGGGCCTCCCATAAGCCCACGGATGTGGCGACAGTTTCGCAGATCGCAATCCCTTAGGGGACGGCGAGGACTCATGGTGATCTGCGTAAAAAGCACCGCCGCTGAGCCCACCAGGAGCGCACACAAGTGGCGACGATTTCGCAGATCGCAGCCCCACAAGGGACGGCGAGGTCTCATGGTGACCTGCGTAAGGCGTACCTCCGCTGGGACTCCCAGGAGTCC
>CAUYUJ010016859.1:0-5000 GCA_963575745.1 Prorocentrum cordatum | reverse complement strand
TGTGTTGAAATATTGAAGAGGTTTTCGATCGAGGACATGGTAGTGACAAAGAACAGTTCTCCACATCCCCAAGTCTTGCGTAGAGAAGGGATTGTGCGCGGCGTCGGGGCGATAATCTTATTTTTGGAAGTGCCTGTGTTTTAAACCTTGAAGCCGTGGCGAGAGTTTGAGGTGAATCCGCGTGGCGCTAAGGCGAGAATACGACTGTAACAAGGAGTCACCTCACATGTCCTTGCAGCAATGCCGATGCGAATGTGCGCGGCGCTACGGCGAGATTGCAATATTGAAAACGACCCCTCTTCCATTCTTAAAGGTGTTCGCAGTTTTTCAGACGAAGCTGTGCGGCGCTGAGGCGATATCTACATTTTGAAGATCAGCCGCCCTCCAACCTGGAGACTGTTGCAAGCTACTAAGACGAGGAGGGGGAGGAGGAGGAGCAGGCGGAGGAGGAGGAGGAGCAGGAAGAGGAGGAGGAGGAGGAGGAGGAGGAGGCGGAGGAGGACGGGGCGGAGGGGAGAGGAGGAGGAGGAGGAGAAAGGGGGAGGAGGAGGAGGAGGAGGAGGAGGAGAGGAGGAGGAGGAGGAGGAGGAGGAGGAGGGAGAGGAGGAGGTTGCGGGCCCATGGAGGGGCGGCCGACTCACGGGAGCCACTCTGGGGAGAGGGCGGGGCGAGAGGCCCCGCAGCTGGGGACCGCGCGGGCGGTGGCCTGCACGGCCACGCCCGCGGGGCGGGCGCAGTGCGGGCGGCGGGGGGGGCCGCCGACGACGCTGCCGGCGCCGACCGACTGCCCGCCGCCGCTCCGCCCTCCTGCCTCTCCCGGCCCCTCGCCCCCCCGCCCCGGAGGACGAGGAGGAGGAGGAGGAGGAGGAGGAGGAGGAGGAGGAGGAGGAGGGGAAGGGGGAGGAGGAGGAGGAGGAGGGGCGGGACATCGGGGGAGGAGGAGGAGGCGGAGGACACCTCCGCGCCCTCGCCCGGCGAAAGGGACGGCGGCGGCGGCCTCAAGGCGCGGTCAGCGGGCGCCCCAGAGGGGAGGGGGAGAGGCTCCCTCGTTCGAGGGTGGAGGCCTCCCAAGGCCCTGGGAGCCTGGGCCTCCTCGTTGGCTCGGGTCGACGGCACTGGGGCGGCCGCCACGAGCCCGAGTCAGCTTCGGGTTGCGGTCTTGGTCGACAATGAACGCACCACCTTCCAGACAAATCAGCACCCGACGCTCATCCTCGTGACCTCGCGCACGGAAAGCCTCCAGCTCACGCTCCACGGCCCCCGCACCCGTCGCACAACGGAGGAGGGAGAGGAGAGGGATCGAGGCACACGCTCGCCGCGAGCTCATCCAGCCCAGGCGACGCTCTGAGCGGGACGAGGGGCTCAGGGGACAGGCTGAAATAGCGAGCCGCAGCCCCGATCTTAATGTTCGTGGGTGCACACTGAGTGGGCAGGAGGGCCTTCAAAGAAGCACGTGTGCGAGCAAAATGGTTGCAACAAGCACAGCGATTTTCCCCGTGCGCTTGCGAAGCTACAGCTCGTGAGCCGTGGCAGCGAGAGAGACAGGCGCGCTCTTGACCTCGGGAGTGTTTCTGGGCTCGAACGAACGAGGATCAAGCTGGGCCACCTTCTGGGCCACCGCTTGGACCGTCCAACAAAAGATCTTAGCAGAGGCTTTGGCGTCCTGCAGCTTGCGCTTGTGAAAATCAACTAACACCCCAGCCACCTCGTGGCGGCGGGCCCCTCACTCCGCAAACGTCTCCGCCCAGCTGTTCCCAGCAAGCTTGAGGAAGCAGGCCGACGAGTCCGCGAGGACATCTTCAGCCGTTCTGTGGGAGGAGATCCATTCAAAGGTGGGGGACCGCTCGCATTCGTTATACAGGGCATGAGATCGTCTCCAGATGCCGGCATGGGTCGAGGCAGGGCTCTCGTTGTGCCGACCCCACTTGTGCACCAGCCTTGACAAGAGAGATACGGTCGCCAATCACATGCGCTGGCCTTCCAGTAACCTCAATTCCCTTGAGCATGGCATTGTACTCAGCCCTAGGAACAGCCTGGGCCCTACCCGGCAGTGGCCCACACATGGCGCGGAGGATGCCACTTTGCCTCGAAAGCTCAGCACTCGCCCAGCCACACCGGGTCAGGCCGCGAACCCCTGGTGCCAAGCCAGATCCGTCAGTGTAGACGCAACGCCCCTAGACTCTACGCCAGTCCCCCCGCCCGAACACCTTCAGGATCGGCTCGACATTAGGGGGAAAGGCGGCAGGGGCGGCCAGAAAGAAGAATTCCACGCCTACGGCACGGTTGGCATTGGCACATCTGTCGCGGAGTTCCGACATGTGCTCCAGGACACCAACGGGCACAGGACCAGTTTCTTGCTCCTCGCTACCCTGAAGCATCCCAGGGCAATCGAACCACTGATGGGCGTGCGTGCCAACAGCATTCTGGCAAACGAAGCTTTTGTCCGACACTCGCTTCTGAATCGAATGCAGCCGCTGAGGGGTCCAGCAGCTTGCCGCCCAGAGCGCACGGAGTGCTCCGCTGCGGGCTGGGCTGCTACTTGCCAGGACAGACGCGCGCATGGTCTTCGAGGAAACGTTTGACATCGGCGGGGCAAGTGCGCAGCAATCAATCGACATGCCTGCCAACGTCATCCGCCGACGCAGTATGCGAGAGTACAGACCACCCGATCCTTAGCAGGGTGAGGAAGGTAGACGAGAGGGGGCCTCGAGCTTCAGTCCACGTCGCACGGTGAGAGAGCCTGGCACGAACCTGCTCCCAAGCACGACGGAGACGGCTAGGGCTGACACGCTGGTCCCATCTCCACGCGGCGTACCTGCGCACCAAGGGAATTGTGGCGTCAAATAGGGGATCATACTTAAACTGCACTAGGTGGCGAGGTGCATTGTCAGGCAGAACATCGACTTCGCCCCGACCATCCCCCCCGCCACGGTGCGAAGGGTGCGGGGCGCCGTATCTGAAAGCCTTGGCGCGCACAGGCCAGCCATTTTGCATCCCACCGCGCGGCGGAGCGTCATGAGCTTGGCCTTGTGCTTGCAAGCTTTGCGGACCTTGGCGATCTCCTGAACCCGCTGAGCCCGAGGACCGTGCTTTTCGCGCCCGAGGTTCCGCGTGGCCTTCTTGGAGGCCAGCTTCAAAATACGAGCACATCGAGAACAGCGCTTCCTGGCGCGAGGCGTGCTAGCCACAAGCCCACTCCTGGGGAACTGGACGATCAGCCCTGATGGCTTCACGCCCTCGACGAGAGCATGCACCGCTGCAAGCAGCTCAGAGACACCATCCCTCTCCGTCAACCGCCTGGCCCCCCCCCGCCCGCCCGCCCACTGGAAGCTGACATCATCTATCAGCGCACGGGGGCGCTCGTTGGGAAAGGCCTCTGCGGCATGCGCCAGGCCGCGGTGCAGTGGCACCATCCACGGCGCGGTGGCCATCGAGCAGCCTGCCGAGATGCCCCGCAGCGAGACCACCGCACAGCCGAGACCACCATATGCCTTGATGGCCAGCGGCTGCGCGTGAGTCTGAACGGCCGTCCAACACGTGCGCATCGGGAAGTGGACCGCCCTCGTTTCCTCCAGCAGCGTGCCGAGCCTGACCGTCTCGCAGCACTTCGCTATGTCCAGGAATGCGCGTGGAGCGTCCTCACCGTGCTCGTGACCTGCCTCCGCCTCCATGTCGAGGCCGAAGGCGCCGTCGCTCGAGGAACGCCCTGTGCCCGTGCTCCAGAAGGCCTCCGAATGGTACCCATCCTGCCACGATGCTGTCGGGTGCCGCCGGATGCGCCCCCATACTCGGAAAAGAGTGTGAATCATGGCAAGCAAGCGACTGCCGCCCGACTCTTTTGGGGATGCGAACCATCAGAGTAACACTCCTTCCTTACGGCCACTGGAGCAGCTCCTCGCATTTACTAAAACGCCCGCCCAGCACAACCAGCCCAACATCGCGGACGTACCAAAGACTGCGAGGAGGAAACTGAAACTGACCAGCTCCAGGCTGCCAAGGGTAAGACGGACCTGCCTGCCTGCCCATGTCTGCAGAAATGGGAGGGAGAACCTTCCACCTGCAGGCATCTCCAGGAAGCTGCAGCGACTGTTGATCATGCCAGCCCCATTTGCTCTCCCAGACAAGAGAAGGCGGAAACGGAGGAGGAAGAACACCACGACAACGAAACGGAGTGGGAGGAGGAAGAAGAGGATGAGGAGGAGGATTAGGAGGAGGAGCAGGATGAGGAGCAGGAGCAGGATGAGGAGGAGGAGGAGGCGGAGGCGGAGGCGCAGGAGGAGGAGGAGGAGGAGGAGGAGGAGAAGGGGGATGATGTTGATATGTATGATGATGATGATGATGATGATGATGATGATGATGATGCTGATGATTATGATGATGATGATGCTGCTGATGATGCTGCTGATTATCATGATGATGCTGCTGATGATGATGACGAGCTGCTGATGATGAGGATGAGGATGCAAATGAGAATGATGCTGATGATGATGATGCTGATAATGACGATGATTATGCTAATGATGCTGATGATGCTGATGCTGATGATGATGATGCTGCTGTTGATGATGATGGTGAACATGACTACTATGATGAACATGATGATAATAATGCTGCTGATGATGATGACGCTGATGCTGATGATGGTGACGATGATGATGCTGCTGCTGCTGATGATGATGTGCTTGATGATGCTGGTGATGATGATGCTACTTGTGATGCTACTTATGATGATGATGATGATGATGATGATGCTGATGACGATGATGATGATGCTGATGATGATGCTGCTGCTGATGATGATGCCGATGGTGCTGATTCCGATGCTGATGATGCTGATGATGATGATGACGATGATGATGCTGCTGTTGATGAGGATGAGGATGATGCTGATGATGATGATGATGATGATGATGAAACTGATGATGCTGATGATGATGATGATGATGATGATGATGATGATTATGATGATGATGATGATGATGATGATGATGATGATGATG
>CAUYUJ010016858.1:192040-254540 GCA_963575745.1 Prorocentrum cordatum | reverse complement strand
CGGCTGGGTCTCTGCACCTTGTTTCTCAGAGAGGGTTGGTGCCGCTGGTGGCCTAAGTGGTACGCGCGCCACCCAGCCCCACCCCTGAACACGAGCACGGCCAGACGCCCATGCCGACGTCCCATCGAACCCCTCCTCCCGAGGGGGCAGCGGGCGCAGTACCTCCTCCTCCTCCCCCTCCCCCTCCCCCTCCTCCTCGATCGCTCGGCTTTGCTCCCGAGGGGGCAGCGGGCGCAGTACTTCCACGAGGCGCGACCGCCGCCGCCGCCGGCGGCGAGGGCGGACGACTCAGCGACGGCCTCGGCCTCGATCTCGACCTCGGGTTAAGTCGGGCCTGTCCCTCCACAGGTGGAATATCCAAAAATATACAAAAATACGCAAGGGGCTATATATTTGTTTGTGTTTTGAGTATGTTTGAATTTCTTTGTGGTATTTGTTTTTCTTAATCCGCCTGTAGGGGGACACGCCCGACCTAAACCTCGGGCCTCCCCCCCCCTTTTTCGTGCGCGAGGAGCCGAGCTCGGACAACAAGCTATTCAGGATGAAAAGCAGGCCCTGAGGAATGGCCTGGACCTTTGGGGGCACACCTCCCAGAAGAATCACGAGGCCGGGGGGGGCCGGGAAGGTGTGGTGGTCTTGAGCCTGGGTCTCTCTTGGAAGGCTCTTGGGAAGGCCCAGAGCCCGGGTCAAATTTCCCTCATGCCCGCCCGTCGAGTTCGTGGCAGTGCCCCTCGCTCGTTCTCATCCCTCCCCCCTCCCACTCCTTCGGGTCGAGCAAGATGCGTCTGTACTTCTGCGTTGTCACGTGGCTGGTGGGGCCCCAAGACGGCCCAAGAGGGCTCTAAGACAGCCAAAGATTCCCCAGGATGGCCCAACGACGGGCCCAGCTGGCGTCAAGATAGCGACCGGCGGCTTCAAGGCGGCACCAGGTGGCACCAAGGCGACGCCAGATAGCCCAAGAGGGCCAGACAACCCTTGCTGGTTTTTAGACGGCCCCAGTGGCTTCTGGGAGGTTCTGGGCCCCTCCCTGGCTGGAGGCCCCAGGGCCCTCCGAGACGGCCTAAGAGGCCCGCGAAGGAGGCCCAGGAGGCATCAAGACGGCCCTCGGCCTCCCCGTCTGGGGCGGCGTCCCCCGTCAGTTCCCCAAAAGTCCAGATTCGCGGCCACCGCGCAGCCACAGTTAGAGCGCGACCTCACAGCGACCAGCGTCAGCATGCCTACGGTTCAGGATGCGACAGGTCCGACGTGCGCCTTTGGCAGACCGCAGGCGGGGGATGTCGTGAGTCCTTCCTCGTTCTTCCTTCCATGGAGGTCCCTGTCTGTTGTGAGTCCTTCGTGCATCCTCGTTCTTCCTTCCACGCTTCCATGGAGGTCCCTGTCTGTTGTGAGTCCTTCGTGCATCCTCGTTCTTCCTTCCACGGAGGTCCCTGTCCCATCTAGTTAGCTTCCAGTTTCCCTCATCGTTCCGAACCGCGCTTGTGTTCCTTTTACTGGCAGACTTGCGTGACACGGCGCGTGCCAGGCTTTGTCCGCGACGTCGTTATTTTGTTGGTTGACGCTTGAATTGTCCGAGTGATGCGCGCGCGTCCGAGAAACAAGCGACCCACGAGGGTCGCACGACTGCCCAGACTGCCCAACATTATTTCAAGGCGGCCCAATCTGCTCCAAGACTCCCCAAGAGGGCCCCCAAGCGAGCCCCGAACAGGCGAGTCTGAAGATGACGACGGCGACGTGTGGCGACCATAATGATGATGATGGTGTTGCTAATGGTGATGATGCTTAGGATGAGTCTGATGATGGTGGTGGTGATGATGGTGGCTCCGTTGATGGTAATGTCGGTAATGCTAATTATGACGATGCTGCTGCTGCTAATGGTAATGATTATGCTGCTGCTGATGATGCTGATTATGATGATGGTGATGATGATGACGATTGCGATGACGATGAGTACCGTGGCGGTGATGATGACGATGATGATGACGACTGTTATGATGGTGACGATCATGTTGCTGACGATGACGATGGGGTTGACGATGACGATGATGTCATGGATGGGAAGTACGCTCGTGATGACCGGGAGAAGAGAAGAAGGAATATTACAATATGACGATGAGGAGGAGCAGGAGGAGGAGGAGGAGGAGGGGCTCCCGCCTTTTCACGCTCAATACGTCTCTCTCTCTCTCTCTCTCTCCCACCCTTCTCATTTCCATCCTCATCGTCCTCATCCTTGCTCCTCCTCCTCCTAATCCTCCTCCTCATCTTTATCCGTCAGCCTCCTTCCCCCCCCGACACAGTCTGCCCCCTGACACAGTCTGCCCCCCCCTTCTTTATTCCCCTCCGCGACCCTGGACCGGTGGCGAGCGCGGGGGCGGGAAGGTCAGCAGTGGCCAGAAATTCAGGCCTGTACTGAATGTATGCTTGAGCCTACTGTTGCACCCCTCGCCCTCGTCTCGAGTCCCTCCTTCATGGTTTGCATCGGATGCGTTTTTGGCTTCGAAGCCCAGGGCTCGCGCTACACCATGGGTCTGAAGCAGGTGAAACTTGAGAGCAGGCGCGAAGCGCGCGCGAAGGTTGTGTTCTACAACAAGGTGTGCTCCCCCGGGTCCAGCCCCCCGCGCGAGCAATGACCCTGTCCTCCTCCTCCTGCTTCTCCTTCTTCTCCTCCTCCGCCTCCTCTGGGCTTGTCAGGGAGCGTTTGACGTGAGAACAAAAACCCTCCTTCTCCTCCTCCTCCTCCTGCCCCTGTCCTTCTCCTCCTCCTCCTCCGCCTCCTCCTCGTCGTCCTCCTCCTGTCCGTGAGCACAGGTGGTATTGCAGCCTCATCGCCAGGCCAGGATAGAGTCTACCAGAGCCTACCCATGGGCCTAGCCTTGGCTTAAGGAAAAGCCTACCATAGACTGACCTGTAGGCCTGCTGCGGGCTGACCATCGATTTGTTCACAAGCCTACGGTGCATTACCACTGGCTCCACCGTAGGTCTAATGGCAGACCTGCTGCAGGACGAACTTAGACCTACCATAGGCCTGTGGTAGACCTACCGTAGCCCTACCCTCGGCCTCCAGTAGGACTGCCGTAGACCTACCGTCACCCTACCGTAGACCGACCGTCACCCTAGCGTAGACCTACCGTCACCCTACCGTAGACCGACCGTGGGCCTACCGCAGGCCTTCCGTGGGCCGACCGTAGGCATACCGTAGGGCTACCATAGACCTACCATAGGGCTGCTAGAGGCTTACCAACAACCGGCCATAGGCTTTCTATAGACCTACCCTAGACCTACCGCCTGCCGTAGGCTTACCATAGGCTAGTGCATCGATTGCTCATAGGACTACCACAGGCCTACCATAGGCCTGTGCACAGGCCATGTATAGGCCGACCGTCGCTTCATGTGGGGCTATACCGTGGCCTGCCACAGGCTTACCGTAACCTTGCCAGAAGCGTACCGTAGACCTATGCCCGCGTTGTGCATAGGCCTACGCATAGGCCCACGGTAGACCCAGGGTAGGCCTATTATAGGCTTACGGTAAGCATATGCGTAGCCTTCGCATGAGCCTACCGTAGGCCTACGCATAGGTAATTATAGGGCCTGCTTGGCGAAGCGCATGTCGGCCTATGCATGGGGGTCCTTGTTTACATTATAGATATCCAAGAGCCTCGCCGAACGGCTGAAAAGCCGTCAGACGATGCCAGCGCGCTTTCAAGCAAAGCGGAAGTTTCCCTGGAGGCCCCGAGGGATCCCCAAGAGACCCAGAAACAATTTTGAATAGTCTCCCAAGAGGCCCAAACACGCTTTCAAGAGGCCTCCTCCGAGGCCTCCCGATGCACGTGCTCATCAGTCGCCCGGACATTCGCGGATAGGGAGGAGGAAGGACGGGAGTGGAGGATACCACGACACAGTGCACCCGAAGTCCTGGGGCGCACCCTTGTGTGGGGAAGAGGGCGGCCTCGCTGTGGAGCCCTGGGGCTGTTCCAGTGGGCGGGCCCGACGCAGCGGCCCCACACAGGGGCGCCGCCCCGCCAAAGGGTGCGCCGCAGGATGTCCGATGCCCTCCTGCCTCCGCCCGTGCCGCCGCCGCTGTTGTCATCGCCGTCGTCGTCGTAGATCGTCGTCGTCGTCGTGGTCGCTGTCGTCGTCGACGGTCGTGGTCGCCGTCGTCGTCGACGGTCGCCGTCGCCGTCAGAGGCCGTAGTCGCCGTCGCGTTCGTTGTCGTATTAAGTCGTCGTTGCCGTCGACGTTGTCCGTGGTCGCCGCCGCCGTCCTCGTCGTCGTCGCGGTTGTCGTCGTCGTCGTCGCCGTGAGGAGTGTCCGCTTGGTCGTCGTCGTCGTCGTCGTCTACGTTCCTCGTCGTCGTGGTGGCCGGCGTCGCCGCCGCTGTCGTACCCCAGTGGAAGTGGACGAACGGGAGGGAGGGGGTGGAGGAAGTTATGCCGATAGCGGCAATCGAAGCGGCTGTGTCAAGTGGTTGCGGCCGCGCCAGCAAAGGCGGTAGTAGCCGTAGCAGAATTGGTGCTTGCAATTCGTAACCAGGGGTGGTTGCAGTGGCGCTGCTGCGGTGAGAACCGAAGCGCACGAAGCGCGCGTGGTTCTCGTGTGTGTGTATATTTGTACACATACGGCAGCATATACAGATGTGCAAGTCCTCGGACCTCGATACCCAATGCCCCCCAGAACCGCCGCCTCCTCCGCGTCGTCGCCGCCCTGCGGCCCAGCTGCCGAGAGGCAGACCTGCAAGACCCGGGTGCCGCCTACTACTGCCCCATGGGCGCGTGGCGCTTCCCTCAGCAAGGAGTGTGGTCGTCGGGAGGAGCAGGAGGAGGTAGAGGAGGAGGAGGCACTGGGGGAGGAAGGGGAGGGGGAGGCGGAGGAGGAGGAGCACAATGACGTCGCTGAACATGATGATGGCGTTCATGATGATGATGACGATGGTGACGCTGACGATGATGCTGATGACGATGTCGATGATGATGATGATGATGATGATTATGATGATGATGATGATGACGATGATGATGGTGATGCGGCTGATGATGATGGTGATGATGATGATGGTGGTGGTGATGGTGTTGTGATGATGATGATGATGACATGGTGATGACGCTGGCGATGACGATGATGCTGATGATGATGACGACGATGATGACGCCGGCGATGATGATGCTGCTGATGATGATGACGATGATGACGATTACGGATGGTGATGATGATGATGATGATGATGATGATGACGATGATGATGATGATGATGGTGATGATGATGATGATGATGATGATGATGATGATGATGCTGATGAAGCTGATGATGATGACGATGATGACGACGATGATGATGTTGTTGATGATGATGTTGATGATGATGCTAATAATGCCCATGGTGCTGCTGATGACGGTGGCGACCCGTAAGCATAATCCGGATCATGAGGAGGAGGATGGAGGACGAGAAACGGAAAGGAGGTCCATCAGAATGAATGACGCACAGGAGGAGGAAGAGGAGGAGGAAGGCATGGCAGAAGGCCGGCAGCAGGAGGCGGCGGGGGGAGCAGGGTCGGCGGCTGCAGCAGAGATAGGGGCCGTGAACAAGAGACGAGAAGGAATCACGCAGGAGGAGGCAGGAGGAGGAGGAGGAGTCGGAGGAGAAACGGCTGGGAAGACACCGGGAGGAGTAATGGGAAGAGGAGGTAGAGGAAGTCGTGCGGATTAAGGGCACAGGTGGAAGGGGGAAGGCTGGGCAGGATTAGCGCGGTGGAGCGTAGGTCAAGAGCAGATGACGAATTCGTAGGGCGAGGTGGAGGATTATGAGCCCGACGAGCTTAGACTTGTGACGTTGTGATGGTTTCACGACGCGGACATTGGGCAGTTTTTTGTAAATTCTTTATCGCGGGCCGCCTTCCTGTTACCTTCTCGCCCCTGGGCCCGATCGTTAACAACAGCAGAGGCCGAAGAGGTGGCTGGGGCCGCGCCTGCAGTCGAGGGTGTCTTTTTTTCGTTAGCCCGTAACGTCCGTTATTGGGGGTCGCCCCCCCCTTCCTTCCCCCCTTCCGTAGTTGTACCGATCGTACGCCGCGGCGGGGGGGGCTGGTTCCCCCACGGGCATGACGCGGTGATCGCAGGCATGCAGTGGAGCTGACATGCATGCTTTCGTGCTCACGAGCATGCTGTGGCGCTCGCAGGCCGCTCCCCGCCGTAACGGACGTTACTCGTACGGGGGGGAATACAGTCAACCCGCGTGATATGGATGGGCATCCTGCCCAAGGGTACCCTTGCATCCTTGCCTCCTCGGTTCAGTATCGTGGAACCGACCCCCATGCTCATCCCCATCCCCTTCGAGACCCCCACCAACTTATCACCCCAGTTGGGGATACACCCTTCGAAACCCGAAGGGGACGGCCTATATCCCCATCTAGGGGGGTTAATCGACCCGTGGGGCCCGGGCCGCGCCGCTGGGGATGGGGGTCGGATAAACGATGCTCATCGGTCCATCCTTGGCCACTTTCGTTGGCCGTGCTCCGCTCGAAACGCTTCGGCAGGGGCGTATCCTTCTGATACGGGCGTGCAAGGCCTTTGCATCCTGAAACAAGAATTTTGTCCTCGAGGTGCCAGCGTTGCACGTGGTCCGTTGTCGGGCAACTGGGAGCGATCCGCGCGGGGTGTCCGAGGCGAGCTTCCGGGTCCTCGTGGCAGGCATCGATTGTGGGGCGAACTCAAGCGATTTCCGATTGGCCTCGAGGGCTTGCAGCGAGGGGCCAGCTCGAACAGCTGGGTCGCTCCATAGCGCTATAGAGTTGGAGTTCTGCCGCGCTGCAGCGACCGAGGACTCGCAGGAATGCGCGTTTGAGACGAACTGCATAGCGCTTTAGTTTTGCAGCGCAGCAGGAGTATGGCAATGTTGCGATGCAACGACACAGGGCTCTCTGGCAGCAGCGCGCTGGATATATGACGGCTAGTCTGACGGCTGCATAGTCGCCGTTGGCACTGTAGAGTTCAAGCGGTGTTGCTTCGCATTTGGCGCAAAATTGCTTGGCGCCAGCGCGTTGGAGCTTTTTTCTGTGGTGCTGAAGCCTTATACCTGATAACTCCAGAGTGGCCCCCGCAAGCTCCCCAGGCTTTTGGCCACAACGCGCCGCTCGGCGTGCCCAGAGACCCCAAGGCTTTACGAAGCATCCGTCTTCGGGAGCCTCCCGGGAGCCTCTGGCGCAGTCGCACCCCGTGGCGTTGCGAGCAGGGACCTCCTCGGAGTCTCCAGGGACCTCCCAGTAGCAGGGGGGACGGCGGCGCCGAGGATCCGCGGAGGGGCGGCGGCCGCGCAGCACGACCGGGGAGGCCCCCCGCAGTGGCCTTGCCACAGCGGGCGGCGCAGCTGTCCTGCCCACCTTGCGCCGGCCGCGCAAGACGGCCAGGGCCACCCTCGGTGACACGTGCTGAGGGACCTCTCGCCAGAGCCAAGGGAGGAAAAAACACCCAGACCCCAGGAATTGGCGTTTACCGAACGGCCCTGGGCGTTTACTAAACAGACCCGCCCTTTTCGATTCCTTCCTTGGGTGCGTTTACTAAACGGCTTCGCTTGTCGGGGTGCTTGTTCTCGGGGTGGATTTTCTGCCCTCTACGGAGGGGCCCTTGGTGCGGACACGCACTGGGTGCCCCCAGCTGGCGGAGCGAGATGCCCCCCCGCGGCCCTCGGAAGTCGAGCACCGGAGGTCCCTTTCTTTTGCCCAGGGTCTCGCCCGTAGGTGCAGCCGACGCCCAGCCCCCCGCCTGCGCAAGAGACCCGCTCCTCCGTGAGGACTCCAGCGCCAGGCTGCTGCGCGGGGGGGGGCCTCGTCGCCGCGACCAGGCGCGGCCCAAGAGCCAAGCCGCGAGAGGGCGCCCGCCGGGGCCGCGGGCACTCCCAGGCCAGGGGCGCGGTGACCCTCAGCCGCTGGTCTGGCTCAAGCTCGGCGGGTGTTGGGGCAGAGGTGGGGCGCCCGCCTCCGCGGGGCGTGACTGCAGGTGTCGCTGGGGGCCTGTGGTGCCTGCGAAGAAGCATCATGGCCCAGTCCCTGCTGAGCGGAGATGCGGAGTCGCTCTTCCTGGTGGCGTCCTACGTGCCCTGGCCATCCCGGGGCCCAAGCGTACACGCCAGTCGTTGAGAGGTGTTTCAAGATCCCCAGAGCCCAATTTACGTTGAGCGCATTCCTGCTTCAAGAAACGACATGTGGTGGCTGCTGGTTCCTATTCTTTGAGCGGGCTCGATCCAGATCTACTTTTTTCGCCTTCTAGTCTCCCGACCGGCGTGTACTCAGACTGATGCCGCATTCCCTCTCTCTCTCTCTTGATGTTGGTTCTCTCTCTCTCTCTTTCTCTCTTCTTTCTCTGTCTCTCTCTCTCTCTCTATGCCGCTCCCTTCCCGATTCTCCCCCGCCTGACAGGGGTGGGGCCTGGGGAGGCGGCTGTTGGTCCAGATGAGCCTCGGCCCTCTCAGGCCCAGTCGCCTGCGCGTGCTCCCGTGGCTCTCCGCCGAGTTCCGGGGCCACCTGCACAAGGAGGGCACCTACTGGCGGTGGCTCTGCGAACGCCTCTGCCGGGAGGCGAAGCTCTACACGCCCGCGCTGGACGCGGACGTCCGGCTCCTGGCCGGCGGCGGGCAGGAGACTGTTTTTGTGCAGCGTCCGGCGATGACCCGGGTGATCGGGCGCGCCCCCCCCGCCCCGCGCCTCCTGAGAACCTGACCCTGTCGGCTACGCAGGTCCGAAGGTGGTCAGGTGATCGGCCAGCACCGGGGGCGGCCAAAAGGTACCGCTGCCGCTACGCCACAGACCTCTCCCGGGGTGCGTTCTGACCAGCATCCCGAAGTGAATCCAGCGGTGGCGACGAAGAGAACCCAAAAAGGGGACAATGGGCGCAGGGTAGAGGCACGGGTACTCCGAGTTTCCTTAGAAGCGTCGGAGGGGCGCCACCCCCGCCGACAGCCCCACATCGACCCCCGTCGCGGGCAGCCACCGCGCGCCGAAGGCGTTCCGACCCCCGTCGAGGCGCGACGACGAGGCGAGGTTGACCCCCGTCGGGGGGTACCCCCCCACGCTTATTAAGAAACCCAAAGGACTTTTTCTTCCTCTGAGCAGCACCTCCCCCCCCACTGGATAGCCCAGGCTCGGCGAGGGAAGATCAAGCACGATCTCCAGTGTTATGATGTCCCACCTACTTTAGCCTTGATCACCACCAGAAAGAGTGTCGAGCACCACGACAGTACCGAAACTCCAGGGTTTTCACGTGTCGGGCCCTGGGAGACTCGTCCGACACTGTTCCGACACTCTTTCGACACTCTTTCGACACTGGTCCGGGTGCTCGAAATCATTTCTGGGATGTGGTCCTTAAGTGCGATGGGAATAACATAACTCCAGTGGCGCGCCTTCTTCCTGGAGCTCTGGCCGCTCCGCCACCGCTTCGCGGCGGCCGCCGCCTGTCCTGCCGCTCTCGCCGAGGGCCGCGAGGAGTGCCGCCTCGCCGCCTACTGCCGCCTGCGCCCGCCGCGGGGCGCCGCCGCGGGGGAGGCGGAGGCCGCCGCGCGGGGCGCGGCGGTGCCCGTGAAGCTGATGCCGGTGAGCCAGCGGCTGACGCTGCTGCGCCAGGTCGGGGGGCCGATGGGCCGCTGCCCCACCACCGCCGCCATGGGCAGGAGAGGGAGGAGGAGGAAGAGGAGGAGCAGGAGGAGGAGGAGGAGGAGGAGGAGGAGGAGGGGGAGGACGATGAGGAGAAGGAGAAGGAACAAGTACCCATACCCCTACCCTTTCTTTCGTTTTCCCCTTGTTGGGCCTCCTCGGAGGCCCTCGTCGCCACCGCTGGATTCGCCTCGAAATCCTGGTCAGAACGCACCCTGGAAGAGGTCCGGGGAGTAGCGGTAGGAGGAGGGGGATGTGACAAGGCACGTGCGCTCGCGTCATACCTGACGTCCTTCCCCTCCCTCCCATCCCTCACCATGGCGTAGATCTCCTCTCTATTGGCGCAGTCGGATGTCGCAGCAGGGCACAGCATTATGTGGCATAGCATGGTGTTGAAGATCAACGCGTAGCCTGACATAGCATGGCGTGGCGACGCCCCAAAGACGGGGGTTCTGCGGCCCAAAAAAATTAACGAATCGACGCCGAATGTGTCATCACGTCCGATGGTTGTTTCGGGGGGGGCATTTGCTAGATTTTGGAGCCGATTTGGCAGGACCGAAAACCATACCGTGGCATGGCGCTGGAAATAATGACGCCAGTGCTGCAGCGGGAACACGATTCGGAACGAGCGGAAGCGCGGAAATGAGGCCATTGTTCGGGAGCATGATTCAGAGGGCGCACGCGTAGCCAGACATAGCATGGCGCGACGACGCCCCAAAGTGGGAGAGCGTCTGCGACCCCAAAAGGACGAATCGACACCGAATGAGTAATCACTTCCAATTGTTGTTTCGGGGGGGCATTTTCTAGATTTTGGAGCCTACTTGGCAGGACCGAAAGCCATGCCGTGGCATGGCGCTGGAAATAATGACGCCAGCGCTGCAGCGGGAGCACGATTCGGAACGAGCGGAAGCGCGGAAATGAGGCCAGCGCTGAAGCGGGAGCACGATTCGGAACGAGCGGTAGCCCGAAAATGAGCCCGGTGCTTCTGCGAGAGCAGCATCTTTACACAAAAAGCCCAAGCGAAAACCCGTTTCCGGGGAATCCTGTGTGTAAAGAACCGTACGCGGAGGGGGGCGGGCCAATTCCCGGACGCCACCAGGGGAGAAAGGAGGGGAGTATAAATGTTGTTCAATTGTGGAGGAGGAGGAGGAGGAGGAGGAGGAGGAAGAGGAGCAGGAGGAGGAGGAGGAGGAGGAGGAGGAGGAGGAGGAGGAGGAGGGTCGGTCAGAGGAGGAAAAGGTACCCATACCCATACCCTTTCTTCGTTTTCCCCTGGTTGGGGCTCCTCGGAGGCCCTCGTCGCCACCGCTGGATTCGCTTCGAAATCCTGGTCAGAACGCACCCCAGGAGAGGTCCGGGGAGTGACGGCATCTGTGCCTTTTGGTTTCCCCAGTCGGGGGGCGCCGCGCCACCGATGCACATGTCACGTGGCACTGTCGGAGGACATGCGGCGGCCGCGCGTGTAAGAGTGACCTTCCGCCGGAGGGACCTCTGGTGCGGGCGTGCCCCCTGATCGCTGAACGCGGTGCGACAGCAGCGGCTTTCGCACTCGTCTGGCCCCCCCCCCTCTCCCCCCTGCAGCCGCCCACCAAAGGTCATGCGTGCCTAGAGTCAATCCTGCGTGTAGCCGACACTGTTCTGTCCTACTGGTTGCCGTCTTCTTCTGCTCCCGGCGCGGATTCGACGTGGATCCGACACGGATCCGACGTGGGATTCGATCTGCCCGGCATGGACTCGACGCGGTTCGACACGTTTGGTTGGCGCGATGTGGCAGAGGAGGTCTCCCCGAATATGCAGCGTGACATACGCCTGCGCCGAGTGCGACCAGGCCAGGCGCACCCCCAGGGCCGGTTTCGATTACTCCCATCGGATTCGATTCGAGTTCGATGGTTTCCGATTCCGGTCCGGCATGATTTCCCATTCCGATTTGGGTCCGGATGTCTCAGTGGCGGCCTGCCAGCCTGCCGGCTTGCGCCGATCCGACGTCTCCCGACCTGGCTGCCGATGTTCGCCGATCCGACTCGTTTCGATCGCCGATCCGACTTGTCTATTCGATCTTTGGCACGCCTGACTCCTCCCATGGGCCCTGCACCTTGCAGTGGCATCGAGGGGCTGGTGCTCAGTGGGCGCCTCTGGCAGCGCTTCTTAAGAGATTGGCTGGAGACCGGCATGCCAGAGGAGGGACAGGGACCGAGACCGCCAACCTGCCCCTCGTTTTCCCTTCTCTTGGAGCTTCTTGGGAGGCCCTCGTCGCCACCGCTGAGTTCGCCTCGAAATTCTAGTCAGAACGCACCCCAAGAGAGGTCTTGGGCAGTAGCGGTAGCGGTACCTTGTAGTCTCCCCAACCTTGTGCGCGGGTCCGGCACAATTTGGAAGCGGCAGGGACATGAATGCCCCATCTCCCTCCTGCGTGGATCCGAGCCCGTTTTTTTATAGGAGTTTCGTTTGGGTGGCGCTGAGGGGCACGGGTTCGCTGTGTGCGCCCTCCTGAGGTGCCGTCCCTCCGTCTGCGGCTTCTCCTTCCTCCTGCCCTGGCCAGGAGAGCTTGCTGACACCGATCCTTGGCCTGGGTGGGCGTGTTCGTTCCCTCCCCAGGGAAGCGCTCGTTATCTGGGCCAAGGCCCCCCCCCCTCCCCGGGTAACGCTAACGATCGTATTGGGGGGGGGCCCGACCCCCCCCCTACATGCTATGGTTTAAACGACCCCAGCCCCATCCTCATCCCTTCGAGACCCACACCAAATTACCACCCCAGTTGGGGATACACCCCTCGAAACCCGAAGGGAGCGACCTATATCCCCATCTAGGGGAGTTACTCGGCCAGAGGGGCCCAGGCCACGCCGCTGGGACTGGGGGTCGGATAAACGGTGCTCAATGGTGCACACAGGCGATTGATGCGCCGGTGTCGCGGGCGCACCCTTGCGGCTGCACGCTGCGGCCGCCGCTACCCTCACCTTCCGCCCGATCCCCCCCCCCTGGAGGGTTTCTCCGAAGTGCTTAGGCGACCCGTCCCCCTTCTCCTCCTGCTTCTCTTCCTCCTCCTCCTTCGCCTCTTCGTCCTCCTCTTTTTCCTCCTCCTCCTCCTTTTCCGCCTCCTCCTCCTCCTCCTCCTCTTCCTCCTCCTCCCTCCATCTCCTCCTCCCCCTCCCCCTCCTCCGACTCCTCCTCCTCCCCCTCCTCGGGTCGCCTACGGCCCCCAGGGAAACTTTGCACCCCCCCCCCTCGGTTGCGACCGTTACCCGAGAAAGAATCTGAACGGCAGGGGCCCGGCCAGGATCAGCTAGGGGGTCGAAAAGTGACATAAACATGAAAACTCGGAGGTCCGCGCGGATTTCTCCGATCGGCGCTGAGGCCCCCAGGCGGCGTCTCCAGCGCCGCCCCTGGCGCGCTCCGCGCGCCAGAGAGGGGGGTCCAGCGCGGATCCGAGAAATCCGCGCGGACCCCCGAGTTGTTATGTTTATGACACTTTTTTGTCCCCCGATCAGCGCAGGCTCGTACACGCAGGCGGTCGACGTCGTGACTTGTGGTTCGCAGCCTCGCTCTCCCCGGAGTCCTGGGCACCTCCCCCCGCGGACTGGCTGTCCACCCTTCTTTTTCGCTTGGACGGCTCCGGAGCCAGCCGAAGGCCCCCAGAGTTGAAACGGGCGTGTCCCTCAACAGGAGGGGTATCCTAAAATAGTGAAACAATAGTCTGGGGACGATTTTGGGAGTATGTTTGACTATTTGTTGTTCTTGTTTGAGCACTCTTTATTTTCCGTCCAAAATCCGCCTGGAGGAGGACATGCCCGACCTAACCCCAGAGGCCGAGCACATTGCCGAAGCAGCCCTCCGTGGGCTTCTGTTGGCTGTCGCGACGCGCTGGGGCGTCCGGGCTCCCTGCGCCCCCTCTGGAGGCACACCCCGAGCTCTCGCAGAAGCAGGCGATGCAGCGGCTGCTGCAGCAGGACTCGGGGGCGGCAGAGAGGGGGATGATGACTAGGGGGGGGGGGATCATGGCGGGGGCCATGCTATCTCCCCAGGTTTCATGGCCCTTCTTCTTGTTTCATTACGTCCCCGGCCCCCACCCCCTGGGCCGTGCACATGCCGCCGGCCATGATTTGCGCCCCCCCTCTTGGACGCCCCCCTCTTGGCCGCGCCCGAAGGACAGCGCCGCCGCGGAGGAGCCAGGCGACGAGGGCGCGCCAGCCTCGGGCGCGAGCGGCTTCACTTCGTCGGTGCTCTCGGTGACGCCGGGCGACGCGGGCTCCGTGTTGACCGTGTCGCCGGGCATCGGTATCCGCGGCTGCTGTGGGCAACATCAGGGGGGCATAGTCTTCAGAAAGTCCAGGTCTCGCTGGGGGCTGGTTTCCATGTCAGAGCAGCCGAAGCCCTCCCGAAACCTTCCGAAAACCCGCCGAAAGGATTCCAGGAGGCTTTTCGGAGGGTTGTTCAGAGTGTTTGGGAAGGATTTTCTTAGTTTCGGGGGAGACAGTCCCTAGCGAACCCTGGGCTTTCTAAGGATAGTCTCAGGGGGATTCATCGATTCACCACTGCCCATCGATCGCCGACAGTGGCTTGACAGCCCATCCCGCCCCAGAAGCGTGCGCGCTCGGTGTCGAGAGCCTACTCCCGATCTAGCGGCGATGCATCGCCGGTCCCATGCCAATCCTGGGCCGATGCCCCCGCCCTCTGTCTGGAGGGAACAAAACACACATACACAATTAATCGTCGATTCCCAAGAAATATGGGAAAATATGGGAAGTGGGGGGGAAGACAAAAGCCCAGAACATATGGGAACATATGGGGAATCCTGTTATATGTGTCTTACTTATTTGTGTGTCCCAGGGCCCCTTCACTCTGGCATGGCCCCTCAGGCTGGGACTTCGATCACGTCTTCGGGGACTCGGCCACGCAGGAGGACCTCTACAGGCGGTGCGGCCTGCGGCTCGCCGTGGACCTCCTCAACGGAGGCCCCATGGGGGGCCTGAGCACACAGGGATGATGTGACGTGCCACTTCCGCCAGGAATTTGTCGGAGGCCACAGTGGGCGCCCCCGACAAATTCTTTGAAAGGATGAAGCTCGGCCGATGCGTGTTGGCAACACGCGGCCGTATTGGAACTGCTGAACTCCAGCTCCATGGAAGGACGCTCTGAGGAGAGCGACGACGACGAGGGGGGCAGACAAGGCAGCCGTCTGCTGCAACTTCTGTGTCGTATGGGCTTTGCTCAGCACGCAGTGGAACGCACAGTCGTGCAGGAAGGAGAGAGGAGGACGGGGAGGAGGGAGCAGGAGAGAATCAGGAGGCGGTGGAGGCCAGCGCGGCCACGGGGTGCGAGCCACCCGACCCCACCGTGGGGCTCACGAGCGCCGGCCTGAGGCAAGGAGTGGGGAAGAGGCGGGGAGCAGAGGAGGATAGGAGAGGAGGAGGTGAAAGAAGCGCGCTGGCGCCACATTGCACCAACGTAACTGCAGAGCACAGGAGGGAGAAGGAGAAGGAGAGGAAGGAAGGCGGCAGGGCAGAGCGGGGAACGCTCCCGGCTATTCGCACGCGTCCTTCGCTGTCCTCAGCAAGGACGCCCCGAGCCTCCGCGATGGTCCCCCCCCAGGCGCACCCCTGCTGGGCCTCGCCGCCCTCCGCAGGCCTCTGATGACTAGATCTTTCGGAGTGGCCGGCCCCTGGAGCTCTCGTTCCCTTGTCCGGGACAGGTCTTCCGTCCCCGATCATATGTTCGATTGGCCCACGGGGTCCTCTACACTGGCATTTGGGCGCCAAAAGTGGCGCAATCCGTCTGGCGCATCTTTTTTCAAAGCGCCAGGAGGCGGGGCCTTCCCTCTCGGAATCGGCTCCCTGAGACAAGCCTGGGACATCTCCAGGGTCCATCCTTCAGATGCTCGTTTTGGAGACCTTCCTGGGGCCCACCTACCGGATCTGTTCACTCCAGTTCGACTCCAGTTCGACTCCACTGTGGCTCGGGTTCGACACAGGTTCGACTCGGGTTCGACTCAGATTCGACTCAAGTTCCGCTCCAGTCGACGGACGATTGACGCAGCTTCGACGCACGAGCAGTGCGCGTGGGCCTGGGAAGGCCCCCCGACGGGGCATCCGACATCCTCGCCCGTTCTCCTTCGAGGCGCGCCCGGCCGTGGCGACCCCGTCCCCGCGGGCCGACTTCAGGTCCAGATCCATGCTTTGAGGGCCCCGGGGTCCCAGGAGGGGCTGCCGGCAGCCGAGCTCTAGAGGATCGGCAGCTCGGTTAGAAGCAGCAAGTCCGCCCAGACTCGCCCGTGCCCGCCCTCTCGGGGGCAGGGGCGAGTCGCACCCTCACCGTCGGGCAGCGCGGGGCCGAGGACGAAGACGAAGCGCAAACGTGGGTACCGAGGCGCGTGGGCTGGCGACGGGGCCCGCTCCCATACCACATCGGCCCGCCCCCTGGCCAAATCAGGCGCCACTGGCTGCATGGTCCCTGGGGCCACCTTCCCCGATCCGTGGATCTGAAGCTCACGCGCCGCAGCCACGGGCCCCTGATCCACGCCGTCGCCACCCGACCAAGGAGGTCTGCTTCGCACCTCGGCCTGGCTGCCCCCCAGAAGGCAGCGGCGCGCTGGTGGTCTACGGCCAGACCGGGAG
This sequence comes from Prorocentrum cordatum, assembly GCA_963575745.1. Lineage (NCBI taxonomy): Eukaryota > Dinophyceae > Prorocentrales > Prorocentraceae > Prorocentrum > Prorocentrum cordatum. Next base: position 238,301 of record CAUYUJ010016858.1, on the reverse strand, counting down.
CGGGAAGACGCACACCATGTTCGGGCCGCCGGGCTGGGCCGACGGGCCAGGGGCCAGCCAGCGCGGCCTGGTGCCGAGGCCCCAGGGCGTCGCATACTTGTTCAGACCCGGGCGTCGCAGGGAAATCGCGACGGCCATTCTCCTGATGTTCTCTCGGCTCGCCACGCGGGCTCTCGAACGCGTCAGCGAGCGCTCCGCGCTGCGAGCGAACGAAGCAGTGTGCGTTTGTCCTCTGCGTTTCAGCCTCTGGAGGCGGTGTCCTGGCCCCGCGGCCGGCAGAAGGACTCGGGAGGAGTGTGCGGCCTTGGAGAGGTGGCCGAGACCCGTGGAGGTCCTCGTCGGGGGTCCAGGGGCGTCATCTGGGCCCCATCCGCCGGTGCTGACCAGGCCAATCCAGGGGCGCAGCCTGGGGTTCTCGCGGATAGACGGTTTCGAATATTTTGATTGATCGGTTTCCAGAGGTTTTTGTTCACGCGCTGGGGCGATCAAACTCTATCCTGGGTGCTTGGACAATCAGCCTCCAGCCGGGACGGCAGTGGACCTCGGGGAAGGCTTCGAGACTTTTGGGGCCCGCGGACAGGGAGAAGGCAATCCGTCGGAAGTACGGTCGGACGGGACGAAAGGGTAGGATAGGGAAAGTGGGGGTTACGAAATCTGCTGCATGCAGCTGGTTTCCGCCCCGCCGCTGGGCCCCGCGTCTCCCAGCGCCAGGGGGCCCAAGGAAGACCAGCTAGTTACATGAGCTGATTCTTCACCTTAACCTCTGTCATCCTACCCTTTCGTCCCCCCATATGGGCATGCCTTTCATGCCGAGCCCGCAGGCTATATTGTACCCCACGCCGGGCATACTCACCGATTTGCAGATCGGCTAATCTATCCCCGCGGGGGCTTCGGGGGCACAGGACATGAATGCGCCCCGCCCCCAGGGGGCCCCAGGGGGCAGGAAGGCATCCACGTCCCATCGCCGCCCAGAAAGCGTGCCGGGGGAGCTCCGAGCGAGAGCAGAGCCCGCGGATGTGGAACGTGGGACTCAAAGTCTGCACGCTGCACAGGACGCAGGACTGCCCCCGCGCCGTAGACACAATGCCAGAAGAGTGGCCGAGTTCCACAAGCCGCCCTCACAGTCTGCCCAGCGAGCGTTGGCGCAGATGGAGGAGGGATGTGAGGGAGGGAGGGAGGGAGGGAGGAAGGGAGGAGGAGGAGGAGGAGGAGGAATGAGAATCTCCTGTCTCCGCGTTGGATATCCTGCCTCTGTGGGTGGGTGAATGCATGGCGCCCTCCCCCGCGAGGGTCGTCGACGAGGTGCTGCGAGGCCTTGAGGCGAGGCGCGGCGCTGGCTTCGACGCCACCCTCAGCGTCAGCTTCGTCGAGGTCTTCGGCAACAGCGTGAAGAACCTCCTGGCCGCCGACATCAACTCCCACCCTCCGGGCTACGAGGATCAGCCCTGGTGCCGTGCAAATCATACCCTTTCAGGCTCGTGTTGTCGTCTCTGCGCTTTGGGTCGTCGTCGCTCCCGCCTCGGCCTCGTCTTCCTCCTCTTCTTCGGCGTTACCTCGTCGCCCTCCGCCCCTGAAACAGCAGCGGCGCGAAATTCCAGCAGAGGTCCATCCCGAAGGCTGTACGCCTGGGCGCACGAAGCAAGGAAGAAGCTGCATGAGCGGCCCACTTCGGTACACATCATACCCTTTCAGGCGGGAGGCATCGCTTCACGAGTCCTCTGGCCTGCAGCCGGCGCAGAGGGGAGGGAACTCGTTACTTTGCGCTCTCTCTCTCTCTCTCTTTCTCTCTCTCGGGCCGCGGTTCGCCTCACCCGTTTGCCTGTAGCAGGACGCCTAGCGCAGGTCGGCTCGTGGGTTGCTCCCAGTTTGCCTGGCGACCCTTTGAACCGCATGGCGGTTGAGGATGTATAGTGTGGAGTTCATGTGTCTGCATGGAAAAGAGAGGATCCGCCGTGGAGCGACCCAGAGTTCTGACGATATGTTTTTTTGTCCGATCTGGGCGTTTCTCCCCGATTCCGGCATCCGGACCTGTCATCGGGCCTCGAGACCATCAACAACGGATCCGGGATAAATACTTTGCCCCTGGAAAAGGATCGGGGCTCCCTCCGTGGGGCCCGCATTGGAGAACAAAACACGATCGTTGGATGTCTGGGGAATCGGATCTGGGGCAAGCGGGTCCTGAGGTGTTTTTTGTTGCAGTTTCTGGGCTCTCGGGGCTTGCCAGCGGAGCCCCAGGGCAGGAAGGAACTGGTCGCAGGGGTACGCCCTGGAATCCAGAACCCGCTCCCAGACGTGATTTTTTCAAAACGAGCCCCAAAGGTCTGGACCCCTTCTCGGGGACGGGCTTTTCATCCTGAGTTGCTTGTTGACGGCCCCGATGCCTGGCAATGGGCCCCTGGAGGCCGACCATGTGAAAGCACCCTCCGCCGTGATGTTCTTGCCACCGCTCGAGGGTGCCGGGGCTTCATCCCAAGAGGAGGAGGTGGCCGACGGGGCCGCCATGGCGTCGCTGCTCGCCAGGGGCGAGGAGAACAAGAGGATCGCCAGCACCGCCATGAACGAGCGCAGCACCCGGGCCCACGTGTTGGTCGTCCTGCGCGTGCGCCAGCGCGCGCCGGGACAGCGCGAGCATGTGGAGGCCACTCTTAAGTCGGGCCTGTCCCTCTACAGGAGGAGTGTTCAGAAATAGTCAAAAAAGTGTCAGGGACGATTTTTTTCTGATCTTTATTTTTAAAAATATAGATATACACATACACGCAGTTCTTGTATGTTGGAGCATTTTGGGGGTATTGTTTGGTTTTCGTCCAGAATCCGCCTGTAGGGGGACATGCCCGACCGAAGGCCACTCTGTCCTTGGTGGACCTGGGCGGCTCCGAGCGTCTGTCGAAGAGCGGGGCCCACGAGGGGCTCCGGTCGATGGGCTGGAAGTGCGGGGACCCCAGGGGAGGGAAAGGTATTGATAATTATTGCATCCTGAGATCCTCCCAGACATGATCGCGTCGTAAAAATTTCAGGACGGAGGTTTTTCGTCGTTTTTATCCTCTCGAGGCCCTCGCCGGGCCCCGGGACCGTCAAAAAACGGCTCAGGGTGCAAAACCGGCCCCAGGCTTAAGAGTCGGGACTTCCGGGGACGCCGTCCTGAAAAGATCAGGACGTCGCATGTCTGGGCTTGCGTCACATTTTCTCCACAACGGGCGATTTCGCTTGGTTTCGGGCCCCAGCACCCTCACTGATCGATCTGGGTTTAAAACTGGCGCAGAAAGATGGATTCTATAGGGTTCCGGTCGTGATTGTTTGCAATGTCGTACTTTTTTGTTGCCCTTCGGATCTCAGGAAACCTTGGCATCGTCTTCAATTTTCTGAGCCTACTTGGAGGCCCTCGTCGCCACGGTTTGATTCGTCTTGAACTTCTTCTCAGAGCGCAAACCCGGAGAGGTCAGGAGAACCGGCATCGATACCTTACTTGTTTCTCCGAGGAGCAGGACGAGCCGCGGCCCACGTGGCAGGAGTTTTACCACAGCCGCGAGAAGCTGCAGGAGACGACCCTCGCATTGTCGTCTCCGCTTTCTTGCCCTTCTCCCCTCGGGTTGTCGTCTCTGCGCTTTGGGTTGTCGTCGTTCCCGCCTCGGCCCTCGTCTTTTGCGTTCCCTCGTCGCCCTCCGCCCCTGTAACAGCAGCGGCACGAAATTCAGGCACAGAGGTCCACCCCGAAGATTGTATGCCCGAGGCGCACCGAACAAAAAAGAAGCTGCAGGAGCTGCTCACTCCGGTGCAAATCATACCCTTTCAGGCGGGAAGCACCTCTTTGCGAATCCTCTTGCCTGCGGCGTGCGCACGGGGGGGGTAATTCGTCACTCTTAGCGCGCTCGTTCTCTCGCAGGCCACGGTTCTCCTCATGAGTTTGCTTATCGCCAGCAGGCTCGTGGGTTGCCCCTGGCTCGCCCAGCAATTCTTTCAATCGCATGGCGCTTGAGGGCGTGTATCGTGAAGTTCATGTGCTTTTCAGGGGAAACAAGAAGCTGCAGGAGACGACCCACATCAACACCAGCCTGCTCGCCCTCAAGCGGTGCATCCAGGCCCTGAACGAGAGGCCCCGCGTCCCCGGGACCCGCGTGCCGTTCCGGGACTCCAAATTGACGCTGCTCCTCGAACGCATTTTCACGGGCGAGTCGCGGACGTCCATGGTCTTCTGCTGCAGTCCCGAGGAGGGGGAGGAGAAGAGGGAGGATGAGGAGTTGAGCCCAGGCGGCTTCGAAGCCTTCAGGAGCATTCAAAAGGAGGACAAGGAGGAAGAGGATCAAGAGGGCAGGGGGGAGAGGATGGGGCTGGAGGACCAGCACGCCGACGAGACCGTCCAGACCCTGCGGTTCGGCGAGATGTGCAGCCAGGTCGTGGCGCAGCGCGACGGCGCCCCACCCGACGCCTGCGCAGCCGTGGCGCAGGCGCTGCAGCAGCTGGACGCCGAGCTGAAGGAGGTGGAGGCAGAGATCCGGGAGAAGGAGCGCTGGGAGTGGCGTGCCACGACGCGCACGGACGTCGTGAGCGAGATCGCCAGCCACGTAGTCACAGACGAGGTCATGGAGCTCGGCGGCAAGGGCGCAGTGGAGTTCTATAAGGAGTCCGCAGAAGGCACCTATACACCGACACCGTGCAGGGCCAGGGCCAGGGCCATCCTGGGCCCCTGGATGGTGCAACATAAATCGCCCTGGGATCGGTCAGGAGTGCGTATGCACCACGCCCATGCGCGGATGCGGTGTGCAGGTGTCTCCTGCGCTAGGACGACGGCGAATCAAAGAAGCAGACAGTGGACCACACGGTTTGGGGGCAGGTGCTCGTCGGTGCCGAGGCGGAGAACGCCCGCCGCGAGGAGCTGCTGCGGCGCCGGCACAGGCTGCTGGGCGGGGACGCCCTCTGAGGCTGCTGCTGCGGCTGCGAGAGGCCTGCTTGCGCCACAGAAGCAGTGGCTGCCTGCGGCGCAGGCAGCAGCTGCTGCTGTCCAGTTGGAGGCAGGCGACCAGCGCGTGGGAGCCGCTGCCCGGGGCGTATTTGCACAGTCCGCGCCGCCTGGGCCAGTGTCCCGCCTGCCGATCGGCGACCACTTGCGAACCCTACACTCGCGGATCCAGTCGACGCTGGTCAGAGCCACGAGTCATCAGGGGCAACTCGTGTCAGGGCTAACTCCGGTTCGTTTTTCGGGAATTTGAGCCCGAGTCGCCCCAGGCCTGAGCTACCTCCGATAATTCGGGCGTCCAGAGCTTCGAACCATTAGGGGTAACTCGGGTCAGGGCCAACTCGGGCTCGTTTTTCGGGAGCCCGAGCCCGAGCTGCCCCGGGCCCGAGTTAAACCCGGATAACTCGGGCGCCCCAGCGGGGGGGTCGGGCACTCCCCTGCAGGGGTCACGCGGCTGCAGGAGTCCCTCGGATTTCGGGGCCCCCGCTGGTGCTTCGGGAGTCTGACCCGCGGGGGGTCAGGGCTCGCACGCGGATTGCCCAGCGGGGGCGCGGGTTCCAGGCTTCCCCGTCTTTTCTTGTCCTTGGCAATTCTGCATGACGCTGCTTTTGCACGACTTGCTGCTCCTTCTGCTGCTAGACACGGAGTAGGGCGATGGTGCTGCGAGTTCTGGCCTTGGCGCTCGCGCGCCATCTTGGGGAAACGCTGTAGGACGCAGCGCGGGGTGCACCAGACACACCGCTGGCTGCGTCGGAGCCCTTGGGGAGTGGAGTTGCGCCATGTGGAGCAGCCTTGAAGGCGAGCTGCGGGTCCGAAAGAACAGCAACTGCGCCTGAAGCTGCGCTTTTGGCCTCCTGCCACCAGCCCAACCAGACGCCAGGCAGCAGGGCTGATCCAAACCTTTGACGGCGTGTGTGTATGGTGTTCCCCCCCACGGGCCCCAGAGGCCTCGACCCCGTGCCCCGGGGCAATTCTGCGTCGCGGCGTCCTCCTCCTCCTCCTCCTCCTCCTCCTCCTCCTCGTGCTCCTGCTTCTCCTCGTCTTCCTGGTCTCCCCCCTCCGCATGATCCCCCTGCATGCCATCTTCCCCCTGCCGTCGCCGTCTCGTCGTCCTCTTCCTCCGCATGGTCCTCGCCCACCTCGTGGACGAGTTGCGGCCAGGCGGCCAGGGGGAGCCGCAAGACCTGCTCTGTGCTCCTCCCGCCGGCACCAGCAGCGGCGATGACGACCGTGGGCGCCGCCCACTGTCGCCGCCACTGTGGTCGTCGTGGTCGTCGCCGCCGCCGTCGCCGCCCCCGTCGCCGCAGCCGCCGCCAACGCCGTCGACGATTGCGGTCGCGGCCGCAGTGGCGGCGGAGGTGGAAACCGCGGCGACGGCGACGGCGGCGGCGACGGCCATGGCGACGGCGACGGCCATGGCGACGGCGGCGACGCGTGCGTGCCGCGGCACCGACGTTGCGCCGTGGCTCCGTCGGCTCGCCGTGGCGGCGGCGGCCGCAGACCAGGGTTCAGGCGTGGGAGGAGCGGCTTTTCATCACACTGGCTGGGTCGGGGCTCTGATCTCTGCGCCAGCACCGTGGGAATGCACGGCGTGTGTATGCGAGTCGCTAGAGCGCACCGCATGGATACCACATCTTGGGCTGGCTTGGTATGGTGAGAACGCGGAACGCGGCGGAACCAAGGGTGAGGAGGAGAATTCTAAGACGCTGCGGTTCCTTTTGGGGTGGAAGGTCCCCAGATGGCTGGTCTTCGAGCAGCAGCCACCAAGGCACGGGGTTTTGCTCCCTGGTGCGCATCGCCTGGCACCCAGCGCAGTCTACATTAAGCCCAGGGAGATAGATCCAAGGGAAGGCTTGGAACTGATGTCGCAGCCACCTGCGATGTGGATCTGCGTACTACCACTACGGGTCGCCAGCGGGTGTGTGTGGTTTGGGGCGCTCGCTACTCAGCAAAGCGGCTTCTGCGGGGCTGGCGACCCACAGCACTCGAGCTTCAGGATATTCCGTTTCGTAGTGGGAGCCAGTGGAATTGGGACATCAACGACATCGAACAAATTAGGATCGCGAGGGTTGAGAGAGGGCAGGGCGTGCAATTAATGCAATATGGTCAGGTGGCCGGGATGCGGGGCGAGGGGGGGGGGTTGGACATGATGCGCGCGGTTGGCGAATGGGAGGGTGCAGACCTTGGGAATGAGAAAGGCGCGATAGGGCAAATAGTGGTCAGGATGGGCAAGATGCGCGAGGTGGAGAGGGGAAACATGAGGCGGAAGTTTGTCGGGAGGGCAGCGTCTAATGAGAGGGGAACGGTATCGAGTCGATGCACGGGAAGGCTAGGAAATGTGGGACAGGGGAGCATCGGCGTATCATCGGCATGGAGCCAAGAAGTCTGCAGCGGTTAATGTTGGCGGCTCTATCCCGACCCGATTTTGCCCAAACTATGCCTTCCCGCGCTCCGCATCATCCTTCCCGTCGGGGTCCACTTTGCACAGCCTGGAGATCCTGCCCTCTTTATGCATTCTCCCGTCGACCACGGTCTCCAGGTCGTCAGTTGGAGGCGGACAGAGGGTCTGATAAGTCAGGGGGGGAGAAGGAGGTTGGGAGTATGGGGACTTTCTCCTCCCCCCCTGTATTGCCCTGGCCCTTCCATGAGAAGATTTGGGAGGGCGTCTCGCGAATAACGAATGTGCCGAGCGCGTCTGTCCGGTGGCCACCTAGCTCAGGCTCACAACCAACAACTTGGATGTGTTGGTGGTACCAGGTGCCCAGTGTACTGGCCCTTTCTGGTGGTGCCAGGTGCCTCGGCCCAAACACACATTTGCACAAAAGTGTCTGGGAGATTGTGCCGTCTGGCTTCACAAGCCGTAACATGAGGTTGTGTAATGGCGTGCACGCATGACTTGCATGCGCGACCGCCGGCATTGCCGCTGGGCTGTGTCGTGGAGGTCGGGACCGCGTACAGGGGAAGGTTCACCTCCATTCTGCCCACAGAAGAGGTGGACCTGGCGAGAATGAGAAAGCAGGGGAAGCAGCAACTGAATAATCAAGAGAGGCAGCAGGTAGCAAGTTACGAGAGTGATGGGCCTGGATATCGCCCCGGCTACGTTGCCCTGGAGATTAAATTTGCAGGTGTTCATCGTGCGCGTGCCGCGCACGCGCCTTTACTGGCGCCCCATGCGTCTTGCGTCGGAAGGGGGCGGGAGAGGAGGAGGAAGAGGAGGAGGAGGAGGCGGAGGAGGACGAGAACGGAGTGGAGGGGGAGGGGGAGCAGGAGGGTGAAAGATGGAGGACGGGAAAGAGGGAGGGGCATGAAAGGGGAGGAATGGACAATGAGCGGGATGGTCAGACTCCGGGAGCACGAGACGGAGTTCGACGGACGAGTTGGAGGGAGGAGGAGAAGAAGGTTCGAGAAGGACAATAAGGTTCGAGGAGGAGAAGGATGATGAGGAGGAGAAGGATGATAATGATGATGAGGAGGAGGAGCAGGAGGAGGCGGAGCAGACAGAAGCGAACATAATTAAAGCAACAGGTGCAAGAGTTGGTGGAAATAGAGGGTCATTGCATGGGTCGGTTCGTGACACAACTCACCGACACCACTAACTGATGGCCGAACACTCGCGCAACAACGCCAGCGGAAGTCGAACATAACAGGAGGAGGAGGCCAGATACGTGATTGAATATCGAGAGAAAGATGAGCAGGAGGAGGAGGAGGAGGAGGAGGAGGAGGAGAAGGAAGAGGAGGAGGAGGAGGAGGAGGAGGAGGAGGAGGAGGAGGAGGAGGATGCAACGAAGGACGAGGATGCGGAGGAGGAAGAGGAAGAGGAGGAGGAAAGGAGGAGGACGAGGAGGAGGATGAGGTGGAAGAGGACGCCAAGGAGGAGGATGATGAGCAGGAGGAAGAGGAGGAGGAGGAGGAGGAGGAGGAGGAGGAGGTGGAAGATGACTCCGAGGATGGGGGCATGCATTAAGAGGAGCAGGATGTTGCTCAGCCGTCGGGAGGAGAAGCGGGCGCGGGCACAACGAGCTAGGGGAGGAGACGCAGGCTCGAGGGGCGGAGGCAGCAGGAGCCAAAGCGGCACAAGCAGGTGGAGGAGAAGGAAGCTCAGGGAGCCAGGACCGCATATATCAGCAATGCATTCTGCTTCATCCGCGGGCCCCGTGGCAGCGGCCCCCTCCCGGGGGGGGCGGCCCTTCCTCCCAGCTCCATCTGCTTGATGGCCCCGGGACGCACCCCCCGCAGGGGTCGTCCGCAGCGACGGCGGCGGTTGCGACCGACGGCCACCGACGGCAGCGGCGACGGCCGCGACGGCGGCGACTGGGACCGCGACGGCGACCGACCGACTGCGGCGACCAAGGGGCGGGCGGGCGGGCAGACAGGCAGCTCCGCTCCGCGCGCCCCCACCGGCCTCCCCGAGGTCTGGCAACGGGCCCGTGCTCAGGACCGCGCGGGCGCGGCGGCCTGCGCGTCTTCCGGACAGGAGGAGGAGGAGGAGGAGGAGGAGGAGGAGGAGGAGGAGGAGGAGGAGGAGAAGGGGGAGGTCGAGGTGGAGGAGGAGGAGGCGGAGGAGGAGGAGGTGGAGGAGAAGGACGAAGAGGAGGAGGAGTAGGAGGACGCACAGGGGGTTTTCAGAGGTGGTGGTGGTGGTGGTGGTGGTGGTGTGTGAGGAGGTTGAGGAGCAGGAGAGAAGAGGAGGAGGAGAGAGGAGGAGGAGGAGGAGGAGAGGAGAAGAAGGAGCAGGAGGAGAAGGAGGAGAGGGGGAGGAGGAGGAGAGGAGGAGGAGAGGAGAGGAGGAGGAGGAGGAGGAGGAGAGGAAGAGGAGGAGGGGGGGGGGAGGGAGGAGAGGAGGAGTACGAGTAGGAGGACGCGCAGGGGGTGGAGCAGAGGGAGATGGTGGTGGTGGTGGTGGTTGTGACGAGGAGGAGGAGGAGAAGGAGGAGCAGGACGAGGAGGATGATGAGCAGGAGCAGGAGAAGGAGGAAGAGGAGAAAGAGGAGGAGGAGGAGGAGGAGGAGCAGGAGGAGGAGGAGGAGGAGGAGGAGCAGCAGGAGAGGGAGGAGGAGGAGGAGGAGCAGCAGGATGATGAGGAGGGGGAGACGGAGGAGGAGGAGGATCGGGACGAAGATCGGATGAGGAGGAGGGTGCGGAGGGGCTTAGGAAGAACAGGATACGTTCGGCGAGGTCGAGGAGGAGCCAAACAAAGAGAAGCCTCTGGACGTTAAATCATAACGACGGCATCGACGACGACGACGACGACGATGACGACGACTGCTACGACGAGGCTGCTAATGCGACTCGGGGGGATATGGCAGTCGGGACGAATGCGGATGCGGGAGGGAGATGGAGGGATGGGTATGGCGGAGGAGCAGCAGCAGAAGAAGGAGGAACATCAGGACGATGGCGCTAGTAATGTGATGCGCACGGTGCCGACGAAAGAGGAGGCAGTAGAGAAATGCAGAGGTGGGAAGAGGGGGGCACGACCAAGGAGGATGATGAGCAAGCTGTGAGTGGGGAGATGGGAACGCTGAAAGCCAGGACGCCAGGACGATAAGCAGCATGGGGAGGAGAAGGAAGAGCAGCATGGGGAGGAGTAGGAAGAGCTTCGGGGCGAGATGTCCACGACTGCGGCGACGACGACCGCGAGGACAACGACGCGGACAGCGCGATGTCACGCCCGAGGGCGATGAGGGAGCGGGGAGTACCGGGCAGGATGCCCATGGGCGGGGGAGGACGCGATGTCCAAGCGTGCCCGCCTTTGCGCGCCACGCGTGGGGCGGGCTGGCGGCCACGCGTGAGAGCAGCCCTTCGCCGCAGCGACCTGCTGGCCAAGGCCCTCCCTCCCCGCCAGCACCTGGTCAGCACGCCTGTGCTTGCCCCGGCCCCCCCTTCCCCCCCCTCTGCATGGTGGCGCAATTCGCTCAACTCAGGCGATCGCAAGCATGGATTGAGGGGGCGTGAAATTGGCGACGGGTCCCGTTTCCATAGGAAATCGTGGATTTCCGCCGCCGAACGGGGCGGCACCGGCCGCATTTTGAGGAGGGCGCCTCCCCCGATCCATGTTTGCGCGCCCCCGATCAACGGCACCCCCCTTTTGCTTCCTCGCCAGCACAGTGACTCTGTCTAGCCGCCGACGCAGAAAAGGTTTGCCCTCCCCCCCCTTGCCCTTTTCCCCCCCAGCCAGAGCCTGGCCGGCGCGCTCGGGCGTACCCCCCCCGCCGTCCCCCGCGGACCCCCCGGGCCGCGCACCAAAGGCCGCTTCTGCCCTGCATGCGACGCTCTGGCGCTCGCGCGCAGCTCGGGCGCTGCGTAGTGGGAGGGCGATCGAATGGGAGGGGGCGAGCAAGTGGCATGCGTGCCCTGGCTCTTGCACCAAGGAGCTGCGAGGGACAGGAGGCTGTCGCCTCCTTCCTCCAGGAGTGTCCTTCCGTGGGCGGGAGGAGGGGAGGACGAACGACGAAAGAACGAACGAACGACGACGAACGAAAGTAAAGAGGCCCGAGCTCTAGAACACAGCTGTGCAAGAGAATACGCGTGCACGTACCCGTCGCGCACCTTGCAGGAGCCCAAAGGGGGCACGAAAGGCGCGCACGTTTCTGCACCCCCACCCCCATGCAACGCCGCCCTCCCATTGAGCAGCGCCCAGGTGGCCGAGGGAGGGGCCCGCACAGCCAGGCTGTCCCACGGCTGGCTGGACTGCACGCTCCAGGAGGCGCGCGCGCGCGAGCGCCCGCAAATCGGCCAGCGCGCGCCCGCGCGCTCGGCCGCCGCGTCCGCTCGCGCGCGTGCGCGCGCGCCGCGCGCGCGCTGGTGCTCAGCGACGGCTGGGGGCGGCGTCTTTACGGTGGGGGGACTCTTGGGCAGCATGTCGCTCTGCTGGTTCTGGCTTACCACGCTCCGGCGCGTCACGCTGTCCACTGGCGCAGTTCACAGGCGTCAACGTCCCGAGCCTGTCCGAGCCTCCCGCCCGGCGGGTCGGAGCGGCACGCTAGTCGCTCGCAGGGCTGGGCGTGCCCCCGGGGCCGCCGCGGCGAGAAGCTATGCCCAAGTTCCTGGCAAGCACCACTTGTCGGCCAACCCCTTTTTGAGACCGGGCGCCGTGAACCAAGTCACGGCGCCGCGAGGTTAGATCACGGCCGGAGCTCTCAAACCTTCAAGCCTCTCTGCGCAGACCTGTCTCGTAGTCGTAGCCAGGTCGACCCGCGGGGGTCCCCGGGGCCCAAGACGGCGCAATGACGCCGCCATGTTTTTCCACGGCGCCGTGATCCGCGAGCGGGGGGGTTCAGTGGGCGCTGGCCCATCGACCCGCACACCTTGCGTAACCTGCGGCCGTAAGAACACCAGCGGAGGTGTCCGATACCCAAGCCGGAGGTCTCGGACACCCTCGCTGCCCTCGCTGGGGTCCACCTGGCAGCGTGCACTTCTTCAGGCTCGTGTTTCAGAGCCCCGAATCATCAGGGGTAACTCGGGTCAGGGATAACTCGGGTTCGCTTTTCGGGAATCCAAACCCGAGTTACCCCGGACCCGAGTTACCCCGGATGAATCGGGCGTCCAAGAACCCCGAATCATCAGGGGTAACTCGGGTCAGGGATAACTCGGGTTCCTTTTTCGGGAATCCAAACCCGAGTTACCCCGGACCCGAGTTATCCCGGATAACTCGGGCGCCCAAGTGTTCCCCAGGGGTGTTCCAGAGATCTGGCCTCCAGGGGTGCAGTTCACGCGTGCTTGGCTCGGGCCGTTCCAAGGGCGGGCCCCGCCAGATGTGTCCCTCGCCGACGGTGCCCCCAGGATCTCTGGCCGCCCTGGGCCTCCTCCTCCTCCTCCTCCTCCTCCTCCTCCTCCTCCACCTCCCTCCACCTCCTCCTCCTCCTCCTCCTCCTCCTCCTCCTCCTCCTCCTCCTCCTCCTCCCTCCACCTCCCTCCTCCTCCTCCTCCTCGCACTCCTCGCGGGGGTCCGGTCCGCTCCCACCGCGGCGCAGGAGACTGGGGAGACCTGGGGCAGGGCACAGTTTTAGAGCCCCCTGGCCCATGGCGTCGGTCACAATCTTCCCAGAGTTGTCGCGCGTCTAGCTTGGCGCATCGTGTCTCGTTTTGCTATACATGCGCACGGGTGTGGGTAGAAAGATCCAGATCATATCTAATGGCGTTAGACCCATCCCGCCATGTTGCTTGGAGTGAGGGCCAGCAGCATCTGAATACCTATTCTAGACGCTTCGCGTGACCCCGCCAGCCCAATCGGAGACGATGCCCAGGCGAGCTGCCCTGATCAAGGATGTGGAGGAGCATGAAGTGGAGTGAAGGGCTGAGGAAGTCGTCGTATCCCAACAGGGTAAGGATGGAGAGGGAAACGAGGAGGATGAGGAGGAGGCGGCGGAGGAGGAGGCGAAGCGGGATGGAGGAGGGAGTGAGAAGGAGGAATAGGCGGATGCCTGTCGGAGTCTCTTCGTATATCTCTTGATAGCTTCTTGGTGGCCTCTTGGGGCCTCTTGGGGGTCTCTTGGCGGTCCCGTGGGCGTCTTGGAGCGTCTGGAATGCCTCGGGGCAGCTTCTTGGGGCCTCTTGGGGGGTCTCGTGGGGGCCTTTGGGGTCTCTTGGGGAGTCTCTCGAGGGCCATGTTGGGGCCATCTTGGAAGACTTCGACCAAAGAAGGGTGGGGTTCTTCCACTTACGGCATCCCCACAGGAAGCCAAAATGAGCTCCGCACCTAAGTCAAATCAATGAGTGTTGCCTTCTCGCGGAGGCTTCTTGGACCTCCAACGCGTCGCGGAGCCCCCCTTTCTAGGTCCGGGGGGCCGGTGTGGGGGCAGGGGTAACCCCCCCCGAAGGGAAAGAGGGAAAATGGAAGAGGAAATGTTGTTAGCCACTCACGAAGGGCTGATGGGATCAGGGTCTCTTGGGATGCCTCCTGGAGGCCTCTTCAGGGGTCTCTTGGACTCTCCGTGGCCTCCAGGGCTGGGAAATCTTGGGCGCTTTTCTGGGCATGCTAGGGGTCTTGATTCTGGAGTCGCTAGGGCAGATCAAACACTTTTGAGGACATCAATGTGTATGGCCTCTTGAAGCTGGCTTGGGGGTCCTCTTGGGGCGCTCTCGAGGCGTGTGGTGGGCCGCTTGGGCCGTCTTGAAACTGTTTCGGGGCGTTCTTGGGCTGGCTTGACTCCACTGGAGCTGTCTTAGGCCCCCTTGGGCCGTTTTGGGGCTCTCTGGCTTTAAAGCCACGGGAGAAGCCCAAGGAGTCACGCGAGAAGGCCCGGAGATTCGGGCAATTCGGGTCCTTTGTAGTAGGAGTACATGTCGCCGCGCCGTTTGTTCCGACGCGCGGCCGTGCTTTTTGTGGAGGGCGCCTTGGCAACCAGGACAAACTCCGCCGGAAAAAATGCGCCTCGGACGCAGGGTTTGCCGCGGGTTTTGCTGCGGTGCTGGCTTCGTCCATTTGGGCGCTTCGAGAACAAACGGCGTGGCGACATCAGATTTACAATCTCGGACAGCCCGATGCAGATGACTCTGCGGGGCTCGAAGACACTCCACTGAGCGCCTGCGCCACGTTGACGGTCTGGATGCTGTGAGTGTTGTGTGGGAGACGGCGGTCCGGACTCCTTCAAGCAGTGGCGAAACGTCCTGGTTTGCCTATAGGCCCACCAAAAATGTTCTAAGAACCGTTTGTGGTTTGCACGACATATTCTCAGAACATTTCTGGCTGAGACTGTCTTGTTTCAATATGTCGGGCGGATGGTTCTAACAAGATTTCGTGGTAGGCCTATATATATATATATATAGGAAGGCCGGGACGGTCGGTCCCTGCTCATCTCCTTCCTCCCTCCTCCTTCTCCGCGGCCGTCCTATTTTCCCCACCCGCTCTAGTGCGCCCAGCGTCCAGCCCTTGCCCGTGGGCTCTGCAGTCGCGCTCGCGGCCGCCAGCGAGGCCGACAACAAAGTCGTGGTGCCGGCGTTTCGAGGCACGCGCGCTCCTTCGAAACGGTTTCGGGGGAGCGTGCGTGCCGTCTTCTGCCAGATCAGAGCCCCCGGATGGTGCCCAGACGCTCGCGTTCCCCGCGGCACCGCTCCGAACAGCGCCGCCGCCGTCGAGCCTCCGGCGCGCAAGGTCCGTGTTGGCGCGGCTGCTTTGGTGCATCGTGGCTCGGTTGGCTCTGTGTTCGGCGTCCCTCAAGCATTAAGTCGGGCCTGTCCCTCTACAGGGGGGATATTCAAAAATAGTCAAACAATTGTCTGGGGACGATTGTTTTTTACCACTTTTGAATACTTTGGTGTATTTTTTGATTTTGTTTTTTCGTACAAAATCCCCCTGTAGAGGGACCGGCCCGACTTAACTCAAACATGCTGATATTGTGTGTGTGTTGCCCCGCCAGGGGCGACGCGCGCAGCCAGAAATCTCATGACATATGCGTCGTGGCGGGCGCTGTCTGGGCACGCCGCTCGGGAAACGACGTCGTACAAGAGGGTTATGCTTTTATGTTCGGGTCGGACGCGCGCCTCCGAGGAGGACATAAAGTAATGGCGTGTCCTTGTGCGTCCAATGTAGCTGCACGATGGCGATCAGAAGCCAGGAAGTTTTGAGCATTGCGTTTGCATCGTGTTCGCATATGAGCAGGACAAAAACGCAGGAGCTTCGGCACAGCGATGACGCGGAAATGATTGCCGTCTTTGGTTCAGCAGGTACCCTGGTTTTCACGGGCCGCTCCTGAGATCTAGGTCGGGGAGCTTGCTTGTGGTCGGAGGCTCCCCGTGATCAGACGCTCCTGCTTTGCCGCGTTTCTCTTGGTAGCCCAGTGACTGTACGTGTAATTGTTCGTACGTGATGGCTTGCGCTGCCTGCGGGCACGCGGTATGCATCGGCACATGCGAGCGCCACATTCATGTGGTACAGACGAATTCAAATGTGGCTGATTGTGCTTGTGCAAATCCACATGTGAGTGCAAGTATCCAGGCTCGCAAGAAGGAAAACGGAATATTCAGGAGCACAACCCGTTTTTTTTCAGAATGCCCTTGCTTCCTTGCCTGATGTTTCGGTCCATCATCAGGTACAGTCCTAGAGGCTTTTGGCCGTGCAGCACTCCTGTGGTCTCAACTCGGGCGAGCAAGGGATTCGCATCCTTCTCTTAGGACATCTCGCTCGGACTGGCCTGCTCCTGCCCCATTCGGCTCACGCCCAGGTCCACTCCGGCCCTGATTCGGCCTAAGGCCCTCCGATCGGGCTTTATCGACCTCCGCAGGTCTGACGCAAGCCTCCAAGGAGTTGCTGTCTAAAGTTCCGCTTGCCCCTCGTGGAACAACCAATGACGTGAACATACAAAATCGGAGGTCGGTGCGGATTTCTTGGATCGACGCTGACCCCCCCTCCCTGGCACGCGGTGCGCGCCAGGGGCGGCGCCAAAGGCGCTTCCAGGGGGCTCCAGTGCCGATCCAAGAAATCCGCGCGGGCCTCGGAGCTTCTATGTTCATGGTATTGCTTGTTCCCTCAGTATTGACATCGCTCGAACGTGTGCGTTGTTTCTGGTGAGGCCAGCGCCACAAAATCCAGACCATATTGGAGCATCTTGGATCCGTGGGAGAAACAAAACAAGCACGAAGCCAAGCAATGCACGGGGATTGGACGCCCGAGCGATGGCAAGCTAGTCCCTGCAACGGTGGGGGCGTGCAGTAAGGAATGTACCCAGGAGGGTTCAGACCCTGGGGGATTCCTTATCTGATGAGGGCGGTGGTGACAGCCATGGCCAAGCCTCCATTGTTATTCCACCGACTTCCAGACCCTGTGTTCCTTATCTAAGGGTCCTCAGGCACGAACTGTAACTCTGCGGTCAACCTCGGCATTGACCACACCTGCGGCAGAGCTTTCCGCGCAGGGGGCAGATCAAAGAAGTTCAAGGTTCGAGTGGGTGCGTTGACGAAAAAACGGGACCGTCTGAAGAAACATACGCCTATCTTGGGAAGGTTTACGAAACGAATCTTCGTCTCGGGCCCTCTTCTTGGACTTGTTTACGGCAGCGAAGTTCTAGGTTTTTCTGATTACGAATTAGCTATGACCAGACGCTCGTTTGCGGCAACTCTCAGCCGAGTGCTGGACAGCGTTCGCTGACATCGCTCCTGATCTTGGAGAAAGATCCTTGCTGGTACGCCGCAGTCAGCCCGATAGTGAGATACGCTAAAGAAGTTTGGGCAGCTTTGACGAAATCCTACCCCTTCTGCATCGATTTTCGGGATCTCCGAGAAGGATGGGAACTAGTTTTTGAGGGTAGGCCCGATCCAGGATCCTGGAAACGCGTATCTGGACAGATTTCGGCTATCACAAATTCGCTGAGCACCCCGCTCACCCGTAGCTGGGTTGCGTCTGCAACCACAGCGTTGGGTGTGCGCCGAAGCCTGCGCCGCGCCGAGAGGGCGCGGGCGCCACGAGGTCTCGGTGCTGGTCGCAGCACGACCCAGCAACGGACGAGAAACGGGGTGGGCACGGGTGGGTCAAATCCCGAGCGCGGGGCGCGCGCCCCAGGCACACACAAACCTGCGGTACCTGCGCGCGGCCGCGGCGGGCAGCGGCCGCGCGCGGGGGCGCGCGGGCCTGCCTACATCGCCTGCGGCGCGCCGCGGCGCGCGCGAGCCAAGCGGCGGTGCGGCGACTGCTCGCGCCTGCGTCCGCCGCGTGCGCCTGGGGCCAGCGAATGTGTGCGATGGAACCAGGGGCCGAACTCGTTCCATACACACAAATTCGCTGAGCACCCCGCTCACCCGTAGTTGGGTTGCGTCTGCAACCACAGCGTTGGGTGTGCGCCGAAGCCTGCGCCGCGCCGAGAGGGCGCGGGCGCCACGAGGCCTCGGTGCTGGTCGCAGCACGACCCAATGCAACGATGCGACCAGCGCCGTGCGCCGCTCACCCGTTGCGCACGCGGAGCGCGGCGCTCGGGCGCGCGCCGGGATGTCGCAGCCACACTAGGTGTCTGAGCTGCTGTCAGAGCTGTCCGAGCAGTCGGACGCGGCGTTGCGCGCGGCCGCTACCCTCTCACTTTCGACCCGGACGCGGTCGATGTAAGCCAGGTAGGCGTTCGACGCCCAGCCTCCACGTTCCTTCGTTACTGCGGTCGGTGCACCCGCGCGATCGATGTCATCGGCGTGCCCCCTTGTGCGCGCGAGAGGGGCGGAGGGATGTGCGCGCCGAGCCGCGCGGGCGGTCGCGGGTCGCGACCTTCGCATGTCGTGGGTGCCGAATAGGTTGGCACTGTCCACGCCTATCCTGGACAATGGGGACCGAAGGATACGCCGGGCATCCGACCCCGAGAACTGCGCGAACGGCTGAGTGCCTCCTGCTGTGCCGCGCAGCAACGGAGGCAGCGCGTGCACGGCGCACGTCGCGGCGTGCGCGCGGCACCAACACCTCCGGCGGAGTATCGACGCGCACGGCTTGTTCTTCCGCCTTGGCAACAAGAGGAGTGCCTCGTCTGCCGATATGGCCAACTCCGCCTAGCGCGTTCGGCGCGTGCGCGGGTGCCCCAGCGCGCGCGCTTCCAGACGGCGCGGCCCGCCGTGCGGCCGCGCGACAGAGTGTTGCCGCACCACCGGATGGGTAATCGCTCGGATGGTAGGCGAAGCAGGAATATGTACGCAATTAGAAACATGGTGGATGCCACCTGCGCGACCGCTGGGTTGACTGGCGAATGCCGCGCGGCGGCCCCGCCTTTTCTTCTTCGCTGCGACCATGTAGGCCAAGTAATTGCGCAATCATAGCGTCACGAACGAAGCGCGGTTCGCGTGGCGTGTGTCCGCCGCGCCGCACAGTGGCTGCCTTGGCCTTCCTGGGCGCGCGACGCGCGGCCTCGCGCGCGCGGTGGCGCGGGGGACCGACACCGGAGCAGCCGTCTGTTGCCGAAGGCGCTCGTGTCCAGGCGTAGCACTTCGCACGCCGTCTGCACGTGCCCGCAATAATTCCGGAACGTGCCCGCGCAAGAGAAAGTGCCCGACCAGCACGACAGATCGTCCTGGGCGCACGCCGCAGATTATAGGAGTCTGCGGGCCGCGCAGGAGGGGTTGCGCGGATTGGTCGCGCCTCGCTGGGCGGCAGCGCGAGATGCCGGTCACGCCCGAGTGCGTCTATCGCGAAATTGAGCCAGCACCGCGCACCGCTCTTCAAAGATTGGCGGGTGGATGGTATAGTGCTGACCAGGACCTCCAATCGGGCCCGTTCCGCCCATTCGCGCCGCCCCCCCTGCGAGGGCATGGAGCACGCAAGCCACTGCGCGCTGCGACGCGGCCCCCTGGTACGGGTGGCGAGGGCGGTCCTGGCCGCGCCATCGCCCTTTCGAATCAGGCGCTATCGCTGTCAGGCGCTCTGGAGAACGGCTCCGCGCATCCCCGCTACGCGAGGAAGAGGGTCCCGCGGTGCACAGGCGATCGAGCTCCGACAGGAGGGGTGCTGGCAGGACATGCAGGTCCGCGATGCACCTCAGCTGCGCCCCGACGAGATCCTGGTGGGTCTCGAACCCTTGCTCCGCACGCGCGCTGGCCGCGCGCGCGCACGCCGCGGGCGCGCCAGCCGAGCAACCTTTTATCCCGCACTGGTGTAAATCGCGGGCGAGGCGAGTCTATGCGACACTGCCTGTGCGGCGAAGACGCCGACCCGCGCCCGCGCGCGCCACTCGCCTAGAAAACGCTTCACGCCTCTTCATATGCCGGTCACCGCGTCGCGCCCAGGGGGCGGCCCTGGGGGCGGTCGGGCCAGCGCGGCCACCCGCGCGAGTCGACGGCGCTCTTCGCTCGTGCCAGCCCGATCGCACCAGCCGGCAGTTTCGCCGCCGCGCCCCTGCAGCTGCATGAGAGAACAGCAGCCATGCCGAACGCATAGAGCCGCGGCCTCGGCCGCCGCCGCATCGCTGAAACGCCCTGGGGAGCTACGGCGAAAGTCGCGGGCGAGCTCCATCTTGCGCAATGCCGGCTAGCGTGGCAGCCGGTCCCGCTTGCGCGCGCGCGCGCCCCGCGGTGCGCGCGCGCGGGGCAGTCTTACTAACGTGCAGCACTCGCGGGCGGTGGCCAACAGCGGAAGGCCTCCGCGAGTTGTGCACGGACCCTCTTTCCCCCCAGACGCGAGAGCAAATCCCGCGCTCCTCGCGGCTGGGGAGGTCGGCCAGGTTCCTTGCCGACTCCGCGCGCTCTATCCACGCGTGGACCTGCCGCGGTGGCGCGGCCGCGCGCGCGTGTCTGGCGGCGCGCGGTTGCCGCGCTGCCTGGAGCGCCACTACCGCCGACCAGAATTGGTGCACGAGAAAATTGTGGTCGCGTGCCTTTGCGGCGCCCTTCCTGGAAGTGCACTCAGCGACGCTGTTGTCTGAGAAGAAGACCACGCGGCGGCCGGCGAGCGCGCGTGCCCACATGGACAGAGCCACGCACTGCGCCAGCATCTCGAGCGCCGCGATCTGCTGATCACTGCGGGCGCGTAATCCGCTGCACCAATCGCGTAACGCCCGACGCGCGCGCGCGCCGCGGACCGTCGGCTGAGACCTGAGAAATTCTTCTGGCGGGGCCATGTCGGCCCGCTCGAACGTGTCTTCTGTGAGTAAAATTGCGGCGAGTCGCGCCGGGCTGCCGCGGGCGTCCGCCAGCGCGAGCACTGGCGGGCGCGCGTCGCGGCATCGCCAGGGCCGCGCGCGGGCGATGTCCCGTGCCAGTGCGTCTCGCCACCAGCGCAGCGCGTCGCTCGCGTGTCCCGCGAGGCGGGGCAGGGAACCGTATGCCTGGTCGAAGAGCGGTCGCGCCATCGAGCGCCCGGCGCAACGTAGCGCATCGCCGGGGGCCACAGCAGCTTGCGCGCCGCGGCCGCCAGGAAGGCGCCCGCGCGCTCCCATCCGTGCACGCATGCCAGGCCCCCGAAAGGCAGCGTGATGTGCTGGGCGGCCATGACACGCCCGCGCAGGCGGTAGGTTACCCATGCGACCGCGCGGTGTCTAGGCAGGACCGGCACGCGCCTGAAGGCGGAGTCCACGTCCGCTTTCCAAAATTCGAGCTCAATCGAAATCTGCGCGCGCACGGGATTGACGCGCCGCTGCAGGCTGGATTGCGCGCGGCGCACCTCCTCGTGAAAGGTACTTGCCAGTGCAGCCAACTGGTCTATCGTGTCGTGGCGCCATTTTTCCTCCACGCTGGTAGCGCCGTTGACCCTCGCGCGAGAATAGTCGTCGACGCATCGCACCTGCGCTGCGGCGCGCGGGCGCGGCCGACGCCAGGCCGCGCGGCGCGCAAGCCTTTGGGGGGCCGTCTGGCTTGTTCCCTTGCACTACTGAGAAGCGAGGTGCCAAAATCTTATCGTGCAGTGCCAAATCGTCGACCGGCACTGGCGATGTCATTCGCCCGAGTGCGGCGTCCGCCACTGCCCCAGCATGCAATTCGGCAGCGTGAGCGTCGTCGCGGAGACTAGCAATGATCGCCGCATTCTGCGCTTCCGCGCGGCCCATTAGATCGCTGACGGGCTCGCGCTCTTCGCGGGCCACGCGACGCTCCGCGACGCCGGAGGCTGGCAGCGCGCCCGCGAACGGCGCCCCTTCGCGGAATAGGCGCTCAACGTCGTCGGCCCAACCGTTCTCGGTCGCGGTGGCGCCTAGGGTCGGTTCGTCGACCTCGGAGACTGCGGCTCTGGCCGCCGCGTCCACGCCGTCCAGCCAGGCCCGCTGGGCCCCCGAACGTCTCGACTCGCGGCAGCGCGCCTCTATGGCTGTAATCGCGGCCTCCCTTTCGCTGAAGATCTGCCGCGCGGCGCGTGCGGGGTGGCGCGCGCGAGTTGCGACTGTCGCGCCTGCTGGCAACTGCGCGACTTTGCCCAGTCGACACAGGCGCGGAGATCGTCGTGCAGGGGCGCGGCGTCTTGAAACCACGCCGTGCCCTTCGACGCGGCATTAATGACAAAGTCGAAATTTGCCTTGTCTTCCCCCTGCGACGCTGCGGCGCTGGCGCGCGGAAGGCGCGGGGCATCGCGGCCGCGCTCTCCGTCTCGGCGTTGGGCGCCAACTCTTCAAAACGCGGGAGCCACGAGCCCGCCGCGGCACTGCTTGCAGCGTTCCGCCCGTCAGGCACTGGCGCGCTCCGGTCTTCCGACGGGCACATTGCCCCAGAGGCCGTCACTGGCGCCCGTGCCTGCCGGCCGACGGCCCCCAAGGGTTCGGGACGCCCGCGCGCGACGGAAGCGCGCTGCGCCTGTGATGCAGAGAGAGACCTGCCATCTGGCAACTTCGGCGCGGGCATGCCCGCGCTCTCGCGCTCCGCCAAGCCTGGGCGCGCTTTCCGCGCGCGAGCGCGCGCTGCCGGCCGCGCGACGGTGCTCGCGCCTCAATCCTCGCGCTTGCGCTTCGGCGTGCGCGGCTGCTCTGTGCCCCGCGCTGCGTCGTGCTTGCCTTTGCCCTTCGCGTGGGCCCGTGATTCTTAGGACTTGCCCCAGCTTTTGGGCTCCCAGGACTTGCCCCAGCCCTTGTCGCTCTCGGCATGCTGGGACTTGCCCTTGCCTTCCCCCTTGGACTTCGCATGGGGAGCGCCGTTGCTGCTGCCCTTCTGCTGCCGATCGGAGAGGTTGGGATGCCCGCGAGCCGTGTACTCGCGCTCGGCGCGTATGTACAGGCTCTGCTCTTTCTGCAGCGCGTCGCGGTTGACGTTGCAGGAGCTGGAGCCACTGGCGCGATCGGCCCACTCCCGCCTGGCCAGCTCGTCATAGATGACCGCCAGGGCTGTGGACTTGTGCACCCCGCGCGCCCGCCCGCAACGCGCGCGGGCGGCGGCCGGCCTCGGCCGCGAGACCAGGGAAGGGAGTTCGGCTGCAGTGCGATCTGCATGACGACGTCCTTGTGCGCCATCGCGGCGGCCAGTTCAATCTGGCCCGTGAAGCTCCTGGCCAGGGCCCACCGGTCGAATGCGACCGACCAGGGCATGAGCGACAGCCCTCGCGAGGCGGTGGCTCCGTCCAGAATGCGCGCGCCGAAAGAGCGCGCCTTCTTTGTTCGCGTCCGCGCCGTCCTGACCGCCGCGCTTATCCACCGCCCAGTGTGGCAGCCACTTCTTCAAATCGCTGTAAATGAACGGTCTCGCGATCCCCTTCGCTTGGGCCGCTTTGACCTGCGCCGCTCCGAAGCGCCGCGTGCGAACGCTGAGCGATACCCCGCGCGCGCGTGGGCGCCTGGCTGTCGGGCCAGTCGCACGTCGCCGGCGACGGCCAGCAAGCAGACGGCAAATCGCTGAGGCGGACGTCGCCCAGCTTCGCGCCGATGTCGACGTGCGCGGCCGCAGTCGGCTTGCGCGCGAGTGCGTCCACTAGCGCAGCGACAGGGTCATTCGACCCCCGCGCCGCCCCGTCGTCGCCGCGGGCGGCGGCCATGCGCCCCGCCTCGGCCCTGGCGGCGTTCTCTGCGGCACGCTTGACGGCGCGGTCGAGGAAGGCTACCTTCCCACCGTTGAGGCCGCCCTTGTCGAACGAACTCTCATGAATGTTGAGCCCGACTAGGTCTTGTTCAACCTGGCACGCGCTGCGCGCGACAGACGGACCGAGAAAGCGCGCGGCGCTCGCCGTGACAGAATTCGCGCGAAGTGCTGCAATGACGTCGCGGAGGTATTCCTCGTCGCGCTTTGCGTGCGCGTCGACGCCAGACAGAAAAGCTTACAAATCCGCCATGGGTGCGAGCGGGCGCCGCCTGTTAACGCGTATGACGCGCTCGTGCGCACTCTGTCCGCGCTCGGTTGCAGCTCGAAATGACGCACGCTAAGCGTGCACGGAGGGGGCGTAGACGTCGAATCGCGTCGGAACAGCCCCCGCTCGGAAGTGCGCTCGCGCGCCACACGTGCGGCGTAGACGTCGAATTGCGTCTTAATCTGACCTCGTTCGGTCGGTCGCTCGGTATCCTCGTTCGGATGCGGCGTAGACGTCGAATTGCGTCTAATCGGACCTAGTTCGGTCGTTCGCTCGCTATCCTCGTTCGGATGCGGCGTAGACGTCGAATTGCGTCTTAGTTTGACCTCGTTCGGTCGTTCGCTCGCTATCCTCGTTCGGGTGCGGCATAGACGTCGAATTGCGTCTGATCGGACGTTGTTCGGTCGTTCGCTCGCTATCCTCGTCGGATGCGGCGTAGACGTCGGATTGCGTCTTAATTTGACCTTTCGGTCGTTCGCTCGCTATCCTCGTTCGGATGCGGCGTAGACGTCGGCTTGCGTCTAATCGGACCTAGTTCGGTCGTGCGCTTGCTAACGTCGGACGGCTGCGGCGTAGACGTCGAATTGCGTCTAATTTGACCACGTTCGGTCGTTCGCACGCGGCCCACGCTCGGATGCGGCGTCGGCGTCGAATCGCGCCTGCAACGACCTCGTTAGGCCGAAGCGCAGACTGGACCTAAATTAGGTCCCGTAGTCACTAGCAGAGTAACGGGAAGTCGTCCTGGCATCTTTTCGAGTCCGGCAAAACGACGAAGGAATCGGTACCTGCGGGGGGAGAGGGCAGGGAGGAAGGAACCTGACAACGGCGGAGGCACCGCGCGCGGGAGGAAGGGGGAGGGAACATGCACGAGGGGCAGGGGGGCAGCGCGGCGAAGACCGAAGCGCGCGCGCGGAAGCAGCAAGCAGGGGCAGGCGGCGGCGCAAGGCGAAGCGGCACGCAACGAGCAGGCAGACGGCGGCAAGCAGCACCGCAGGGCAACGCGGCACGCAGCGAGCAGGCGAGCGGCGGCAAGCGGCAGCGACGAGCAGGCGGCGGCGCGCGGGGCGACGGCCAACGCGCGCGGTCGCGCGCGCCCCGCGCTCAAATCCCGAGCGCGGGGCGCGCGCCCCAGGCGCGCACAGACCTGTGGTACCTGCGCGCGGCCGCGGCGGGCAGCGGCCGCGCGCGGGGGCGCGCGGGCCTGCCCACATCGCCTGCGGCGCGCCGCGGCGCGCGCGAGCCAAGCGGCGGCGCGGCGACTGCTCGCGCCTGCGTCCGCCGCGTGCGCCTGAGGCCAGCGAATGCGCGCGATGGAACCAGGGGCCGAACTCGTTCCATACAGAAGAAGTCTCTGCAGAGGATAGGCTGGTGTATGCGTTCATTTACCGAGCTTGTCGATGATTTCGGGGTGGTCATCCAGATGGCGCTGTGCAGCCCCGCTTTCATCGAGCGCGCTTTGCACGCCGCGGTCTTGCGTGTGCTGGAGAGGCAGAGCGCTTCAGTTTACTTTCAGCCCGCCGCTTGTGCTACGACCAGGTGCGGGCTCAGTTAAATTCTAGGAAATACACGCCTCTCCAGAAAGGGGCACATGAATGCCATGAATTGTGGGGGAATCTGGACCAAGGAGGTTGCAGCTCAGAGGGGGCACAAGCAGGGCGACACCCTTTGTGAGCTGTGCAAGGAGGCCCTCGACACAGTTGTGCACAGGGTGTACTTTTGCCCAGGCTGTGAAGAGGAGCGCGAAGAAATCTTGGATAAGCTCAAAGATACCCGCCCCGACTTCAGCACAATCGACTTCCAGGGCCCCGCCGAGTTTCTGTTGTTCACCCGAGGAATATTTGAACATCCAGGTGATATATACCCGCGCCCCGTGTCAGAAGAAGAATTGCAAGTAGTCTGGCCCGATCGGGAAGATTACTCTGTCATGGAAGCGCAAGGTGACTCCCACTTCGACGGCTGCTGCTTCAGACATGTGATTCCTGAACTGTCCAGGGGGGGATGGAGTTTTATCTGCTATGGTTCCGATCGGAAGGTTTTGTGCCATGCTAGCGCTCCGCTTTGGGCCCCGAACCCTCAGACCCCCCAGGCTGCTGAGTTTTTGGCCATCTGTGCTGCGGGACAAGCTGCGATTCCTGATTCCAATGGGTTCTCAGATTGTCTCAATGTTGTTCGGCAGTTTCACATGTCGCCCAGAGAACAGCTGTCTTATAAGCGCCCTTGCAGCGGCAGTTTTCTTACGTTGCAGCCCACTGGACTTAAGACTGTGACTAAAGTCAAAGGGCACGCTGTAGAGGATCCGGCTATGTCTGAAGAGCAGCGATATCACAAGTTAGGTAACGACACGGCCGACCTTCTAGCGAAGGCGGCCGCGGCACGACATCCCAGTCCCTCGGCGGAGAGAGCCCGGCGGTCCTGATCAGGCCGAGAAACGTTCCCGCCAGTTCAGAGAGCTGGCGGGGAAGTTGCTGCCCCTCTGGCCCCATCTTGACTTGTCCTGTGCAGAGTAGATTAAGCCCCCCATCCCAGCGAGGCCAAGTACAGTCGGCCACGTTTGGAGCTGGCAAGGGAGGTTCTGGCAGTGTGAGCGTTGTTTCCGTGGATCCAGGACCATCCTGAAACCTCCTCCTGGGGTGTGCCGCAGGGGTCCTGGGGTGGACATCCGTGGTTTTGACGGCCCAAAACTCTTGGAGCTCGGGCATAGCATGACTTATCTCGAAGCGAGTGATCACTCGTTCGTTTTTGTCTGCCTCCGCTGTAAGTACTATACTAGCGGAGGTCAAGTGCGTGGTCTCCGCCGCGAGTGTTGCCCCCTCCCCCTTAAGGGGGCCAGTGGTCGCAGATACTCGTGGAAACGCATAACTCAGGGCCTCCATCCCAAGCGCGACGGTGTTACAGTCGACGTCGGGCCTTGGTCTAACGATGCTGGCGGCTGAGTTTCTCGGAGTTGTTATTCTCCCTCTCTCCTCTTCCTGTTGTCTGATGTTAAGAAAATATGTTAAGGGTCCTCCACCGTGCACACTGGAAACGCTGAAATGAGGTCCGCGTTGGGTTTGGAAGGGGCTCGCTGTTCCTTCGATCATTATGTGGTTGTTGTTCCTCTAGCCCTTCTCGTGCACCCAGGCTCTTCTGGTCACGGGACGCCCCTTATCTGGCACAAGAATGTGTTACCAGAAAGGGGCCTCGTTTCTTATCTAGCGTTCCTCATCTGGGACTCAACTCTTCGGAGGTTAGATTAATTCCGTATCGACGTTCGTATTTTCGCGGTCGGCAGCCGGCTTGAATCCGGGCGAATCCATTCTAATTCAATCTAATCCCGCTCAATCCGGCTTAATCTGGCTTAGTGTGGGGCTCAATCTGGCCTATTCCGGCAAGGTGGCCCTCTAATCGGGATGGATCGTTCTTTTGCCAGCGTGGACCTCCCAGGAGTTGGCCTTATATCAGCAGCCCGACTGTATCAGTTCTGCCTGTGCGATGGCCCCCCCCGCTCCCCCGCCCGGCTCGAGGGGCGCGCCGCGCCCCGGGCGCGCGCCCGCGCGGCGGCGGCACCCTCGCCAGCCTGGGCTCGTATGCCGAGGCCGCCCGGTCGGCGCGCGGCGGCGCGCGCGCGGACGCCGACGCCGCCAGCGACGCGGGGCGAGGGGGGGCTGGCTTCCAGATCTGCCGCGGGTTGGCATCGCTCCGACGTGTGTTCTTTCTCTTCTCGGCGAGGGCCATCGAATAGCAGCCTGCATCATCGTGCAGAAGAAGAAGAAGAAGAAGAAGAAGCGCGCAACCGAAAAATGCACAGGAACTGGGCGCCCGAGCGACGGCAAGATGGGGAAAACGGGTCCGGACCCAGAGATCCGAGGAGATGAGTTTTTCAATCCGGAAGGTTTTCCTGGATTTCGGCGTCACTGGGGCCCGTGATCGGGCCCGCGGGCTATCAAAAATGGATCCAGGGCGAAACATACAATCCTTCCGTAGCCTTCTCGGAGAGCATCCTGGCCACTTTGGGATCGCTGGATTGTGGGTTTGGATCCCCCTGGAGGTGGACATCGGGAGGGGGACAGCCAAGCATCTCAAACGTCGTGTCAACCCTGACAAGACCCCGACAAGATTGGGCCGGCGACTTTCAGAAGAACAGAGTTGCGGGGCAGTTCGAGGTTGATTCCAGGTTTTGCACCGCCTGGGGGGGCAGTCGTCGGCTCTGCTGGATCTGCATTGCTCGAACGAACTGTCCGGAAGCGCTCCGGAAGAGGCCTGGGGCCGATCTTCTGGGATGGTGACGATGACAATGGCGATCCCTCCGACGACGCCGTGGCGCACGACGGCGAGAACGTCGACAACACGGCCGGCGGCAGCAAGCGCTCTGGCGGGAGCCTCTTTCGTTGTTCCTGTCGTGGGCCTCCTGGCCCGCCTTCCCGGGGGGGTTCTCTCCGGGCCGTTCTCAGGGCCCAGAGATCGTCCTGCGGAGGGCCCTCTGGGGCAGGGCCTGCGGGAGCGCCGTCTGAGGAGGCAGGGTGGCTTCTTCGGAGCTCACCGACTACCCCAGCACCCCACCCCACCCCACCCCACCCACCACCCCATTCCACCCCGAACACTGAAAAACACAGATGGAACCCTAACCCCCCCAACCCGAAATTGGTGTTTTCAGGTTAGGTTGGGGTGGTCTGGCAGGTGTTCAGGAGCGAACGCAGGCCTCGAAGCTGGAGGCCCAGGAAGGCCTCGCAGGAGCTGGTGGCCATGGTAGCTTAGTTTGGGCTGGAAGCTTGGGTTGGGCTGGAAGCCTCGAGGGCCTGGAAGCTTGGGTTGGGTTGGAAGCTGGAAGCTGGAAGCTGGAAGCTGGAACGGCAGTCAGGAGGTAGTGCAGGGACGCTGGTGAAGGAATGTGCCCAAGAGGCGTCAGACCCCGGAGGATCCCTTGTCTGATGAGGGCGGCGGTGATATATCCATAGCCAACCCACGATTGGAGTTCCACCGGCCTCCAGACCCTGGCTTCCTTATCCAACGGTTCCTTATCCAATGCCGTCACCGTAGTTGGATCGGAAGATCTGTGTCACGAATGTCTCCTTGATGAAGGCAGGTGGAGGGTTTCTCCGAAGGGCTTAGGCGACTCCTGTTCCTCCTCCTCCTCCTCCTCCTCCCTCCTCCTCCTCCTCCTCCTTCTCCTCCTCCTCCTCCTTCTCCTCCTCCTCCTCTTCCTCCTCCTCTTCCATCTCCCCCTCCCCCTGCCCCACCTCGACCTCCTCCCTCCTCCTCCTCCCTCCTCCTCCTCCTCCTCCTCCTCCTCCTCCCCCTTCACACTCTCCTCCTCCTCCTCCTCCTCCTCCTCCTCCTCCTCCTCCTCCTCATCATCATCATCATCATCATCATCATCATCATCATCATTATCCTCCTCGTCCTCCTCCTTCTCCTCGTCCTCCTCGTTCTCACTCTCCTCTGCCTATCCTCATCCTCCTACTGGGAGCCGGCGGCAAACCGTCAACTTTGGTTACAGCCGGGAACTCGTAGAGCTTCCTCGTGCACTGCGAGCGCGGCAATCTCGCATTGTGCGCGCGAGTTGGCGCGGTCTCATGGAGGAGGACGTGGAGGAGAGGAAGGAGTGAGAGGAAAGCACCTCTGGAAAAAATGAGAGTCACACCAGACCGAGTTCAGGCGTCTGGACACTTTGAGCTCGCGCACCTGTTGATTTCCTTCCGATTGCTGCGCCGAACAGCGTGAAGCAAACCATCACCATCTCGAAAAATTAGCAGAGTACGAATAGTTCTTCGGTCCCAGCGCTGATAGCAGACAGAGTTCAGGCGTCTAGATACTTTAAACTAGTGCGCCTGAGTATATGTTTTCCGATTGCTGTGCCGAACAGCTCTGTAGCTCATCTGCAGCTCGATTAAAGCCCAGAAAATCATCACCATCTCCAAGAAAATTGCAGAGTACGAGTAGTTGTTCGGTTTCAGCGCTGATCGCAGACCGAGTCCAGGTGTCTAGTAGCGGGCCTGATGATTGCCTTCCGATTGCTGTGCCGAACAGCTCTGTAGCTCATCTGCAGCTCGGGTTAAGTCAAGAAGATCATCATCATATCGAAAAATAGCAGAGTACGGATAGCTGTTCAGCCCCAGCGCTGACAGCAGACTGACTTCAGGCGTCTAGATACTTAGAACTATTGCGCCTGATGATTCCCTTCCGATTGCTGAGCCGAACAGCTCTGTAGCTCATCTGCAGCTCGAGTTAAGTCAAGAAAACCATCACCATCTCCAAACAATCTGGAGAGTACGAATAGTTGGTCGGCTCCAGTGCTGATAGCAGACCGAGTTCGGGCGTCTAGATACTTTAGACTAGCGCGCCTGATCATTGCCTTTCGATTGCTGTGCCGAAGAGCCCTTTAGCTCATCTGAGGCTCGAGTTAAGTCAAGAAACTCAACATCATTTCAAAACATAGTAGAGTACGAATAGTTTCGCGGACCTAGCTCGAGTAGCAGAACGAGTTCAGACCTCTAGATGCTTCAGACGAACGCGTCTGATCATTCTGAATCGATTAGGTGTGCGTACCAGCTCTGTAGCTATCCTACAGCTCGAGTTCAGTTTCGAAAACCGACAGCATCTCTGAAGATGACCCGAACAGCCGATCCCGCCTGGATGCTGTTTGGCAGTAGTAGGTACCCGATCGAGCTGAGATTATGACGGCGAGCGGGAATAAGATCGAATATCACGGGAAAGCAAATTAGAACTCTAAACGCTTTGTTGAATTTCGAGAACATAATTTTCAACCGAGCAAAAGTCAGCAAACGGTCCGTCGAGATGTTTCGAGCCAACTAGCCCCCCAGCGCGCCGGAATTACTCTTCTAGCTTCGCCGCTAACGCTCTCAGGGAAGCTCTACGAGTCACTCCTCCTCCTCCTCCTCCTCCTCCTCCTCCCCCTCCTCCTCCTCCTACTCCTCCTCCTACTCCTCCTACTCCTGGTCTGCCTCCTCCTCCTCCTCCTTCTCCGTCGCGGCAGTTCTTGCAGGCTGGCGTTGTCTTGACGTGGTCCCACGAGTTCATCCATCCGTTCATCTATAGTTTTCTTGCCGTTGAGCGGATTGCCGCAACGAAGCTAGCGCTCATGCGGCAAACGGTGGCAGAAACACGACGGTGAGGCCGCCTGGGTGTAGAAATAAGCGGTACAGGAGGTACGGAAAGAAGCGGAACAAGCGGAGAACCCGCGAGGGCAAAGAGTATCAGATTTGCAGGCGTTGGCAAGGACGTCCCCGTCCCCCCATCCCGTCCGAACATAGATTGCAGCCGGACCGAGGTATATCATAAGAGCGAGGTCGGTTCGGGGAGGGTGCCCTGAGTGTTGTTTCGTGTGTGTGTGTTGGATGCTCGTGCGCAATTTGGGGTAGGTGCCCTTACATGTTCTGTCGGCTTCAACTGGCGGACCGATTCGGCGAGGTCTCGAGACGGGACAATTGGCACGATGGGACAGACGAGGCCACCTAAGTGTGCAACATGCATACGGGCCACCTTGGGCCGAGGAGGTGCGGTGGCTCGCGGGCCGTCCCTCAGATCTAGTCGAGTCTTTTTGGCATTCGAGGAGCTGTCTCGTGGCCCAGGCTCGCCGTGGCCAGAAAAGCCCCTTTCGGTTCTCATCTGGCATTCCCTTTGGTTGCACGATGACTGTATGAAAAAAAGCATGGGGGCTCCTCACAGTCCCCCCGCTCAGTGAGCAGCCCTCTTGGAAGTCAAGCCTTCTTGGAAGGCTCCAGATCCGAGCGGTCCGCGTAGAATGTCGCGCGTATAGGCGCCCTCTTTTCCCCATGGTCTATCGCGTTAGGGGGGATTAGGGGGGGGGGGGCGACGCCAGCGCGCAAGGCTGCCGAGTCCTCTTGCCTGCGGCCCCCCTTGACCTGTCGCTCTGGTGGCCTTCCCCTCCTTCTGCCGTGCATTCCTCGCCAGACGCCCTTGCGTCGTGAGCAAAACACGAAGGAAGGTTCTGAGCCATTTGTGATCGTTTTTTCATTCATTGTTTTGACGATCGGCGCGGGGCCCCAACCCCTCCTCCCCCCACCATGGAGTAGATCTTGGCTGTTTTTGGCGCCTCTTTCGAGCGTTTGGAGCTTCTCCTCGTAGGACCCACTTATGCAAGCAGTCGCACTAAGCAGATGTCTGGAGCCAGACCCCCCCCCCCCTTCCCCCCCCTTCCGCCCAATGTCGAAACGCCGAATCAAGAAAACGCCAACTTTTCTCAGCACCCGGAGGCACTCACCCGGCCTCGGGACCGTACCAGCAGTGACTCAGAACGAAAAGTCGGCCCCCAGCAGGACAGGGAGCCCAGACCTCAGCAGCGCGTCCACGCGGTGAAACAAATCGTTCCCTGCTGCGGGGGGGAAAAAGCGCGGTGACAACTCGGTGCGTCGTATGTCTGGGGCTCTCGACACCTTTCTTGTTACCATGCGAACAGGGCGCCCCGTGGCCGAGGAACGCGGAGGAGGAGAAGGAGGAGGAGGAGGAGGAGGAGGAGGAGGAGGAGGAGGGGGAGAAGGAAGAGGGGGAGGAGCGGGACGAGGAGGAGGAGGAGGAGGAGGAGGAGGAGGAGGAGGAGGAGGAGGAGGGGGAGCAGCATGTGTTCACCCATGGGGCTCTCTCGGCGCGCCGCCGGCCTCCCGCCGTCGGCCCAGGGCTCGCCGCCAGCTGTGCACCCGCCCGCCCGCGCCTGCGCCGTAGGCGCGCGCGCGCGCGGGGGGGAGGGCCCCCCGAGGGGGCCCGTCGCCGGCTGGCGACCGGCAGCGGGGACGAGCGTGCCGCCGGGGCGGCAGCGGGCGCGCCGGGGGCGCCGAGAGGCCGCGGGGGGGGCCTCGGCGCGGGAGGATCGCCGCCGTCGGGGCCTTCCTCTCTCCCTCCCTCCCCCTCCCTCCCCCCTCCCCCCCCCTCCCTCCCCCCCTCCCTCCCTCCCTCCCGCCCCCCCTTACCCCCTGCCCCCTCCCGCCCCCCCTTACCCCCTGCCCCCTCCCCTCCCTCCCTCCCGACCGGCGGGGTTCGGGCGACGGTGGGCCTGCCGGGGCTGGGCCCCTGGGGCGGGGGTCGGAGCATATTGCCTGCAGGACGGAGGTTTGTTTATTGCTTGGGGCATGACGGGCGTCATGGCCCCCGCCCCCGCCCTCCTATGACGTAACGCCCCCCCCCCCCCCAAGCGTCGTCGTTTTCGTCGTCGTCGTCGTCGTCGCTCGTGGCTCGTCGCTCGTCGCTCATCGTCGTCGTGCGCGCGGACGCGGCTGGAGCCTTTTTTTGTTCCAGGCCGATGACGGCAATCATCTGGGGGGGGTTGGAGGGGGTCGATGACGTCACCCTTCGCGCCGGCGGCGCCTGGGAATGCCCAGGAATGACGGAGGACGGGTGGCACCAGCATGTAGTTGGCGATCTGCGCCACAACGCCTGTGTACACCTCAGTGCTTGCGTGCACCACAGCGCCTGTGTACACCACACCGCCTATGTACACCACAGCAGCCGCGTGCAACACAGCGTCAGTTTGTGCCACCGCGCGCTCGGGCACAACAGCTCTTGTGTACACCACAGCGCCTGCGTACACCACATCAGCCGTGTGCAACACAGCAGTGTACACCACAATGCCTGCGTGCATTGCAGTGCCTGTGTGCACCACTGCGCTTGTGTGCACCACAGCAACCGTGTGCAACACAACACCACTGTTGTATGTAGCAAGTTGGAAGCAATCGTTCTGACAAAATGGAGCGTTTGTGGATTCCACCGAAGACACCAGAAGAAGAATCCTCATGGACAGGGGAACGCCAAGGAAATCTACGAGTCCTTTCGAGTTCGCCCGCATCACCGTAACTCCTCCCATCTGCGTCCAGGAGGCTCCAGCTAAATTGGCCGTCCGAGAACCAAGTGGGCCGATTCAATCGACCATTTTGCGGTGCACGCTGAGATGCGCACGTGCGCTGTAGCGCCAATCCGCACGACAGGGGGGAAGGAGGAGGATGAGAAGGAGGAGGAGGAAGAAGAGAAAGAGGAGGAGGAGGAGGAGGAGGAGGAGGAGGAGGTGGAAGTGGAGGAGAAGGAAAAAGGGAAAAACGTCGCATTCGATAATCAGCACTTTCCTGGCGTGGCGCTTCCGCAGCAGATCCTCACCTACAGGCTCCTTCTACTTGTCCATGCACGCAGGCATCGTGGTGTACAATAGCGCTGCGTTGCGCGCGGATGCTTTAGTGTAGACAGGCGCTGTGGCGTGCACAGGCGCCGCGGTGCACGCAAACACTGTGGTGTACACAGGCGCTGTGTTGCACATGGTTGCTGCGGTTTGCACATGTACACCGGCGCTGTAGTGTACGCAAGCACTGCAGTGTACACAGGCACTGCGTTGCACACGGTTGTTGCGATGCACGCAGGCGTTGTGGTGT
The DNA here is from genome assembly GCA_963575745.1 of Prorocentrum cordatum. Taxonomy (NCBI): domain Eukaryota; class Dinophyceae; order Prorocentrales; family Prorocentraceae; genus Prorocentrum; species Prorocentrum cordatum. Next base: position 204,328 of record CAUYUJ010016858.1, on the reverse strand, counting down.
ACATGCGCGTTGTGGTGCACGCGAGCGTTGTGGTGTGCACAGGCGCAGTGGGGCAGATCGCCACCTACATGCTGCTCGCGTCGTCGTCGTCGCCGTCGTCGTCGCTTGTCGCTTGTCGGTCGTCGCGTCGTGCGCGCGGGCGCGGCTGTGGTGCCGGAGCCACAAAGCGGGGGGGGGGGGGGCGTTACGTCATACCCCGCCGCCCCACCCCCCCATGACGCCCGTCATCGCCGAACATAAAGAAACGCTCTCGTGGCGCCAGCGAGCAGGTCCCCAGACCTCAGGAGGTCGACGCTTTGAGGAATAAGCAGCAGCGTCTCTCTACAGACCACACTACCTCAACCCAGCCCGAAGGTCCCAGATCCCCCCCCCCAACAAAGACAAAATCGGGCTGGGGGTGCGTGAGTTCCACCGTGCTTTTTCTCGATGTGCAAAGACGTCCCCCCCCGCTGAATACTGGCAGGCCAAACGGCGATTTCGGTTTAGGTTGGGGTGGCTTGGTGGGTAGTCAACGCCTGAGGCCCCGCGCGCCCCCGCGGCGGACTGACCCCCGTCGCCCAGAGCTGCAGCAGGCCGGCGACGAGGCAGAGGTAAGCGTGCCGATTGAGCCGCGATATTTTGATTACCGCGGGGTCCTGCTAACTGGGTCGGAGGTCGTAAGTGGATGGGAAGGTGAGTTATATCTGGCCTGATCTTACCAATTCCCCAAGTGGCTGCAAGGGTCAGGTGACTCCAGCAAGTGGGCTGCGCCCACTTGGCCCCAATCGTTGCTCCCGTAAGCCGCCGGGGGCACTCGCCACCCACTCTTTAGCCAGTGTAGACCAAGCTGAACTCTTTTAAGTATCAAGTCTCGGGCCGGGCGAAAGGGGGGGATTGGGAAAGGGGGGGTTACGAAATTTGCTGCATGCAGCTGGTTTCGGCCTCACCGAGGGGCCCATTCCTCGATACATGGGCGCCTCCGGCGCCGGGAGGCGCCGGGAAAATCAGCTACGTGAGCTGATTCTCAACCCCCCCCTTTGCTATCCCCCCCTTTCGCCCGACCCGAAAGTCGTTACAGGCATGCATGCACACCTGCAGCTACCCATGCAAATGACCACAATCACAGGCTGCAGTTGCTGCTGCAGCGGCGCTCGCTCTTGAGCCTCAGCCCCGGCTTCCGACGCGCTGGAAGCACTCGCCGAGGTGGCCTCGCCCTCGGCGAGCGTTCGCCGTCGGCAGGAGCCCGCGGAGGGCCTGTGGAAGCGAAGGCTCCCACGAGGGCGCGAAGTTATTCGCGCTTCGCGCTTCGCGGTCCTCGTTCCTCCTCCCCCTCCTCCTCGTCCTCCTTTTCTCCCTTTGGGGGGGCGGCGCGAGAGCGCGAAGTTATTCGCGCTTCGCGCTTCGCGCAGCGCGAAGCGCGAAGTTGGGAGCCCTGGATGTTTGATTGCAGGGTTCCTGGGGTCCGCCGTGTGTGTGTGTACATACACATACATGTATACGGCTGGAGTCATCATCGATGTCGGCACAATGAGGGTCTCCGTTTGACCCCGTGGCCATGTGAAAGCTGACCAGGGCGAGGATCGATCCCAGGGATGGGGTCCACGCCGTGGAGGGAAAGCACGTCGGATGTCTGGGGAGGAGGACTGCCGCCGTGGTGAACTGTACGTTCGGAACTGGACGGTCTTCGACTTGGGAGGAAGATCCTCGTGGTGGCCATAGGGGGTGGACGAGGAGCAGGAGACGAAGGATGCCGATCGTCGAGGATGAGCATGTGGTGGTGGAGAGAGTCCCGCCACGGTGCAACGGTGAAGATCAGTCAGGGACGGGCGAACCCTCTCCCTGGAAACAAGCTCCTTCTGCTCAATTTCCGCAGAGCCTTCTCAAGCCATCTGTCCACACGTGGGGAGGAGGAGGTAGTCACAGAGGAGGGTCGCCATAGAAGGGGGCGGCTTGGCCGCGTCCCGTGCAGCTTGACGCCAATGGGTCTAGAATGTTGGCCGATGGTTTTCCTAGTCGTGGTCGCCGTCCGACGAGGATCAGGAGCAGCAGGTGAAGAGGACGGGAGGGTCAGAAGGCCTTGGGGGGCATGGGGGGGGGCAGGAGGGGAGGACGAGCAGGAAGCTCGATGATGAGGGGGCCAGAAGAGGGGGATGCGGGGGAGAGAGGGAGGGGGCGGAGGGAAGGTGGGGGGGGAGAGGAGGCGGACGGAGCAGGCAGAGGTGCAGCGAGGCCGTGAGGCCCAGGAGGCGGGGACCCCTTGCACCGCAGGAGCGAAGGCGGGGGTCATCGGGGCCGGGCTGCCATGAAGATTGCCTTGCCGGCGAGCTCGATCCCCTGCGGCGATGTGCCCCCGAGCCGCGACTCGCGCCAGGTGGGCGCGCTGGCGCGCGCGACGTCGGCGGCGGCGGCGGCGGCGGCGACTACGACGACGACGACGACGACGACGACGACGACGACGACGACGACGACGACGAGGACGACGACGACGACGACAACTACGACGACTTTGCGTCGACGGCGATGCGGCGGCGCGACTGCGGCGGGGGCGACGCCGACGAAGAGAAGGCGACGGCGACGTCGTCACTCGCGCGGGCGCTAGGAAGGCGAGCACCTTCCTGGGACGGAGCCTGCCCGGGACGGGGTCAGGAGCCTTGGCGCCCCCTTGGGCTCTAGGCCTCCCGCGTGGGGTCGGAGTAGGTGGGTTCGGAGCATGGCGCCGCGTCGCCGATGCACCGACGATGCGGCACGGCTCGATGTGGAGCCCAATTTGCGCGCAACACTTGTGTCCATTTCCATTGCAGCTTGGAGTTTCGGGCTCCCTTCCCCAGAACCCCGAGGCGCACTTGATATGGATAAGAATCTGGCCCCTATAGAATCTCGATGTCTGTCCACATCCAGTGCGTCTCGGCCTTGCGGTGCCCCTTCCTAGAAAGCCCAAGACGCACTGGATATGGCTAGAAGTATTGCCCGCGCCATCTTCTCCACACCGACGTTGCCGATGCACTGCCGACGTCGACGATGCATTGCCGTTGCGGCGCCATCCTCCAACCCCACCTGCTCGGACCACGTGTGGGAGGCCTCCATTGGCGCGGCCGGGGGAGGGAGCCCTCAAACTCCTGTGGCTCGCACTGGGGCTGGGCGGGGAGGGCCATCTGGGGGCCCCTCAGGAGGCCAGGAGGGGGAGGAGAAGGAGGAGGAGGAGAAGGAGGGAGAGGAGGGGGGGAAGGAGGAGGAAGAGGAGGAGGAGGAGGAGGAGGAGGCGGAGCGGAGAGGAGAATGAGGAGGAGGAGGAGGAGGAGGAGGAGGAGGAGGAGGAGAAGGGGGAGAGGGAGGAGAGACATCCTCCAAGGCCTGGTGGGGGGGGTCTGAGGAGCCCCTCTTGCCTTGCAGGCCGCCCCTCTGCCCTGTGAAGCAGCCGCCCCCTCGCCCCCCCTCGCCCCTCGGACGCAAGGCCCTCGGTCAGAGGCGTTGGCTCGGCGTGTCGCGCCGCCAGTTCTGGCCCGCCACGCTTCGGCCCGGTGCGCTCACCGAGTCAGCGTCGTGGTGAGCGCAGCTGGCCGAGGCGTGGCGTGACGTGACGGCCACGGACGGTGGCGTGGCGTGACGTCACGGTCGCCAGCGCCCGAGCCTCGGACCCGGCCTCTCCCGCCCCGCGAGGCAGATCGACGCACTGGCCGCCCGCGGGGCCCGGCGTGTCGCAGGGGCCGCCGCCGCGGGGAGCGCCAGGCGAGTTCCTCACAGTGCGGGGGCCCCCAGGCGCCAGAGGCGCCCTCGACGTCGCGAAGTCTTGCGCGCTTCGCGCCTCGCGGGTCGGCTCCGATTCCTCCTCGGGCTCTTTCTGTTCTCCCCTGGGGGGCGGCGTGAGAGCGCGAAGTCATTCGCGCTCTCGCGCAGCGCGTAGCGCAAAGTTAAGCGCCCTTGTTGATTGAAAGCGGCCAAGGCCAGATAAGGGCCAGGGAGAGGCACAATGAGTGTATATTTATAGTTTTGTTTATATATATATAGATATATGCGATTGGAAGGAGCCACTCCTGAGCGTCGCCCAGGCAGAACCTGCTGATACTGTACAAGCCCAACGTATCAAATCTCCTTTCTCCGACCAGAGACGGTCGCTCCTCTGGAAACCACAATGGGGAATAAGCAACGCGACTTGGCTAAAACAGCTCAGATGATCGAATCCTGCCCGTCTGGATGGAGGTGTTTGCTTGATGTATTTGGAGGGGTCCCGAAGGTTACTTTGTCTGGACGTGTGTTGTAGACGGGCGCCGCCGCGCATTCTAGCAAGTGATTTCTGGAGCGCATCACGCGCCGCGCCTCCAAATCATCGCAACACTGCCGCCCAGCCGAACCTGGCAGCGCTAATTCCTAGAGGGGTCGTGGTAGGGTGTCGAATGTGACCGAAATTGTCACCGAAATTGTAACCCGCGTAGGTCACACCCGAGCGCGGCCAGAAAGTGTTGGGCGCCAGTTTCGGCCACACTCGGGCAGATGCCCAGGCACGGAGTCACGACACCGCCCTGATAGAGACGAGGCTACTCTGGGTTTCATAATAAGCGTGGGGGGTACCCCCCCGACGGGGGGCAACCACGCCTCGTCGTCGCGCCGCGACTGGGGTCGGAGCGCCTTCGGCGCGCGGTGGTTGCCCGCGACGGGGGTCGATGTGGGGCTGTCGGCGGGGGTGACGCCCCCGCGACGCTTGTATTAATAGACTCGGAATGCGCGAAAATTTGGCTCAAGTGTCGTCCCTTTCTCCGTCCCCGCCCCCGTGGTCCTCTCCGCTAATCCCGCCACCCCCCTCCCCACTTATGCTCCACGGCGCAGGAGCAGGAGCAGCCAGTCCTCCCCTCGACACCCTCCCCCTCCCCCCTGCCGGGCGGGGGGCGATGGGGGCGATGGGGGCGAAGGGGGGGCAGGGGAAGGGGTTGCGGGGGAAGCCTGATTAGAGACCGATGTTTGATCCTTGGGCGATAGCGGGAGTCACCGGGGGGAAGGGGGGGTAACGTCACTTTTCGCGTCGGCGCCGTCTGGGAGCGTCCAAGAAGAAGCGGATCGTGACGTTACATGGGGCGGAGGGAGGGGCGAGGCCAGCTCCGGTATCCGCCACTATCGCGAAACTTAGCAACGGTTTCTTTACCAGCCCAGAGCTTATCCCTACACACTTCCCAGGCATCGCCTCATCTCGATGCCGCTCTCAAGGATTGCTCCTGTGTCTGAGGACGCATCCCTGAGATTGTCGTCGCCTTTAGGGCTAAATCTTGTCGTCGCCTTTAGGGCTAAATCGAGCCTGTCCCTCTGCAGGAGGACTATCCAGAAACAGTCAACAAACTAGTCTGGTGACGGTATTCAGACTTTGTCGTTCAAAATCCGCCTGTAGGGTGATATGCCCGACCTAACATCAGCGATATGTTTCTAGGCCACCTAGATTGGGTCGGACTAGATGGGGTCGGAGGATCGCGCCGCATCGCCGATGCATCGGCGATGCGGCTCGATGTGGGGCCCGATTTGTTTCACGTCGATGTCGCCGGTGCATCGCCGACGTCGACGATGCATCGCCGGTGCATCACCAATGTATCGCCGATGCATCACCACATCGGCGATGCGACGCGATCCTTCGACCCCATCAAGTCCGACCCCATCTAGGAGGCCTCGACTTAGTAAGCAAATCTGTCAAACTTTCAGCGACCGCAGCCTCCTCTGCATCTAGGATGGCACCTCGCAGGTTTGGCGGGCGCTCCAGCTCCGCGGATGCCCGCGAGACGCATCGCTCGGATGTCCCAACCCCCTTGGCACAAGAACGCGGCCTAGGAGCTCGATGGATGCAGCTAGATATGACACCGTCTAACGTACCCCATCTGATCCGACCCCACCTAGTCCGACACCATCTGGGAGGCCTCTGATGTTGGAGGCCGGTGAATTGGCCGCCGTCGCGTTGCGTCTGTCGTGTTTCCCGCGGGGCCCGCGGGCGGCGAGCCGCTGCGTCCCACGGGGGCCAGAAACAGAAACAAAAAAAAAACTGGCCCGCGGCCCGAGGCCCCGAGGAGGAGGAGGAGGAGGAGGAGGAGAAAGGAAGAGAGAGGAGGAGAGAAGAGGAGGTTCACTGCCCACAAAGGGAAAAATCCAGAGGAGAGAGGACAAGAAAGACTGGGGCGGGTGCCCATCAAAGGAGAACTTTTTGTTCCCAGGCAAGGGATGACCAGCCCTGCCTGGGCCCACCGACAGGGCACCCGTCCCCAAAAACAGCAACATCTGTCTAACCCCCGCTGCGCTCAGCCTCAGTGCGGGCGGCGCCGCGGGTCTGCCAGCAGATGCGCGACACGCCGGCGTCCACCCAGGATGGCCGGCTCTAAACGGTCGCGGCTGCAACCGTGCAGCGCCCCCATCAAGGAGCCACCAGTCACAAGAACACACCGGCCTGAAGATACGAATTTCCACTAAACGTATCAGAATGATGCTGCTCGCGAAACCCTGCAGCCTGGGCGGTCGCAGACAAAATTCAGCGCCACCTGAAATTGAAGGAGGGCGGTGGTGTACAACTGAAGCCTAAGGTCCCCAGACCGGGACCATGAACGACCACGAATCCTACGGAACAGAGGGCGAGGCTGAACAAGTGTACATCTGTCTCAGCCTTCAGCCTCAGGCTCGGCTCCTGCCGCCCTTTTGGCCTGGGCCTCGGCCCGGTCCGCAAGGACCTTCTGACCGAGCTCCTCGGCCTCAGCTCTGTCGTGAAACCCGAAAGCGAGCAGCACGGAAGCAAGCCCGAGTCTGGGAGCCACGGGCTGCTTCGAAAAAGGGACCACCCTCGGAGCTGCGTGCATGATCTGGTCTCCACCGTGGTCCAGTCCGAAGTGCCTCGAGAACCGCGCTCGAGTGACCTCCGCTGGAGCCTCACAGGGGCCAAGCGGCACGAGGGGGAACTCAGTCGGATGATGTCCATCCTGCAGCCTCTTGCGCACTGTATACGCCGAACCACCTTTGATCGGTCTTGTGCCCTTGCACTGGCCCTTGAGGCCCCGCTGCATCGGAGTAGTAGCATACTGCCAACACGAAGGGCAAAAAATAATGGGCTCATCACCAGGCACAGCACACTGAACTATACAGTGCTGGTTAACCCTCCAAGGGCGCACGCCACGGCTGACAATCCACTCTGGGTCTCCTGAGGCTGCGCCCGAGGGGAGATCAATGGCAGTAGCAGCAGCAGGAGGCTCAACAGGAGGAGGGGCGAGAGGATCGTGAATCGGGTCCGCCTCAGGGAACTCTTCCACAAAAAGCCCGGGGGGGCAAGTCCCCACATCGACCGTCTTCAAAAAATCGGCACCGAGATTATCTCGCGTCTCCGAAGCTCCCATCGCGGCCGAGAGGCGAGCCGAAAACTTGCAAGCCAATCGGGCTATAAAATGGCATCCTTCCAACATGTGCACATCAGCTTGCGAAGACCTGCCGAAAGCCGCTCCTTTCTTTGCAAATCGATCCGCCGCGGAGTTGCCATCCCGGTCGAACTCCGAGATTCGATCGCGCTCCACGTCTGAAGCGGTAGCGTGGGCTTTGACGTGGTCAAACGGGCGATTCACGAAATCCTCCCTGCTATGAACTCTGCGCCACAAATGAGCGCGTGGGTTGCACGGGCTGGTGGACGTTTCCACCGAACGGCAACAACTGAGCGTGCTCTTGCAGTCGGCGCGCAAAGCATATCTACCCAATACGTGTTGGGAACACATCAAGACAGCGTAATCCTCCCCGTCCCGGGCCGTGCCCGACACTCCAAATTCAGGGGGAACCCGCCCGAACAATGCTCCGACGTATCTGCGCTCGGCATCGTAAAGCACCACTGCCCAGCCCGCAAACCGCAGCGACGGGTGGAGCTGATCCAACCCCGAGCCGTCAGTGAAAACAAAACCTCCCTCCAGGAGGATTGGCAGCTGCACCTCGGCAGTCGTGTACAACCGCCAAGCTGGGTTGAACGGCTGGCGCCCCACGCACTGCCCTGGCTCAGGAAATACGCCGCGCGCAAACCGCTCCTGCCAGCCTTCTGGACTGTCTGTCATCCTAGCGGCTGCCCGCTTGAGCTCAAGTGGGAGACAATCCCTGCGCATCGCATCGTGGGCGGGGCAATGATAGCATCTGTGGAACAATGTTCCCCGAGCCCCCTGGCACAGCTGGCAAACGTCTGGCAAAGAGGGCTCCGAATCATGGAGCCGCGCTTGGGTCCAATGGGATCCCGAGACTAAACCGCGCAACGTATTTTGCTCGTGCCGGCCCCACGTATCTGACCAATCCGAAAACAAAAGCTCGAGGACCGGGCGCCAGCAGACATCAGAAGCCCAAACAGAGGCGTCCTGCATCGATAGAGCTCGGACGTCTGAGGCCCTGCGGGCGGCGAACGAAATTTGGGCCGCCACGCATGCAGGCGAATAAAAATATAGGTCCCACTCCGCCCCCCGATCGTCCACCGCCGTCCCAGCATCCTTGAGGCTCCAGCCTACCCGCTGGGCCGTTAAAATCATGGCCGCAACTGGATCCTTGCAGGAGACCCATGGCCTGGCTGAGCTAGCGTTGGCCTGGCCGGCCGTGACGAGAGACTCGAGCACTGTTCTGGACAAATGCCCGTCACCGAGGACCTCGCAGTACTGGCGCATCGAATCGGCCGTGGCGAGCACCAGCGGGTCGCGCCTCCACCCTTGCCGCCCGCAGCCAAGGTAGAGCCCGACCGACGCGCCCTTAGGGAGACGCCCTTCCGCGTGAGCCGCCAGAACTCTGAGGCCGTGCAGCCGCGTGTCGCCCAAACCGTGGACACACGTCCCCCACATGGCGACAGCTGTGGGGCCTGCGCGGTGCACCCTAAAAATGTTTGCGCCAGCGCCTTGCAACGTGCGCAGCTTCAACGCTTGCCGCTGGGCCGCGAGATATCTATCGAGATGCGTGCCGACCCTCCGAACCCCGACGTCCGTAGCGTCCCCGCCGAGATCTCTATGAGAGCGCTCTCGGTCAGCCAACTGCAGGGGCAGCACTGCCGCAATATCTGCAGCCAGTGCCGACGAGTTGGCCAGGAAACCGGCTTTCTCCCATGAGATAGGGAGACCCCGCTCCTGGACCGCATCTGCCACCGAGTTGAAGGCGAGGCCCAGCTGGTGTGGGACTGGTCTCTGGCCTCCCAGCGCATGAAACGAAACGTCATCGATAACATTTTTAATCGTGACAATCGGTGCAAGTGCATCGGCTCGCTTCGAAATCACTAGGAGTAACACTTTGGCCAAGGAGGTGGCGCACGAGCACCCGGCTACTACAGTGCCGTTTGCCTCGAGAGGCCTACCCGTGACTCCTTGAAAAACAGCCCTCCGTTCTGACCTGTAGAGGCAACAAAGACCCCGTAGCAGACTCTCGGGGAAGCCGACGTGGACCGCTGCCGCTCGAAGCTCAGCGTGAGAAATGTTCTCATATAATTTCTTCAGATCTAAAAATGCAGAGCCCGAGGCGAGATTCCGCAAGCGTGCAAACGCCGCCAACGCGTTGTGAAGCCATGCGCTCTTGTCGCATGAGGTCGAGCGGCTCTGCCCCCAGAACAGGTCCGAAGCGTGGGCCTGCTCCCAGGCGCTGCACTCGCGCTGCCGGATCTTGGACCACACTCGGGCCCATAACGGCAGGAGCCCGATCGGTCGTACCCCTCCTGTTGGCTTGTCAAGAAAAACAATTAAAATGAGCAGCAGACTTGACGCAGCTGGATCCCGTTCCCAGGCGTTCAAGACATCTGCAAACCTCTGCGCGAAGCCAACGGGTAGCTGAGCAAGCAATCGGGGGTGGAAGCCATCCCACCCAAGCGCCGTGCACTTGGAAAAACATTTGCACGCCTCCCCCGCCTGCTCGGCCGAGATGGGCTCAAGGAACTGCAAGACAGGCCAACTCCTTGGGTGCGCTTCCTGCGAACGGCTCTCCCGTGACCAAATAGGGACCCAATCTTCCAACAAACGGTCCAGAGCAGCATGGCCCGCGAGCGGAAAACCCCCGTCCTCATCGGAGGCCAGGACAGGCTCAGGGACAGGACGCGGGCCTTTACTGAACCTATGCGCGGCTCGGCCTCCCTTCAGGACCGAACTTTGGGCGAAGTCCTGCCACGATTTACGAAACTGGCGAGCATCCGCTGCCAGCCTACAGGAGACCTCGCTCGACAGATCTGCAAAGAGTTGAGTGCGCCTGTCGGGGTCTCGGAGGCCTTCCAGGAGATCCTCCCCTGAAAGGTGCCCAAGAGACCCGGCCTCCGCCGAGGCAAGACATGGGCTGACCTGCTGAAGAATCCCCCGGAGCCTCCCCCAAGTCACTCCCGAAGTCCCCCCTTCGATTTTGGTCAGGCCCAGCATCTGGCCGATCACGCGCCGAAGCTGCAAAAATTGGACAGTTGAAAAAGATGACCTACGCCTGAGCTCTCTACCCCATGCCGCTGCCAAAGGCACCTGCCGAAACTGACACCCTCTCGCTCTACCAGTGTACTTCGACCGAGCGCTGGCGTCAACAGAGTGTCTGGCAACTAAAAACGTTTCGGCTGCATCGAACCACTCCTTCATTGCCTCCGTCGGCACTCGAGGCAGGGATCCCTCTTCCCAGGACCACTCCAGCCGCGGCGCCTCAAACAAAACGCCCTCTGGGACGCCCCTCGGCGGCGCCCTGGGCTGAGAAGAAGAGGAAGGAGAAGAAGAGGAGGGGGGAGAAAGAGGAGGGGGCTCCAAAGGGAAACAACAAGGCACAGCGCGTTGCCATGCCTTGGCTTTACCATTGAGGCCCGTGAGCTCCAGCGAGACCGCAGCATGAGGGCCGCGAGGAGTATTCAAAAGGGTGCGCACGCACGAAACATACGGCAAGAGGCACTGCGAGGCTGCGAAAAAATCAATGACCCGTCCGCCGCATGTGGGGTCCTCTGGAACGAGAAGCTGTACGTGCAAACGGCCCGGCCAATCAGAAGCTGCCAGCTCGTCGGCTGGCACGTTCCAGTCACCCCCGAGGATCACGGGCCACTCCGACGCCGCCACAGTCTCGCCCAGCACCCCCAGCAGCTCAAGGTTCTGGGGGCCGAGGCCTTCGTTGGTAACGAGGTACACTGAGACGAACAGCACCTGCATCGCATCAGTGATCGAAACCAGCGAGGCTGCAAAACGATGCCGATGGGCAGCAGAAAAAAGATTACCCATGGGCTTTGCACCGAATTGCGACTGAGCGAGGACCGCCACGCCCCCAGAATGTTCCAGGGTGCCGTCCCCTGTGGGAAAAGCCGCGCCTGCATGCATGTTGAACCCCGCCTTCAGGGCCCACGAAGCAGGGGATGCCACTCCTGACGCCAGGAGGCGGGTCTCCTGCATCAGGTAGAGCTGAATATGTTCATGCCTGTCGTGCCACATCCACTCCATGAACTCCCGCCCCGTGGACCAAGCATTGCAGTTGTAGCTGACAATCCGAATGCTGATCGGATCGACCACTGAGGTCGTGCGGACGAGCTCGTCAAACACGCGACCGCCCTCCCTGCAGCTGCTTGCTCTGCTGCTTGGCCTTTGTGAAGAGCTCCTCGTCGGCAGCTTCGGGGACAGGTTGGCTGCGTGCGTGGGCCGCCTCGTCTTGGGAGGGAAGCGTGAGGTCAACCTTGACACCCACACCCCCGCCTGTTCCAGGTGCTGCTTGAGCCGCTCCTCCGCCGCCAGAGCCAGCACCGGAGGAGGAAGAGGAAGAGGAAGAGGAGGAGAGAGGAGGAGGAGGAGGAGGAGGAGGAGGAGGAGGAGGAGGAGGAGGAGCAGGAGCAGGAGGAGGAGAAGCAGGGGAAGGAGGAGGAGGACTGACGCTACGAGCTCTGTCTCTGCGGCTTGCTTAAGAGAAGGGGGAGGAGGATCAGGCGGATGAGGAGGAGGAAGCGGAGGAAGAGGAGGAGGAGAAGGAAGAGGGGATGGAGAGTACGACCACGACCTGGACAACGACCACGGCGACGACCTCGACTACGACTTCTAGCCGCAACGGCAGCGGCTGCGGCGGCCTCAACGGCGGCGGCGAATCGCCGACGACCGCTCGGGCGGCGGCGGCGGCGTCCGCAGAGAGGTCGAGCAGGATCTCCCGCAGGAGTGGGGCCTTTTCGGCGCGTCGTCACCGACGGCAGCGTCGCGCCAGCCGCGGTCTGAGGACCAAGTGGGGAAGGAGAAGGTGGGGGAGGCTCTCGGTTTTGGTGAGCAGGTGATGGTTGGATGCTCGAGGTTATCATGGTAGAGGAACCCTTTTTGCTGGAGCCCATCCACCATCCCTACTTGTCCCGATCGGGCACAAACGCTGCCCGTGGCTCCAGGC
>CAUYUJ010016858.1:59540-189540 GCA_963575745.1 Prorocentrum cordatum | reverse complement strand
TCGAGAAACAAGGTCCCCATGGCGCAGCCCGCACGCGCCCGCCCCACACATGTCGGCGCACCCCTCACGTTTCGTGGCCCCACTGGGAGCTCCACCGAAGGCCCCAGTGGCGCAGCCCGCATGCGTCCGCCCCACATTGTTGGTACATATTTCACAACGTTCGTGGCACCGTGGGGGGCTCCTCCGAAGCCGATACCCTCAACGACGGCACTCGCAATTACATATGGTTGGGTCGTTCGCGAAGTTGTTTTGCGCCTGCGGTGCGCATTCTGAATGTGCATAACATGTATTGCATTACACATCGAGCATAGCGTAGACGGCACTGCACATGTTGTTCCAGCAAGAGTACACCTCATAGATTACACCACATCTATTGTACAACTTATGCATATATATATATATACAAGGCTGCAGTGGCGCTTCGCGCCATGCACCTTGGTCCTTGAAGTTTGGTTTGCAGGCGGAATAGCAGGAAAGCCAAACCGACAATTTAGCGATAACTCCTGGTCGCCTTTTCTGGCATCGCCGCTATCATAATGTTATTCGTTGTCCTTCCTCCATGTTTCTTCTTCTTTATTTTCGCCATACCCTGCGCATCCTCCCCATCCTCCACAGCTCTTTTTGCGGAGGCTCCTCCTTGGAGAGCCTCTAGGGGCCTCACAAAAGTTGTTGGAGGCTTTCTTAAGGCCTTCTGGGGGCCTCATGGAGATATTCTGGGGGCCTCCAGGGGCTTCCTCGGGCCACCCTGCCTCCAACCGCGGTCTCCCTGAACGACCGAATCACGATTTGGAGTTCTTCGGAGGGTGTCTTTGGGCCATCTTGGGCCGCCATGGGGCTCTCTGAGGGCCATCTTGGACCCGTGCTGTGCCGTTTTGGGGCTCGACTGCCTGGAAGCCTTTTCGGATGGTTGTGGGGCGATTTTGGAGCCTCCCAGGCGGCTTCGGACGTCCAGAAGACCGCCGTCTTGGAGCGTCGGGAAGCCGAAAAGAGGAGAACCCCCAAATTCACCAACAACCAACAGAAAATCAATGATTCTTGCGTCGGGGGGCCTTCTTGGGAGTGCTCTTGGAGGCCTCTTTGGGGCCGTCCTGGAGGCCTCTTGGGCCATCTTGAGGTCACGTCGGTCACTCTTGGAGCGCTCTTGTGCTGTCTTGGGGGTCTCTGGGACGTCTCCGACGACCCCCCTGATCGCCCTAGGTGTGCTGGGAAGGCTTGGCAAAGCGCCCTGCGAGGCCCGGTGGCCGCTTCGAGGCCCGTCCGCAGGGTCCCAAAGCCCCAGATCCCGGGAGTCCGGTTTTTGGGGGGGTGACGGGTTTCCCCCCCGCCCGCGCTTATACAAATATAGGCAGAGGAATGTATGTATATTTGCATAAAGATAAAACTTTGCATATGTGTATAGGCATGTATATATGTATATCGACGGCTGCAAGCTGATTAAACCAGCCTTCCTGGTCGCAGATTCGGCGGAGGAGCCGAGGACATGCGAGAACCCATGCGGCCAGGGAGGCTCGACATCTTCTTTGTCGTCTTCGACGGCTTCCTCTTCTACGACTTCTGAGCTGGCTGCTGCCGTGCTCCGACCCCGCTAAGATGAACAGACCCATGGGTACGAGTGACATATATGTATATATATATATGTATATCTATCCAGATACAAATCGTTTGGCCACACATATGCTGCACAACCACAGTGCACGAAACATTGTGTACAACATATGATGCATACTTTTGGCTGTACGACATAGGCTGCACAACCAGAGTTGCATTACGTATCGTTGACGATATAGCTTGCACAGCACATAACATCATACAGTCACACATGTATACGTACATACATACATGCATGCATACATACATCCATAGACACATACATGCATACGTACACTTATAGACGTGATTATATTGTATGTCGTAGATTACACCGCGCACCACGCGTACGCATGTATGTATGTATGTCTGTATGTATGTAAGAATACATATACATATATGTGTGTATTATTGTATTGATTGCTAGAGTCTACTAGAGCTACATGGCTCGGGAGCCACTGTTGCGAACACACATGCGCACACACATATCTATATACATACATACATGTATACACATAAATATACATACGTACATATATACACATATACATACATGCATGCATACACATACATACCTACATGCATGCATGCATGCATGCATGCATGCATGCATGTATGCATACATACATACGTACACACATACATACATAGACGTGTGTACTACAGTGCTCGTTCAAATTCGACTGGCCTGTCGAAGGATCCCATCATGTGCAATGGACAGTAACGCAGTTGTGAGCATCGTCTTCGGTAGAGTTCCCTATGGGGCCACAGAAGCGTGTGAGGGGTGCGCCGAAATGAGTGTCAGGGACGCATGTGAACACCGCCGCTGGTGCATTCGGTGGAGCTCCCTATTAGGGCACGAAGCGTGTGAGAGATGTGCCGGCATGGGTGCCGGGGATGCATGCGAACACCCGACCTTGGGTGAATGTCTTGTGGGTCCACGAAACGTGTAAAGGGTGCGCCAGAATGGACGGCGGGGACGCATGTGGACACTGCCGCTCTCAGGCCACGAAACGTGAGACGAGTGTGCCAAGATGAACGTCGGGGGCGCATGTGGACACCGCCGCTGGGGACTTCGGTGGAGCTTTCCATGGATCCACGGTCTGACGGGTGTGCCGACATGAGCGGCACGTGGCATGTGGTGCACCGCCATTGGAGGTTTCCGTGGGGCTCCCTTTGGGGCCACGGAACGTGTGATGGACGTGCCGCCACGTGTGGCGGGAACGCATGTGGACACCGCCGCTGGGCCTTCGGTGGAGCTCCCTATGAAGCCACTAACCGTGTGAGGGGTGTGCCGAAATGAGTGGTGGGGATGCATGTGGACACCGACACTGGGTTCCGAAATGGGTGGCGGGGACGCATGTGGACACCACAATTAGGACCTTCGGTGGAGCTCCCTATGGGGCCACGAAGCGTGTGATGGGTGTGCCGACATGGGTTGCGGGGATGCCTGCCCACAACGTCATGGGGGCCCGAAATGGATGGCGCGGACGCGTGTGGACACCGCCACTGCGGCCTCCAGTGGAGCTCTGTGGGGCCACGGCACGTGTGAGGGATGTGTCGAAATGGATGCACGCGACGCATGTGGACACTGACACTGGGGGCCTTCGGAGCAGCTCCCCATGGGGCCACGAAGCGTGTGAAGGGTGCACGGATACGGGTGGCGCGGACGTATGTGGACATTGTCATTGGCGCCTTCCGTGGGGCTCCCTACGGGGCCACGGAACGCATGATGGACTTGCCGACATGTGTGGCGGGAGCGCATGTGGACACCGCAGCTGGGGCCTTCGGTGGAGCTCCCTATGAAGCCACTAACCGTGTGAGGGGTGTGCCGAAATGAGTGGTGGGGATGCATGTGGATACCGACGCTGGGTTCCGAAATGGGTGGCGGGGACGCACGTGGACACCGCCACTGGGATTTTCGGTGGAGCTCCTCTTGGGGCCACGAAGCGTGTAAGGGGTGTGGCAACTTTGCAACCTGATGCGGAGAGCAGAAGCACGCAGGGGAGCAGAGAGGAGGGGTAGGAGGAAGGAAGGAAGAAGGAAAGGTGGGAACGCGGGGCGCTGTCTCTTCAAAACGAGGACCCAGCACCACAGGATGGCTGGGTATCAGTTCAATTACCCCGAGGGACGAGCCGCCTTCGCAGCCTTGCTGAAAACTTTGCGCCAGAGTCCTCTGGAGATTCTGTCGAGATGCTTTCGTCTAGTTGTTGTCAGTGGCGTGGGCTTGCAATGCAATGCGAGGCTTGGCCCGCAGCTGGAATCGATTGTAGCGTGCTCACGACCTGCAGAGCCACAAGGCGAGAGCTTGGTGGTATCCCATGCTGTGAGACTCGTGGGCCCACCCCGCAGCGAGACGGAACCCATCCCGTCGGCAATCTCAAGGTATGGCCAGACAGGGATGGAGGGAGGGAGGGAGGGAGGGATGGGGCGGGAGCAGGGTGCAGGATGGAGAGGGAGGGGGACCAGATGGAGAGAGGGAGGGATGGAGAGGGGGGGGGGATGGAGGGAGAAGGGGGGGGGAGGGATAGGATGGGAGGGATGGGGAGGCGAGGCTCGGAAGTCGATCTGGAAGGGGCCCGCACGTGGGCCCCTAGCCCAGGACTCGAGGCACGGCCGCGGGCGCACGGGGGCCCCGGACGTGGTGAGCGTGGCAGTCGGCATGCTGGGCCTAGACGTGCACGAGGCCCCGCTCTCCATGGCGGAGACGTGGCTCCCTGGGAGGAGGGGAGGGGGAGGAAGAGGAGGAGGAGGAGGAGGAGGAGGAGGAGGAAGAGGAGGAGGATGATGATGATGAGGAGGAGGAGGAGGAGGAGGAGGAGGGGGAGGAGGACGAGAAGGAGGAGGAGGAGGAGGAGAAGAGGAGGAGGAGGAGGCGGAGGAGGAGGAGGAGGGGGAGGGGAGGAGGAGGAGGAGGAGGAGGAGGAGGAGGAGGAGGAGGAAGGAGGAGGAGGAGGAGGAGGACGAGGACGAGGACGAGGAGGAGGAGGAGGAGGAGGAGGAGGCGGAGGAGGAGGAGAAGGGGGAGGGGGCGCGGGAGGAGGAGGAGGAGGAGGAGGAGGAGGAGGAGGAAGCAAGGTGATCAGCGCACACAGCTACCGTACTTCGATTGACATTTTTCGTGGTGGTTCACGGTCATGTCGGTCTGGCAGCGCGCATCGTACGATGGGTGGAGCTCGCCATGGGTTCAGTGCGCGCTCTGCAGCTCGTGGAATGAGTCCAAGAAGGGCAAGTGCTGGAAGTGCGGGGTAAAGAAGGATTTCGCAAAATCGTTCGCACTCGGAGGGCAGGGAGTGCAGCACCAGAATCAGCACCAGCACATGTCCCATCAGCAGTTGCAGCAGCAGCAGTTGCAGCAGCAGCAGTCGCAGCAGCATCTGATCAGTCAGCAGCAACAAGTTGTTCAGCAGCAGGGGCAGCAGCAGAACCAGTTGCAGCAACAGCAGCACGTGCGGCCGCAGCCGCACACCATCACCCTCTCGGACTTCTGGCTGGCTCTTCCGACCAGCATGGGGGTGACCGCGGAGAAAGGGCATGGGGGGATCGGCGCGGTCGACACCAACCCGGCTACTGCGACGGGTGGCGGGGGCAGTGCACACACAGGAGCTCCGCCCGTGCCAACCTCATGCGACATCAAGGTCATGGAGGGCATGTTGCGGGAACTGCCCGACAACGGCCTCTTCGCCCCCACGCGCTCGCACTTGGAGGGGCAGATTGCCATGGCCAAGCGTGCCATTACGCTCAGTAAACCTCCGTCTGCACAGTTGTCGACGTGTGCAGCGGCGCTGGAGCGGGCACAGGGGCGGCGCCTCAAAGCGCAGAGTGCGCTCACGGAGGCGCAGAAGGAAGCGGACGCGGCAAAGCTCGACGTGACCAGGCTGGAAAGCGAATACAAGCGGCTCCAGGCGCAGGTGACGCAGGTGACCTCGTCGTCGGGCGGCGGTCGCCGGGATTGCCTGCAGAGCATGTCCGAGGCTTTGAAGGGCGTGTTGTCTGACATGCGGTCGTCGCCGGTAGTCCCGAGCCACATCGTGCAGGATGCCAAAGGCGCCATGAACACGCTGTACCAGAACCTCGTCGTCGTGGCGGCCGAGGCCCAGAAGGCAGCTGCCGCGCAGGCGGCGGTTCCGGAACCGGCGCCGCCACCGAGGAAGATGGGGAGGTCCAGTTCGTCCCTAAGCTTGTCGCCGTCGAAGGTCGCAGCAGGCGGCCTGGATGACGACATGGAGTTGTGTGGTGCCTTTTCGAACGGGCATCGCCGGGTGAGCGGCAAATCGCCACAGAGTGCACTTGCAGCAAGGACACCGTGCGCTCTTGATTTTAAGTGCTGACAAACAGGGGAGGCTGGCGGAGCCGCCCTGGGACCTAGAGATGTTTCCTCGCTTCTGACTCCCCCCCTCCCCCCGACTCCTGCCGGGACCCCGGCCTTCAGTGGGCCCCAGAAGGCACAAACCGATCAGCCTATTGAATACGTTTGTTGTTCAGCCAACGTTTGCTCATTGCTTGACGGGCACTGGTCTGGCCAAGATCTATCCGCCAATGGGCGGCTTCAGCTGCTTGAGTGCGCCTTTCTGCACGCTGGGATGCATGTCGTTGGTATCCAAAAGGGAAGGATTCAGCGTGACCAGCAGTACAAAGGTGTTTCGTATGATATGTTCATTTCCAGTGCGGATGAGAAGGGGGGTTATGGGTCGCAACTGTGGGTGCGACGCGGTGGCCCCTACGCCGTTGAGTCGTTCGTGCCGCGTGGCTCTCGCATCGTGCACACTATTGGGCGGTGGAGAGTCCGCAAGGAGGTTGTTAATGTCTTCTCGTGCCATGCTCCACACAACGAGTCGCCTAACGAAGTAAAGCGTTTGTTCTGGGACTCGCTTGCGTGCCACGTCGGCGGTGCCGGTAGGAAAGGTCAATCTGTCGTGGTGCTGATTGATGCCAACGCACGGGTGGGATCTGTTCAGTGTACACACATTTGGCCGTGTGAACCGGAGGAGGAGAATGAGAACGGCACGTTGTTTAGGTGTTTCTTTCGTGATCACATGTTGTATGCTACTAGCACTTGGTTTGACACTGGTTACACGTGGAGGCATCCCAGTGGCTCCGCGCATCGCATTGATTATGTTTGTCTTGATGAGTGTTTGCGCAAGTGTGTTCATGCATGCCGTGTGTTGTGTGATGTTGACCTGTCCAAAAGCACATGGGAGGACCACCGGGCTGTGAGCGCGTCACTGAGTGTGGATTCGGCGGAAAACGCCGTTGGTGGTAAGAGTCGTGTGAGAGGGAAGAGCAGCATGTCGTTTGATGCCCATGCCTTGGACAATGCACATCTCCGCGACCAGTTCGAGCGTGCAGTGTGGAATTTCGTGCCTGGCCAAAATTGTTCTGTCGATGAGCACGTTGCTGAATTCAATGCGTTCCTGCTGACGCAAGCACGTCGGATCTTCGGGTCCCCACCAAAGTCGCCCTCCAAAGGGTGGATATCTGACAGCGCGTGGGAGTTGCTTCAGCACACCGGGCCTTGTCGTCGTGTCATGCACGTAGCGAGACAGCGGGGGAAGAAGTGGCATTTGCACGCGTGTTTCATGTTGTGGGCTTCGGCGCGCCCTGAGTCGTACCCCCCGGGCCGCCGACAGGACCATTACAGTCACCCATGCAGCCAAGACGTGTGCGGTTTTGGTTGGGTTGCCCTTGTTCGTTGCTGACATTCATAGCACATGGTTGTCGCTGTGTTGCATTGAAGCAGTATGTTACCGTTGCATTGTTGTCATCCAGCAAGGGGTTCGTGGCGTCATTGACCGCGACAGGGCCCTTCACTTCGAAAATTTTGCTTTCAAGGCCCAGCGGCTTGCTGACAGGGGTGTTTTGCGAAGCACGTGCGGAGTCGTCAAGGCTCTTGCAGGTCACAAAATGCGCCCCCCTCAGGCCGTGAAGTTGCATGATGGAAGTGTCTCCGCGACAAGAGAGGAAAGGTGCAATCGTTGGCAGCTTCACTTCATGGATGTTGTCGGCGGCAGTCTGGTGCGCAGCCAGAGCGAGCTAGTGTCGTGCCCCGGTGCGCGGGCTGAGTCTTCTTTTGTTGTGAGCCCCACGTCCGTGCACGAGTCAATCAGAGCACTGAGTGATAACAAAGCCCTCGGCCCTGACCGCATCAGCGCCGAACTTCTGAAGGCAGACGGGTCCAGTCTGGCATTCAAGCTGTCTGGCATATGTGACCGTGTTGTGAACGAGGAAAGATGGCCCGTACAGTGGAAAGGCGGCCGCATGGTTGATTTGTTCAAAGGCAAGGGTGACAGCTCTGAGCCTGACAACAGCAGAGGGCTGTTGATTTCTGGTCACATGGGCAAGGCGATGATTGGCACAGTAAAAAGTGCAATCGATGAGCCTTACGCCGCCTTTTTACCGAAGTCCCAAAACGGCGCCGTACCAGGCCGCAGCGCCGATTTTGCCCACCATTTCTTGCGGAGCTGTCTCGATTTTGCTGCGCTTGCATTTCTGTGTGCGTTTGTGTTGCACGCGGATCTCACGAAAGCTTTTGACAAAGTCTTGCGCGAGCTCGTTTCGGGTGGCCGAGTGACGTTGGGAGCGACACAACGTCTAAGACCGACTACCTTGTCAAGTGTGGTTGTTCTCCGGAGGTCGCTAGTTGGATTTGTGAATGCACTGAATCACACGGCACTGCTTTTCAACAAATGGGGCTCGACCCCAAAGTGGCGGCGCTCGTTTGCGGACTACACACGAAGTCCTGGTTCGAATACCCACGGTGCGACACACTCGTGTACATCATGATGGGGGGGAGGCAAGGGTGCAAGCTTGGCGGACTCGTCCATAACAGTGCTTACGCTGTTGTTATACTTGCTCTGAGGTCACGACTGCAAGGCGCCGGCGTGACCTTGCGTCTGAAACGCCGAGAGGGCCCATTCTGGGCCGATGGCGCTGCTGAGAGCCATCAAGAGGAAGATGATGTCGAAGTCGCCTTCGTCGACGATTTATGCGTGGTGTTGTTTGCGTGCTCGCCCCGCCTGCTGTGGGAAGCCACCCGCATGTTGTTAGAGGTGCTCGTTGAGATTTTCTCGTCGCTCCGTTTGCTCATTAACTGGAGCAAAGGCAAGACCGAAGCTTTTATGAAGTTTCGTGGGGCGGGTGCTTCCGACCACTGCATGAAACTTCGTATTCAGAGCGGTTTTGGGATCCCCCTGCCAGGCGGCGCTTTTCTGCACGTTGTGTCCGAGTATAAGCACCTTGGCTCTGTGACGGCGGGGTCAAACGTCCCTTATGTGACCCAGAGGGCGAGCAGCTCGCTATCTTCGCACGCACCAATAACACGAAAGGTTTTTGGAAACCCGGCTCTCCGAGTGCCGCTTCGCACCCAGTTCTGCCATAGCTTGGTATTATCGAAGCTTCTGTACAATGCACATGTCAGAGTGCTGAAGGTTCGTGAGGCGCGCGTGCTTAATGCTGTGTACATGCGTGTTGCGCGTCGCAGATGTGATCGCGTGAACTTCGACGGCACTGCGGGTTCGGACATTCATGCCCGGGAGCATGCTGACATGGTGTCTTTGGATAGCATACTGTTGCAGAAGAGGCTTCTCTATCTTGCTCGTCTTGTCCGCTCCGATAGCCATGCGCTGCTTGCTTTGCTGCCTCAGGGGCGTAACAGAGAGGACGGGTCCCGTCAAGTGGTGCCTTGGGTCAGACAAGTGAGGGCTGACTTGTCATCCTGCTACAGAGTGTCCGCTGCGGCCCGGCATTGTCTGCCCGACCCTGCCGTGGATTCGAACCCCTGGTGGAGCATCATGGTTGACAGTGTTCATCGGTCGAGAGACATCGTTCATGACATTCGTTTCTTTGCGTCTGTGTGCGATGCGTCCCGTGATAACATGAGCAGTAGTGGGATTGCTTCTTATTCTTGCATGCATTGCACACATTGTTTTGCCACGCGCCAAGCCATGCTGACGCACGCTCGGGTCAAGCATGGCACGCGCACTGATCGACGGCTGTATGCCGACGAAGATGCGGTTTGCAAGGCGTGCCGCAAACAGTTCTCTCCCAGACTCCGTCTCATTGCGCACTGGTCGAACCTTCATCGGACCGCTTGTTGGCCGTGGTTCGTCGCCAACACCTCACCCAGGGATACAGATAAGGTAGTGCAATTAGACGTTGCCGACACACTCGCGTACAGAGCAGCGAGGAAGCATGGCCACACGCGACCGCTAGCGGCGGCTCCTGTCAAACAGGCCCCGGGCGGCGCCTAATCGTCTCGTCACCTTTGCGTCCTCATATGAGTTTGCGCCGGCAAACAAAAAGGAGGAGGAGGAGGAGGAGGAGGAGGAGAGGAGGAGGATGAAGAAAAGGAGGAGAAGGAGGAGCAGGAGGAATAATTGGAGGAGGAGGAGGAGGAGGAGGAGGAAGAGGAGGAGGAGGAAGAAGAGGAGGAGGGGGAGGGGGAAGGAGGAGGAGGAGGAGGAGGGCCCCCCGTGCCGTGAAAAGGAGCACGACTTGAGCTCGCCCGCCACTGTCGGCTTCTGAGGGCCCGAGGAAGAACAGGTACTCATACCACTACAGTGGCCCGGGGATTCTTTTTATTCGGGTTCCTGGGCCCTCGTCGCCACTGCTGGATTCGCTCCGAAATTCTGGTCAGAACGGGACATGTCCAATGTGTACCGGTATGCGTACTTGTTGGTTTCCCCAGTGGCCGCCCACAAAATACGCTCAGGATTGAACGGCGGCCTTCGGGAAGGGTCACCCACGAGCAGAAGGGGGTAATTAGTGGGAGGGGGGAAGGCCTCCTAGAGGCACCCAGGCACCCCTGTTTCTCAGAAGGCGCGGCGCCGTCAAAGGAGCAGCCTCTTTCTAAGACGCCTTCCCCCCTCCCCCTAACCCCATGCGCGCGCCACCAAAGAGCGTCGGAGATCCGCGGCCACGGCGGTGGCGGCTGCGGCGGCCGCGAAGCGGAGGCCAGCTGTGGGTGGCGATTGCGCATCGGCGGAAGGCGGGCGGTGGGCGGAGGGGGCAGCAGGAGGAGGAGGGGACAGGAGGAGGAAGCGGAAAAAGAGGGGGAGAAGGGACAAGGAGGAGGAGGAGGAGGAGGAGGAGGAGAGGAGGAGGGGGAGGAGGGGGAGGAGGAGGAGGAGGAGGAGGAGGAGGAGGAGTTGGAGGAGGAAGGCGAAGGAGGAGGGCGGGGAGTAGGAGGAGGAGGAGAAGGAGGAGGAGGAGGAGGAGGAGGAGGAGGAGGAGGAGGAAGAAGAAACATAAAAAGAGGAGATGCGATGTAATGTGTGTTCTTTCCATACCCGCAGCCTCCTCCTGTGCTTTGTTGTGCGTCGGGGCTCAGAGGATTGGTATATTGTCTGTGTTGTATGTTGTATGCTTCGCTGCGCGTCGAAGTTGCTCAGCCACCTCAGAGAAGAGACTTGGGTCGTTCTTTGTAGGCACGGTCGCCCCTGGTGTTAGGGGAGAGTTGTTCCTGCCATGTTGGCAATTTCAAGAGGCAGAGAAGTGAACTTCTGAGGCGCCTCAGGCTGTGGTGTGGGAGGGGAAACAGGAGGAGGAGGAGGAGGAGGAGGAGGAGGAGGAGGAGGAGGAGGCGGAGGCGGAGGCGGAGGCGGAGGCGGCGGCGGAGGCGGAGGCGGAGGCGGAGGCGGAGGAGGAGGAGGAGGAGGAGGAGGAGGAGGAGGAGGAGGAGGAGGAGGAGGAGGGCAGGGAGGAGGAGGCTCAGAGGTCCAGCCCTCTCGCAGCCCACGTTGGGCGGGGATCCCAGGGCCTCCCGCCCTCGTCTCCCCCTCGGCCACCGGTGCCAGTATCTCTCCACGGGCACCTGGGAGCACCCATGGAGCGACTGGGAGCACCTGGGAACGCCTGAGAGCGCCTGGAGCGCCTGGGGAGCGCCTGGGAGCGCCCGGGGAGCGCCTGGGAGCGCCTGGGGAGCGCCCGAGAGCGCGTGGGAGCGCCCGGCATCGCCCAGGGGCCCCGTCTGCGGAAAGAGCGGCCCTTTGCCGGAGTGGCCCCTCGTGGGGGAGAGTGTGGTGGGGGGGGGGGGGGGAAGCCCGAGCGCGCAGGCCGCTAATTGATTATATATGTATTGCCTAAATATTCGTCGCGCGCCAGCGGTCACTCCCTTGCCCAGGGCCGCTCCCTGCGTGCAGCCGGCCCCCGCCTCCCTCTCCCCCCGCCCACCCAGAGGCGGGCAAGGGTGTGAGGGCCGGGGGAGGGGGTGCGGAAGGGCATGCGAACCAGAAGAAAGGCCTACCCTACCACAGGCCTAGCCTGGCCTCCCCCAGGGCTGCTCTGGGCCTACCTCGGCCTTCCTTAGGCCTATCTAGGCCTACCGTGGGCCCACCCTGGGCCTATACCTCGGGCCTGCCCTGGGCTTGCCGTAGGCCTACCTTGGCAGGTGTCAGCTAAACCTACCTCGGATCCACTGCAGGCCTTAGGCCTGCTCACGGGCCTGCAGAGCCAGGCCTGCCCCAGGCCCTGGGAGTGGACGATCCAGCGCCGTCGCTCCTTGGCGTTCCGCGGCCAGCCTCCCCAAGGCTCTCCTACTACAGGAACGAGTTCGGCGGCAGCGCTGGCAACACGGCGGGCTGCGGCGGGGGGGATGGCGGCCTCGTGGGCCCTCCAGCCGCTGCATCAGGCAGGGGGGGAGAGGAGGAGGGGATGGACGGGAGGGAGAGTGAGGGCCCGTAGCGGGAGTAGGCGGTGAGAGGCCATGGGGGGGGAGGAGGAGGAGGAGGAGGAGGAGGAGGAGGAGGAGGAGGAGGAGGAGGAGGAGGAGGAGGAGGAGGGAGGAGGAGGAGGAGGAGGAGGAGGAAAGAGAGGCGGAGAAGGATGGAGTGAGAAAAGGACGGGGGAAGAGGAGGAGGAGCAGGAGGAGGAGGAGAAGGAGGAGGAGGAGGAGCAGGAGCAGGAGCAGGAGCAGGAGCAGGAGCAGGAGCAGCAGGAGGAGCAGCAGGAGGAGCAGCAGGAGGAGGAGGAGGCGGAGGAGAAGGAGCAGGAGGAGAAGGGGAATATCGAGCCAACACTCACGATGAGTGGACAGCACAGACATCGGAATGAGGAGGGGGAGGAGACGTTCCTCCTTCCTCTCCTCCTCGTCGACCTTGATCTCAATGAGCTGCTCCTGAGATAGATTCTTGCCAGCCTTAGCCTCATCCTCATCCTCCTACCAACATTGCTTCCTTATCCTCCTCCTGCACCCCCTGGCCACCTCTAGGTAGTCGACGTCCTCAACCTTCCTCTTCCCATTCGGGAGGAGGCGGAGAGGAGGAGGGGGTGGAGAGGGGGTTTGGAGCAGGAGGAGGGACGAGGAGGACATGGAGCAGGAGGCGGAGGGGGGACAGAAGAACGAGGAAGTCGAGGACGAGGGGAGACGCAGGAGCAGCAAGAGGACCGCGACGACGCCAGCGGCGAGTGCGGCGACGCCGGCTTTGTCGACGGTGGCGACGACGACCGCGGCACCAGCGACGGCGGTCACGGCGGTGGCGGCGTCCCCACGCATCCAGAGATATGATTTAGTCCGATGCGCGGCCCCAGAGGTCCCGACCTCTTTCCCGGGCCCAGTTTTTCGCCACGGATCCATTTCTGGGCCTCAGAACGACCTTCTAGTCCAGAGGCCGAAGTCGAGGAAAAGTCCGGGGGGGGGGGCGGGGGGGGCATTGGGGGAGGGGGTAGGCTTCTTAGAAACATCTCTGCTCCCCCCTACCCCCTTGTGCACGTCGCCAAGGAGCGTCGGAGACCCGCGGCCACGGCGGTGGCGGCGGCGGCGGCGGCCACGCGGCCACGAAGCAGAGGCCAGCGGTGGGTGGCGACTGTGCATCGGAGGAGGGCGGAGGGGGCAGGAGGAGGAGGGGGCAGGAGGAGGAGGAGGAGGAGGAGCAGGAGGAGGAGGAGAAGGAGGAGGAGGCGGGGAGGAGGTGGAGGTGGAGGAGGAGGAGGAGGAGGTGGAGGAGGAGGAGAGAGGAGGAGAGGAGGAGGTTGGGAGAAGGATGATGATGACGAGGAAGGAGAGGCCCATCGCGAAACAGAGAGTACGGGTGCGACCCATCGCTTTAGGCGGATCGACTCCAGAGCATGGCCAAGAACATGGAGGAGAAGGAGGAGCACGGAGGACGGAGGACGGAGGAGGAGTAGGAGTAGGAGTAGGAATAATCAGGAGGAGGAGGAAGGAGGAGGAAGGGGATGAGGAGGAGGAGGAGGAGGAGGAGGAGGAGGATGAGGAGGAGGAGGAGGGAGGAAGAGGATGGAGGACGCAGGAGGAGGAGGGGCCCTCCCGAGCGAGGCCCGGACGCGGGGGCGGGCGGGGCGCCAGCCTTGGCCGCGGCGCCGCCCGAGTGGCAGCTGCGGGCGGTATCGCGCATCCGGGAGCTCGCCGCCCAGGGGGAGGCCGGCGGGTGCCGGCCGCGGAAGGGGTCCCGCAGCTGTCCGGGGCATGTTCTGTTCCATGCGGGCGTTCTGCGGTGGATGCCGGCCCCGGGGGCCCGATGTCGAGGCCCAGGGGCAAGCAGAGGTGGATCCAAGCGGACTCGGACCGCTGGTGCCCGTTGGGCCATCCAGAAAGGATCCTGGCCGAGCTCTGCTCTTGTATTCCAGGGGGCTTTTCCTCGACGTCGGCCTCTGGACCAGGAGGCCAGTGTCAGGCCCCGGGGCCATCAGAGATGGATAGCAGGGAGAAGAGAGCTTGCCCTGGAGAAGGGATCGGGACCCCTGGGGGCCGCGCACTGAGAGAGTCAGAGCTTCGGACGGGTGGGGAAGGATTGGGGGATTGGAGGCGATAGACCCCCCATCCCTCCTCCTCCTCCTCCTCCTCCTCCTCCTCCTTCTCGTCGATCGTCGATCGTCCCTTCTCGCTCCTCTGGCCCGTCCTGCATCTCCTGGGCCGTTGGCCGAGTCCGCCCGCGGGGCCCACTTTTGTGTGGCTCCTCGCGGGGGTGCTGCGGCCGCCCGTGTGCTGCGGGCCGTGCCCTGCCGGGTTTGGGTCTCCAGGCCGCGTTGACTCCAGGGGTGTTTTGGCCGAGGGGCTCCTGTCCGCCTCGAACCCCTGCTTCTTGGAAGGCACGGGCCTTCTCCATAGATGCCAGGCCGGGGCCTTCTAAGGAGCAGGGTGCTCCTGAGAAGCCTTCCCCCCTCCCCCCTGTCCCCGTCTGCGCGCCGCCAAAGAACGGCTACGTGCGGGCTTCGGAGGGCGGGGGGGGCAAGCCCGAGGCGCGCGGGCCGTTACTGTCGCATCGCGGGCAGCGATCGACATGCTGCGCGCCAGAGGCCACTCTTGCCCGGGGTCGCTCTTCTCGTGTACGTTGAGAGTGCCAAGGGAGGACGGGTCACCTTGACCCCCCCGTAGCTGGCATTTGCTTCGGTATCGCATGCGCTTGCTTTACTGAACGGCCATGTCCCGTTCGATCCCCTTTTCGGGCGCGTTTGCTCAATGGGTCACCGCCTGATGGTGTGCTCCTTTGGAGGATGGTTATTCTTCCCTCTGGCAAAGGATCGAAGGATTTTCCCAGACCTCCGACGTATGGAGCAAATAATGACGAGGCCTTCTTGTGTGGGCGTGGCCTGCATTCGTTTTGCCTGGGGTGCTCTGGCTGACTCGGCGACTGGCTCCCTGCCTGATGCTTGGGCTGTCTCAGCCAGGAGCTGTTGTTTAGCGCGCCGCGCTGCTGGTTCTGGCCCACCACGCTTCGACACGAAACGCTACCCATTTCCCAATATCCGAGCAGCAACGCCCCGATCTCTTCTCGGCCGCCCGCCGCGCGAGGCGGGGGTCGCACAGCGTGCCGCCGAACCCGCCGCCGCGACACGCGGAGGAGGCGAGCAGAAGTCCGTGACCGCGCCGACCCCGCTTTCGGGGCGCACGCGTCGGCAGGCCGCCGTGTGGTCTCGCTCGCCGAGTCTGCCTCGTACGGCGCAGCCGAAGCCTCGAGTGGGGGATCGCCTGGAGCGTGGCCTTGCCCCCGAGGCGGTCGACCTACGGAGCACATGCGTGTAATCTGCAGTCGATCTACGGAGCATCCTACGCACGTTTCGGAGATTTGACGGGCAACCTGTCTGGGGCAGATCGATCATGGCGTCGGTCGCCGATTCGACAGCCAGGCAGTTGTTGTGTTCGGCCCGCGGTGGTGCGGCCCCTGGCGCCACCACGTCCAGGCAGTCTTGCGCCGGGCCTCCGAGGACGCAGCCTGGTCGGGGCTCAAGAGACGGGGGTCAGTGCAAACGGGGGGGTCGGTGCAAACGGGGGTCAGTCAGAGCGCCAGATCTTGCAGGAACCCGCAGGCCCAGGGCTGCATTGACCCGGGCTTGGGAGCAGGATCATGCAGGATCCTGCAGGAGCTTGCAGGTTCCTACAAAGCCTGACTGACCCGGGTCTGGATTCACCCGGGCCAGAAGATCCCCGACTTGGTGCATGCCCCGCGGAGCGGAGCGACGCGCTGTCTGCTCGCAGGGTCTGGCGCGCCGCCGGGGCTGCCGCTGCGACACGCTGCCAGAAGTTCCCGACCGCACGCCCCCCCCAAGCATGCGAGGCCTCCAGGAGCCCCGACCCCTTAGTGGTCGTTTTCTTCTCCGTTGTTTTGCCGATCGGCGCGGGCCCTCGCACCCCCCTCTACCCCCCCCCTCATGGAGTAGATCTTGGCTGTTTTTGGATCCTCTCTCGAGCAGGTGTAGCCTCCTCTCCCCCATAAGACGCACTGCTACAAACAGTCGCACTAAGCAGAGGTCCAGAGTCAGACTCCACCCCCGTCCCTCCCCTGCCCGCCCAATGTCGAAACGCCGAATAAGAAAACGCTCACTTACCTTCTCTGCCCTGGGCGCAGCCCCGCCCTCGACGTGGCCCAGCCCCGCGTGTGCTCGGAGTTTTTGGGATGGCGGCGGGGCCCAAGCGGCGCGCTTCCCCGCGGGGCTCGGGTTCCCCTTGCTGGGTGCCCTCCTCCTCCTCCTCCTCCTCCTCGTCCTCCTCCTCGTCCTCCTCCTCGTCCTCCTCCTTTCCTCCTTTCCTCCTCCTCCTCCTCCTCCTCCTCCTCCTCCTCCTCCTCCTCCTCCTCTCTGCTTCCCCTCCTCTTCTCCTCTTCCTCCTCCTCCTCCTCCTCCTCCTCCTCCTCCTCCTACTCCTCTTCCTATTCCTACTCCTACTCCTACTCCTACTCCTACTCCTACTCCTACTCCTACTCCTCCCCTGTCCTCCTCATCCTCTATTTTGAGGGCACGCCTCACCTCCTCCTTCTCTCCTCCTCCTGTTCCTCCTCCGCCGTACCTATTCAGTCTGGGGGGGAACGTCGGCCCGGAATCGACGCTTGGCGCCGCCGCTGATCGATCGACCCCTTTCTCTTGTAACTGCCTGGAAAGAGGTCGAGAGCTCTTGGGCCAACGTGTTGACATAAACACGACGCCGTCGGAATTAGGATGGTTTTCGCTATGCTTGTTCCTACAGTCAGCTTGCGCACGGCCCTATACAGGGCCGTCCGGGGAGCCCAGAATCGTCCCAAACCGCCGCGTGGAATCGAACCATGGCCTGAAAACCAGGCGATGGGGCGAGCAGGATGAGATACGTCCCGTCTTGGACCTCGCTTCTCCCTCCTCCTGTCTCCCTCCTCTTCGCTCCTCCATCTTCTCTTCTCCCTCCACCTTCCGTCCGTCTTTCTCCGCGCTCCTCCCCCCTCCTCCTCCCTCCTCGCTTCTCCCTCCTTTCTCCTCCCTCCCCCCGCTTGTCTTTCTTGGACCTCCAGGGCCGTTCTTGTCGCCAAGTGGTCGTCGCGGTCGTCGTCGTCGCCCTGTCCCTCCACTCTTTCTGACCCCATCCTTGTTTGATGTTTCTTTCTCGATACGGGTGTCGTCGTAGCCCTCTTCGTCCTCCAACTCTTCGCAGCCTTCTCGTCATTCTGGCTCAATTCAATTCTGGGGATGAGAGCCCACGTGTCGCTTCTCTGGCTGTGCTCTGTAATCTTCTCCTTTCGTGGCCATACCCAGATTACTACACTTTCTCAAATGGCTTTTTTTCTGGCGCCCTTCCGCTCGGAGGCCCTACCAGTGCAGCAGCCGCACCTCCTCCCGCCCGCATAGGCGACGACGGTGACACCGACGTGGGCATGATGGTGATTGGAGCTGGTGAACAGGCGGCCCGTAGGCAGCGTGTGGGCGCTTCCCTGTTCGATCCAGAAGCAGCGGCCTCCCGACACAGACGACAAGAAGGACTCGATGAGGCCCAGACGCGCCTTCTGCGGGCAAAGGGCGCGATGATCAAGAAGGCGGCCGCACCACAGGAGGCACACATCACAGCGATGCAGGCCGATCTCATGACGGTGCAGACTTCTATGACATCTACTGAGGGAAAGCACATCTCTTTCGAAAGCCGGTTCGCCGCTCGAACTTCTAGGCGACGCGCCCAGCCGCCTTCTCAGCCGCCTTGCGTTCAAGTCTACGGCAGCTTTCGTTCCCATGGGCAGGCGCAAGGTCTCTTTCACCGGCGGTTTCAAGTGCGACGCCAGTGAAGAACTTGTCGAGCAAACGCGTAGTGGAATGGCTGGCAAGAGGATCATGTACCAACAAATCGTCTCCACGTCTTCATACTGCCAGTGGGTTCGAGTGCACTGCGCGAATTCTGAGCAGATGTTGCAGCTGGGAGGTTGGAGCTTCAAAGCAGCAAGTGAAGTCCGTCCAACCATCCTTGCCCGCTGTGCAGACATGCTTCCTGAATTTGACGGACTACGACTTCAGCGGGGCCCCAGACATCAAGAGCGACAGATGGGAGGTGGCCTTCCTCCCAGCTCGTCGTCGGGGCAGACAGCAGATGGCGGTCCCGATCAAATTGTTCGATTGCTGCCGTGTCTCGCACAAGATGATGGTAGCGCCGACGGCCGTCGCCCTCCTTGGCCGGCATTAACTTAGACTTGCGGCTGAAGCCCCCCTTGCTTGAGATCCAGGCGGCGGGCGAAGCCTGAGGCGAACCTTCCATCTCACCCAGAAGATGGCCATTGCGGCGCCTCCGGGATCATGCATGCATCTTGCCTTGGAAAGTGAGAGCTATCTCGCTGAAGGGGACGCCACATTTGTAATGAGAGATGCAGAGGAGAGCTGGCCTGGCGCATGTTTCTACTGCACGAATGTGTTGCCTTTCAGTGCCGATGTCTTTGAGCATATCGATGGACGTCGTGTGATTGTTGTCCCCTGCCCCCCCCCCCCCCCCAGGGGCAAGGACATGCAGAATGCGGCGAACATCCATCGTGACTGCGGCTGGGAGGTCGAGATCGCCGATCGTGGGTAACGCTACGCAGGTGCTGTGTGTCGACATTCTGAATTCGGTCGTGTACTCGCGGGATCAGCCCACCTAGACCGCTCAAAAAATAGGAAACGTCTGCGTGAGCGCCTCGCGGCGATCCGTAAGCACGTCCTGTCGGCCAGCTGACGCGAAGGTGATCATAGGTATGGGCGCCAGTGCGCATGTGGGCTCCATCGCTGACCTTGATATTGCCTCACCCCGCGTGTGCTCAGACTTCTGTCCCCATGGTGACCCCCCCCCGTCTGGACAAGCTTCCCTGGGAAGCTCGGGAACTATTCCTCGTCATGAATGATCTGAATCCTCGGGCTGATGCATGTTCCACTGGTGACGGCATGGCCATTGCGCTCGCTTCCCCGGCCCTGAACAGCGACGGATACCGATGCTGACCGACTCCGTGCTCACCAGGAACTTTCCACCATCTTGCTCTACGCGCGGCGCTGCTTCTGCGACGGCGACGATGTCGGCCCACGCGCCCACGCAGCTCCAGGTCAGGTCCAGGATCCCGCCAGCAACTGGACGATGGGCGCGGCGACGCGCCCGTTTTACCCGGAACCCATCAACTGGAAATGCCTTGGCGTTGCCGAGTCTCGCAATTCCCTGTGCGACGTCCTGGATATCGATTGCGTCACATCGGCTTTCTTTGGGGCGGGGAGGCTTTTGGATTTTCCTGGACGGGTCCTCCCACGATAAGTTTCTTTGGCTTCGCAAGCGAAATCGGGGCCGCTTCCTGGGGTGTGCCAGCCGTTTGTTCGATTATTTCCGACGGCGGTGCCGGCGGCCGGATCTCGCCCGATCGCGCGGGCGCGCGGCCCCGCATGCGCCGGGCCCGAGGGTCCCATCTATTACGGCGCGCGCAGGGAGTCGAACAAGCCAGTGAGCTGCTGGCCCCCGATCGAGGCATTCCGTTGGCGCCGTGCCAGGACCCCCTCCCTCCCGACATCAGGCTCATCTCTCCTAAGGCAAAGATTTTAGCTGTTCGATCCCCGTTGCGTGCGGTGGATCTGGTAGGGCCGCTGGCGAGCTCGCTCCCATCTGAGGATGGCGGCTGCGTTGTAGGCCCCCTGGCAGAGTGTGCGTTGGCGTTATCTAGTTTACCTGCCAGAATGGCGCATGGGCCATGCCTACGAGGTGGGCAGCGCCGCGGTTGACCTCCTCGCGAAGGCGGGGCATGACGTTCGCCCCCATCATCTCGCTCGCATCGCATGTCGCCCGTGCGCCTTGCCCGACTGACCCAGGGCGAAGCGGCGGGATCTCCCGGGTTCTTGGGATACCCCTTCGAGAGAGGAGGACGCCCGGGCCATCCCGCCGAAATCCGCCCTGACCTTGTCCGAGGACTGCCGCGCCGCCCCCTGCTCTCTGCCCGCCTGTAAACTCCTTAGATGCCGCCCCCGATCCCCCAAAACAAACCTTTGGCGAGCCCCCCTTGCAAACGACGACGAACGCCCAACGCGGCGAGGTCGAGGCCGTCGAGCCTATATCCCGCCCCCTCACCCCTGACCGCCGCCCGAGGACGCCCCCCCCCCCCCCCCCCCCCCCCCCCTCGCCAGCGCGGCCGCCGCCGCCGCCGCCGCTGCCGCCGCCAGTTCGGGAAGCGGGACATTCCGAGGCCCCCTTCGAGAAGCCCCTGGGCGCGCGCGCGCCCCGAAGCGACGGGCGGATATCCAGAACTTTGAACGGCCCGCCGAACATTTACTGAAGGACGAGACGTTGACGAGATGACACATTAGATACGTCGGGCTTGAGCACGAGTGCAAGTGGCATTTGGCTCAGCGACGCTTGGAGAAGGACATCCTTGCGCCGACCCGGCATGGTGGCAGCGTGCTTAACGAGCGGGGCGTTCTTACCTCGAGTCCCGTGGAGAACGCGAAGACTGCCGATGATTTTTCAGCGAGCTGCACCTTTCTAGAGATGTCCGTCTTTTCCCTGGCTGGTTCTACCGTCGCGGGGGCGGCGATGATTCACTGGCCGCTGGGACGATCGAGGTAAGCAGGGTCCGCGAAGCAATTCGCCGGATGGGGACGGGGAAGTCCTGCCCCCGGGGAGACATGATGCCCGTGGAAATATTCCTGGACGCTTGGGAGGATTGCTTCGAGATCCTGTCCGCTGCGTTTGGACCTAGGGCATTCGCCGACCCCGCGACGGACGCCCCTTTCGGGCTGGGATGAGCACGACGTTCATTCGAGCGAGACAATGATTCATCCATGGCGGCGCGGTCTTGGAGGCGCATCAGCAGGTCCTTTCCGAGCTCGGCTATCTGGCCAGTCGGCCCACTTCTCCGGGCCAGTTCTCTTCCCTCCCCAACCGCCAAATTCGACAATTGTTCCCTTGCGCGTGCTGGCTGAGAAAACACGATCGGGTTTCGGATTTCCTTGCGCGCGGTGGCTGGTGATCTTTACACGTGCTAACACTGCGTGAATCGCTGGATGCGGCAACGCGCTTCAAGCTCGCATGTGCGCGTGATACATTGGCCGCATCAATGATTTGTGGAGTTCGCACGGGCCCAGGGCGACTGCACCTCCACAAGCTACCTCCTTCGAAACCGATGCCCAGGAACGGGCCGCGGAAGTGCGACATCATTACGGCGCGCAGCTTGACGCTACCGTTCCTCCTCCTATGTAAGCGCGCAGGGCGGGGGCGCCCGACCGACCGCGAAGATCTCCGTGCCCTGGGCGCGAGTTACTACGCTTATCAGAAGTCAAATGCAGACGGCGGGGACATTGGGCGCGCCCCCATCCGCGCGTTCGCCGACAATCTTTGGACCCCAGGGTCAATGCAGTGATGATCATCTGGGCGACCGATGCTTGGCACTCGCTCGTTCGCGAAGCAGGCCGTCGGGCATATTTAAATGTGCAGTAGACGGCGACGGAACATAGTTCTTCGGTGCTCTCTATCTTGGACGTTCGAAATCCGCTTCCCAAAGTGCTCGGCCACCGGATCGCGTTCGACAGCAGCGCCTCGACGGAGGTCGACCGTCGAATCCTCGCTGCCTGGAGCCCTTTCAGCTGACACCGCCTTTTCACGTGCAGGGCTGGATCGACACCAAAGCGACTGCGGCTCCTTGATGCGTGCGTGCTCTCAGCGCTGACGTATCACGCGGGGGCCCTTTACCAGACCCAGAACCATCTCCAGAAATTTCAAGCTGTTCAGATCCCCGTGGGACGTAGAGCTCTTCACAAGAAAGTGGCCCCTCCTCCCCGGGGAGCTCACCGCCCCCCCCCCCTCCCCCCGATGGCACGACGCGGGAATACCATGCATGCGCCGACAGATCCGGATGGCCAGGCCCAGGACATGCCTAAGCTGGGGGGGGGGGGGTGATTTGGAGGAAGAGGACGAATTCGTTGATTCCTTCGGCGGCTACGCGAGCGACCATCTCGTTCACATCGCCCGATTCCGTCAGCATCACCTGCGCAAGACAGGCCCTGTGCGCTGGGGTGTGGTGTAGCTGCAACGCGTCTTCGACTGGCGCGGTCACGCGTGCCGCTCCGGGAAGTACGAACCTCACAGGTTGACCTGCAAGTGTTTCTCCCTCCCTTGAGAGGTCAGGAGTACCTCCGTGCAGTAACAACTCGGTACGGTGTCCCAGGCCCATGGATATGCGTTGAAGCCGTGGCGTTGGGAAAACCAGCTTAAGTTTTCCTCGTCCGGCTTCCTTTCTCAGGCTCTTACGATTAATGTTGAATCCCGACAAGACCTGAAGGCATCTATGTTTAATAAGATGACGACGGCGCGAGCCAGACGGTGACCGCCGAGCTGCGCCAGGCCGCGGCGTGTTCGCCCCCCCCTGCCCCCTCTTCCAGCTTTTGTTTGCCGTATGGCGTGCTTGCGGAGACTCGAACCTCTTCAATGCAGAGTCGTATCCCATAGTTTCCCGCCTCTTCGTGTCATGTGGATCCTCCTCCTCCTCCTCCTCCTCCTCTTCCTCCTGTTCCTTGTCACCCTCCTCCTCCTCTACGGCCACGCCCCCTTCCTCCATTGCCTTGATCGCCCAAGGAAAGATTCCCATGACTCTCTCGGATTGACATGCGGAAGGGCAGGCGGACAGGGCAGATCCCCTCCCTCTCGCTGCCCGCTGCCCCCTCCTCCTTCTCATGGTCCTTCTCGTCTTCCCTTTTCGCCATGCAGTGGGCACTTCGGATAGCACACCAAGCGTGCCAGGTCATTTCTGGTTGTGCCGCTCTTTGGGTGCTCCCCTAGTATCGCGCACTTGTCTTCGGGGGTCGTTCCTGTAGGGCTCAGGGGGGATGGCCCGCCGCCCAGAGTGAAACTTCGCATCGGTGGGCGCCCAGGTGTGCCTCCTGGGGCCGCTTCAGACTTCAAGGACCTCCGAGAGCTTGTCCACCCACGAAGCCCCACAAGCGAGAAGGAGAAGGAACGAGAGAGAGAGAGGGAAAGAGAGAAAGAGAGAAAAAGAGAGCGATACGCCGGCAGGTCTCCGCCTCCAGGGCCTTCCCCGCCGCTGGCGGCGACGCCGCCGCCTCCAGCAACGGCCCGAAGCTCGCGGAGTGTGCCCAGCTCTCCGAGTTCGTCTTGAGGCGCATCGTCCACTGCGTGGCGACGCTGCGGGGCCCAGAGGGGCGCGAGGGGCTGACGCAGGTAGGCGGCGCCGCCGCCGCTGTTTAGTGTTCCTGACCTCGTCGACATCGCCGGCCGCCGACGACGACTCCCTTGTGGCGTTGCACGGGCTCTGGTCACTAGGTCGCAGCGTCTGTCTAGATAACTATCGACTTGTGTAGGCGATGCGGTTGAGTAGCACCAAAGGAAGAGGATTGATAGATATGCCACAGGGTGAGCAAAATGACAAACATAACAGATGCCATATGAGAGGCCTTCAGCGGTACAGGGCAGACTCGCAACAAGTCGAGGAGCGGAAACGATCAAGCAACGAACAGGCATCC
This sequence comes from Prorocentrum cordatum, assembly GCA_963575745.1. Lineage (NCBI taxonomy): Eukaryota > Dinophyceae > Prorocentrales > Prorocentraceae > Prorocentrum > Prorocentrum cordatum. Next base: position 165,798 of record CAUYUJ010016858.1, on the reverse strand, counting down.
TTCGTTCGCTTCTCCTCCTCGGCCGGAGCCGGTTCGGCTCAGCATGCCCTTCTCCACGCGGGCCCCGCCTGCTAGCACTCCGCGAACACGGCTTCTTTCGCAGCTCGCTCTCTCCTGCAGCTCTCGGCCTTCGCGGTCTCGCGGCATTGTGGGGCGGCCGCCACAAGACGGGCAGGCCTGGCACACGTTGTCGGCTCTGCAGGCGGCCTTCCAGCCAGCAGCCTCTGTCGTGCCTTCCGAGGGCTTCCCTGGGTTCTCGTGGTCTCGCTGAGTCCTCTCTGGGCTCGCTTGCTGCCTCCGCCGCTGCGCCTCCCCAGAGAGTTCCGACGGTTCCTTCTGTTGCGACTTGGACGTTGGAGCACTCGACCCCATGCCCAGGACCGGTTTCTCGTTATGGCTCGTTGATTGACAGCTCGGGGACCGAAGTCGGCACCTGGACGGGCACAGGGTTGCAATGCATATCTGTTGGTTTTCGGTCGCAACGCCCCGAGTTCTGGGCTACCCTTTGCCAATCAAGATCATAATCATGTTTTGGAGCGCGTTCTGACCGAATTCCGAGGGCAACCGTAGGTCCACAACAGTGCGCCGAAGACCCTGACGTCCCTCCATCCTCTCCTCCTCCCTCCTCGCTCTCCTCCTCGTTCTCCCTCCTCGCTCCCCCCTCCCTCCTCGCTCTCCTCCCTCGTCGCTCTCTTCTCCCCCTCCCTCCTCGCTCCCCTCCTCGCTCTCCCTCCTCCCATCTCTCCCTCCCTCTCTCCGTCATGTGCTCGGCGCACAAGCTCGGGCCCCATGGCGTCCGTGCGGGTCGATCCTGGGCCCTCCCGGAGGACCCCCCGCGAGGCGCGACGGATGCAACGCACCCGTGGTGTTAAGTCGGCCGTTTCTCACTGCAGGAGGAGAATTCAAAAATAGTCAAAAAATGTCAGGGGACGATGTTTTGACAAGTTAGAATATGTTTGACTATGTTTGGGGTATTTTTAACTTTGCGTCCATAATTCGCCTGTAGGGGGTCACGCCCGAACAAACCGTGGTGCCCGAGGACTATGCTGGAGCCTCGCCCTCCCCCTCCCCCCTCCTCCCGCTAGACCTCCCCCTCCTGCTGAGCCCCTGCTGCTCCCCCCCCCCCGACCCGTCGGTGGCGCTGCGCGAGTACACGGCCCAGATGGCGCAGAGCGTCTGCGCCGACCTCGCGCAGTGGCCGCGCGAAGGGGGTGGGTGAAAGCGTGCGCGCGGAGGGAGGGGATGCCAGGCTACGACAGCGCAGGAAGGCGTCAGGCCAAGGTTCTCATCGAGCGAGCGAGAGGTGGACCAGCTCGGTGGCGAAATCCGAGCCCTGACCGTCGAACGCAATGATCGATCCCCCCCGCGCTACCCCTAGCGCTCACAATGGCAAAAGTCATTCCGGAAGGGTGGAGCCGCCGAACGATGTCGCTAGCATTCCAACTTCACCTGACAGTCCCTCGAGCTCCAGAGTCCTCAACGACTCTGTCTGACATCTGCGTGAATCCTCCGAAGTATTCGGCGTTTGGCTTTCCATGCTCCTCGGCTGTCCTGACGGGCTCCCCATCCTCAGGAGTATCACCCCCATTGCGCCGGAGACAATCTCTTACAACCCGCAAGGGATATACGCCAGACAAGAACCCCAATCAGTGGATGGGTTTGAAATGTGATCGATAAAGAGATCGATAAGGAGATCGACTGGGAACCCGGAACCCACCGAACCGAAATCGGCCCGGAACCAACAACCAGGAGTCCGGGAACCCGGAACCGGGAACCCGGAAACCCAGCCGGCTACCAAAAATCGGCGGGAAATTTCCGTCAAATCTTTCAATATCCGCGAGGACCCATTCAGTGTAAGCATTCATTGGAGAACGCACTGGTTGGGGAACATGTTCCCCCCCCCCCTGCCCGCCCCCCCCCCCTGTAACGGTCACGCCCCTGGCCCGGTCCAGTGCGCGATCCCGGGCAGCCCAGGGCATGTGGCGCACTGGGGCATGATTGGTGCCGCGGTGCACGCGGGCGTGCACTATGTGGTGTACGCAGGCAGTGCGGTGTACACCGGCGGTGTGGCGCACACCACTGTCGTTGCAGCAGCAGCTGTGGTGCCCTAATCAGTGTACGCAAGCATTGTGGTGTACACATCACAAGCCCTCCCTTGTGATGTACACAGGCGCCGTGATGTACTCTATCGCTGTAGTGTGGAAAGTAAGTCGCTTTGATGTAAGCGCGCATTGTGGGCTATGATGAGACCACACATTTCTTTCTACTTCTTCCTCCTTCTCCCTGGTAATTTTCGTCATCGTCGTCGTCCTCCTTGCGCATGCAGTATGCGGGCATTGTGGTGTACGCAAGCGCTGTGGTGCACACAGGCCTTGCGGTGCACACAGGCGTTGTGTTTCACGTTTGCTGTGGGTTCAAACTGTCCGAGCGTTCCTCTGGCCAGAAAAACAAGTAATCACAGTCTGATTACATACCAAACCTGATACATTCGTGCCCCCAACGATTCCCCGGACTTTTGCTCCGTCCGGGTCGCGGAGGTGTACATGCTGTTAGATGATGGCGTGCAGCTTGGCAGCTCTCTTGGACAAACAGCGCGCTCTTGAAACAAAATCGCGGGCCCCGAGCTGTCGACACCATGGTGGGGTTCCTTCTGATCCTCCTGCTCCTCCTGCCGGTGTTAATGTTCCCTCTGCTCCTCCTGCGTGTACTCCTTCGGCTGACGCCGCTCCGCGCGCCCCCAAGCCGGGTGGTGTTCATGGGCGCCGTGGTGCGCGCACTTGCCGTGAAGTGCACAGTCGCCATGGCGTACACAGGCGTTGTGGGCTCAAGATGTCCGAGCGTTCCTCGGGCCAGAAAAACAAATAAGCACCATCAACTCAGATATTGAATTTGATACGTTCGGGCCCCCTGCGATTTCCCGGAGCTTAGCTCCGTCTGTAACTTCAGGTGTATACAATTTTGTGGTGTACGCAGGAACTGTGGAGCACAGTGCGCAGGGGGTGCTGAAACAGCACCTGTGGTGCACACAGGCGCCGTGGTGTGCACAAACAGCGTGATATACAAAGGCGCTGTGGTGCACACGGTTGTTATGGTGTATGCAGTCGCCGTGGTGCACACAGATACAATTTCTGCAGCAGTTTTGGTGCACAAAGGCATTGTGGTGTGCAGAGCACGCGTTGTGTGCAAAGGCACAGTGGGCTGGACGACGACCACGACGACGACGACGACGACGACTTAGGCGGCGAGCCTCGGGGGTGTGCATCGCGCCCCCCGTTACTGTTTCCCTCCCCCCGGCTCCCCCCCCCCCAGGTAACATGTATTGTTTCCCAAGAGCAAAAGAATGGTCTCCCACCGACGTTATTTTGCACCCGTATTCCGAAAGTTCCCGCGCCCGTAATCGGCAACAGTGGTGAGAGTTACGGTGCATACAGTGGGGGCGCGCATCAAGAAACCATATGCTTTTCGTCCGGGTATCCTAGGTTTCTTCGCTCCTCGCGCTGCGCGGTGACTTCCCGCAGCCGTTGAAGGAGGTGCTGCGTTCAGGGTGCTCCGGGTTTCCCCCCAGGTGCACCTCGCGCACGGGTTCTCAGGGTTGGGTTTCTTGCAAAGGTTTCTTGCGGCCGCGCCCGCACTGTATTACGAAAGACAAAAGTGGAGGGCGTTTCTGATGGAGTTCCACGGTGGAGTCCCATGGTTCAGCCCGATTGGGATCTGGGATAATCATTCTTTTTGAATCCTATCACAACCCGATCGGAATCTGGTTGAGATATTAGTTACTTGGGTCATGTTGCAGGTTTCTTGTGCTTTCATTCGGTTTCGATTAGCGACTTGTTGAAATCCCATGCTGATCGGAGTGTGATCCCGCACTGAAGGGCCCTGGGGGCAGGATATGATTTCCAGCGGTTAGAGGCGGTACAGTTTCGCCAACAAAGAAGGTCGATAATTGGTTTCGACGGACGCCCCCGCCGATCAACGGCCCAGGCAGCTCGATGGGGGGCGGTGGTAGGTTTCGGGATTCGTCGAAAGGTGGCGAAATCCGAACCCTACCCCCGCCTCCCATCGATTCAGGACAATCGATGGTTGGTGGGCGTAGGTTCCGGATGTCGCCACCTACTAGAAGCCTCTGCCTGTTTCCCCTCGCCTGCCAGATCAACGCCTTCACACGTCATTTGGGCGTCGTGGCCAGGGATTCACGAGTGCGCTTGGGGGAAGCAGGGTGGTTCTCTTGGTAGAGCATACTGTCATGCAGACCCGCGAGGTCCATCAGCCGAGGGGAGGGGGTGGGAGGAGGAGGGGGGGAGAAGGGAGAGAGGATGGAGGTGGAGAGGGGTGGTGGGGGGAGGAGCAGGCGGGGAGGGGTGGAGGGATTCAATGGGGCAGCAGGACGAGCATTTGCTGCAGTAGGGCCTCCGATTCCATCGATTAAGTGGCAAGGTCTGGTGAGAGGGGGGGGCAGGGTGGAGCGCAGCGTTCACACCCAGGCAGAGCCCGATCAACGGAAGCTGGCCCCTGGCTGCGCTGCTGGAGGCGTGCAAGGGTTGGGGGGCCGCCCAGGAGACCACCGAGGGTAGTCAAGGCTGGCCTCAGGGGCTCCGCAGGGTAGCCCCGCGGGGGGTCTCTCGAGGCCCAAAGAGAGCCCGAAGCTCTCAGGAGCCTCGATCCTTAATCCTCTATCGAGGGCAGCGGGCAGCATCGACAAGTCATTACATTAGCTTGGCGAAGGACCCAACCATACGTACACATGCAGCTGCGATTAACGCAGGAGATACCCCTTTCATCGAAGGAAGCGCGCCGCTAGAGAGAGGCGGAGCACGTGGCAGCGCGGATGAGAGCCCCGAAACATTTGCGGCATGTGCCGAAGGGGGCGAGGGGGAAGCGACAGTGGCGCCTCGTCGTTGTCGTCGTCGTCGTCGTCGTCGTCGTTCCTGCCCTCCTCGTCATCGTCCTCCTGTTCCTCCTCCGCCTCTTCCGACGACGACGCATCTGGATGCCCCTGGAGGCCTCAGAGGACCCTGCATGCGTGTCGCGGCCACCGGGGCGATCGGTGGAGAGTTTTCTGGGGCGACGAAGCACGCGAGGGCTGTGCCAAAGTGCGGTGGCGGCGGCATGCGACCTTTCCCGCTGGAGCGCTCGATGGTGCTCCGTGTAGGGCCACGAAGCGTGTGAGGGGTGTGCCAAAGTGCGGTGGCTGCGGCATGCGACCAGTCCCACTTGGATTTCGGTGGAGCATAGGGCCGCGCAATGCGCGAGTGGTATGCCAAGCTGCGGTGGCGGCGGCACGCGACCTTTCCCAGGCGACTTTTCCCGTGTTGGCCTTCGGTGACGTCTCCTACGGGGCGACGAAGCGTTACAGGGTTTGCCAAAGGTGGCGGCGGCATGCGACCTTGCCCACTGGGGCTGTGCAGCTTCCTACTAGGCCCAGGCCGCGAAGCGTGCGAGGAGGGTGCCAACCTGGGCGGAGGAAGGCATGCGACCCTGGCAACTGAGGCGCCAGGTGGAGCCCCCCATGGGGCCATGAAACGTCAGAGGGGTGTGCCGAAGCAGATACTTACGAAGGGCAAATGTGGAATCGGAGGAGGGAGGAGGGGGAGGGAGGAGGAGAAGCGGGGCGATACGTATCCAGAGGATGTTTGGGGGAGAAATGCATCGAAGGCTGGAGCAGCTGGCCCACTTAGTGTCCCTGTACCACGTCCATGTCATCGACCTCGAGCGGGCCGGGCAGCAACTGCAGCAGAAGAATCAGGACGGAGCGTCCGCCCTCGGGTGCGTGCGTGCGTGCGTGTGCGCGTGCGTGCGTGCGTGCGTGCGTGCGTGCGCGTGTGTGTGTGTGTGTGTGTGTGTGTATGTGTGTGTGTCTGTGTGTCTGTGTGCGTGCGTGCGTGCGTGCGTGTGTGTGTGTGTGTGTGTGTGTGTGTGTGTGGGTGTGGGTGTGTGTGTGTGGTGGGGGTGGGGGGGGGGGTGTATGTGTGTATTGGTGTGTGCGAGTGTGTGTGTGTGTGTGCGTGTGAGAGTGTTTCGGAATAGAGTAAGCAACAGGGGGAGGGAGGGGGCCTGGAGGGTGGTGAGGGGAGGGGAGGGGAGGGATGTAGGCGGCAGGAGGGAGGAGGCATGGGGACGGGGGATGGGGAGACGCAAGTGAAGGATCAGAGGGGTGAGCAGCAGAGGCGAGAAGAGTAAGGCGAGGAGGGAAGCAGCAAGTCAGCCAGGACCTTGCCGCAGAGCTGGAGCAGGTGCGCGGAAAACTCTGGGCGGACAAGGCCCGGGTCAAGTGGCTGCAGGACGAGGAGCGTCTGGAGAAGACGAAGGCCCTTCCGGTGCTGCCTGGGAGTTTGTTTTTGTGTTTTCTGACTGCGTCCTGGCGGCATCCGGTCACGGCTTGGAAGCGCAGCGGCGGAGCACCCGATGACATGCGACACGGGGGCGTCAAGCTGCTAAGACGATCGGCGCCCATCCATCGTCTCATGTGCATTACAGTGCGCACCTTAAGTGAAACATCGGCGTGCCAACGGGTGCCCCTCGGAAATCTCTTATCACCCGATGGCCCCAAGGAAGCACGGATGCCCTGGGACATTTTCAGGACCCTCAGACATCAACGAAGAGTGTGCCCAGTGCATTTTGAGAACAGTACAACCCACCCCCACCCCCAGCCAGGACCTCCACTCCCGACCCAGTGATCCAGGGGGTCCTGGTTGGAGGTAGGGTCTGTTTCTTGGCCCCCATGACCCCCAAGCAAAACCCCCACACCCACGCCAGGACCCCCTGGATCACCAGGTCTGGTTCGAGGGTCCTGGCTGGGGGGTGGGGTCGGGCTGTGCTGTCTTCGGTGAGATCTCCTCTCGCCTGTGTCGACTGTACACGACGGAGCCCTTGTGTCACCACCCACCAAACCACCCCAACCCAACCCGAAGGTCTCGATTTGACCTCCATTTCCAGTTGGGGGGGGGTCGGGGAACCTCGAGAAAACACATATGGAACCCGTACCCCCCCCAACCCGAAATTCGGGTCTTCGGGTTGGGTTGGGGTGGTCTGGTAGGTAGTCCTTGTGGCTTCTGCGACCCAGGGCGCCTCCCGCCCGCCGCGCCCCGCCGGCAACTGCGGTGCGGCGCGCGGCCCCCAGAATTCCCCCCGAGGCAGCCGCACACGCCCCACGTCGAACATCTGCTAGACAATGGCTACCCCTCCTCCATCCTCCTCCTCCTCCTCCTCCTCCTCCTCCTCCTCCTCCTCCTCCTCCTCCTCCTCCTCCTCCTCCTCCTCCTCCTCCTCCCCCTCCCGCTCCCCTCCCCCCCGATTCCCACTGCCACTAATTCGCCGTCGAATGCCAGTTTATGAAGTTGCCCCCCCCCTGGAAAGGCTCCCACGGCAACCGAAGGATGCGATTGGCAGATGCACATTCGTCTGCTTGTATACGCTGTACACACGCGTGCACGCGCATGCATGGGTATTGTGCCTGAGTTGTTTGCGTGCAGGTGTGCTGGCTACGTCGGTCGACAGGTAAGTAGTTATCGTCTTACTGCGAAAGTGTGCATGCGTTCGCGCGCGACTGTGCGTGCGTGCGCGCGGTGGCGTCCAGTTCTCGCGTTCGGTAATTTTTTGGTGCCTGATGGGCCCAGCGCCGCCATGCGCGCCTTCTGCGCGCGGCGTGCGCGCGCGCTCTTCCAGACCGGGTCACGCGTTTGGCTTCTGCGTCCAATGCGGCCAACTCCGCAGGGTCGCCGCGGGCACGGCGGTCTACGCATGAAGTGGTCCGCGAGCGCGTCTTCGATCCTTTTCAGGTCGCAGCGCGTATGAGCTGTAGCATTTTCGTGGCCCAGGGAGGTTGCGCAGGGGGTGCAGTCTCTATCTACGCCAAGGTCGCAGCCTCTATGTACGCCAGGGCTCAGAGAGGGAACGCAGTCTCTATCTACGCCGGGGTCGCAGGGCGTGGCAGGCGTGGCCTGACGCCAAGGGGGGTGCGCAGGAATTTGCCCCTGAACACGGAGCGCTTGGGTGGTCGCGGGGGCGTCCCCGGCAGTCTGGTTTGTCCCGTCATCGTCTTGTTTTCTATATGCGCATTACAAAACGGCGATCCTGATTCCTAGTTGTCCTCCCAGATTTCTTCCCACAGCGATCCTGTGGTGTTGGGTCCTAGTTTTGAAGGAACATCGCTGCGTGTCACTCTTTTTCCTCCTTGCCCCTCCTCCCCACCCGCTGCCCCCCTCTTCATCTCACCATCAGCATCGCCATCGTCATCATGGCCACCATCACCACCATCGTCGTCGCCATCGTCGCCGTCATCATCACCATCATCGCCATCAGCCCCGGCACACCCGCAGGGAGCTCCACTTCCGGTCCCAGTGGCGCAGCCCGTATGTGGGCGACACCCCCGCTTCGGCACACCCCTCACACGCGCCGTGGCCCCACAGGGAGCTCCACCGACACTTCCAGTGGCCCAGCCCGCATGTGGGCGACACCCCCAGTTTCGACACAACGCTCGCACGTTTCGTGGCCCAACAGGGAGCTCCACCTTAGGCCCCATTGGAGGAACCCGTATGCGGGCGGCACGCCCGTTTCGGGGCCCTTCACGCGTTGCGTGGCCCCAGCGAGGGAGCCCGCATGCGGGCGACACCCCCGTTTCGGCACATCCAGGACCCAGTGGCGTAGTCCGCATGTGGGTGACACCTCCGTTTCGGCACACCCCTCACGCGTTTCGTGGCCCCAGGAGGAACTCGACCTGAATCCACAGTGGCGCAGCCGCATGTGGGCGACGCCCTCGTTTCGGCACACCTTTCACACGTTTTGTGCACCCCCCACGGAACTCCACCTGAAGCCCCAGTGGAGGAGCCCTTATGCGGGCGACACCCCCGCGTCGGCACACCACTGACGCGCGTAGACCCCAGTGGCGCAGCCCGCATGTGGGCGACGCCCTCGGTTCGGTACACCCCTCACGCGTTTCGTGGCCACACACGGAGCTCCACCTACGATCCCGATGACGCAGCCCGCGCGTGGGCGACACCCCCGTTTCGGCACACCCGTGTGGCCCGCAGGGAGCTCCCCCTCCGGTCCCAATGGCGCAGCCCGCACGTGGGCGACACCCCTGTGTCCGCACACCCCTCACACGTTGCGTGGCTCCACAGGGAGCTCCACCGAAGGACCCAGCGACACAGCCCATATGAGGGCGTCGCCCGATATGGAGTCCCACCTCCGACGGTACTCACATTTTCGGTATTCACTTCATATGTTTGGGTTCTTCGACGAGCGAATTTGAATCAGCTGTTTTTCCATATTCGATTTCGCCGAGTTGTGGCCCGAAAGTGGGAGGGTCCACCGAAAATCGCACCCACCACGGATTATTCCCAACTGCATATGGCCAGGTCCTTCGCCAGGATAGTGGTATAAGGGGTATTTTCAGAAAAGGGTTAGTTGTATGCGTTTCCTGATTCGGGATTCTCAAATACGGGATCCTGAGCCAGGATCATGTATCCAGGGATCCTTCGACAAAATATGCAGTACGAAAGGTTCCTCTGGAAGGAGTATGTTCTAAGGGCTCTGCTGTAAGGAATTATTGCGTTCAGCGATTTGATTCAGGATTTGTCTTATGAAGGGTTCCTTCGTAAGGATTCCCCACTAAGGGTTCCTCAGTAAGGATTTGTTTCCGAGTTCTGTGCAATGCTCATTTCTAGGGCCCTTGATTGAATAACATCGGCCACCAAGGAGGACGAGGAGGAGGAGGAGGAGGAGGAGGAGGAGGAGAACCACTTCGAGCTCGGAAGGGGCTCTGCTCTGCGGGCCTGGAGCCATTCGTGGCCGCCGCTCTCCACGGCCAGGAAGGCCTCCTCGTTCCCTACTCGGCGTTCCTTGTCTGGGAGCACGGCGGATGTGCTCACGTCTGCAGCCTGAGCAGGTCCGGCCCCATGAGGAGAGGGCCGCGGTCGGCGATGGTGGCTGGCGGCGTGCGCGCTTCCTGCTGCCCAGGGGGCAATCTGCCGCCACCGCCCTGATCCGAACGAGTCCCGCCGAGACCGGCCCTGCGGGCCAGCGGCGCTGGGACCTGGGACGCCCGTGTCGGGCGCCCGCGGCGGTCACTCCTGCTCTGCCCCCAGCCAGCAGCGGCCCTGCGCAAGGCCAACATGATGTCCCTGGTGGGGCACCTGAAGACGGACTGCGCGGACCCCAAGATCTACAGCCAGAGGGAGGTGGACGAGATGCACGAGCAGTGGGAGCGGGACGAGGTGGCTCCGCTGCTCAAGGACCGGGAGAGGGAACACGGACGCCGCCACCGCGCCTCCGGCAGGGTCCAGGCTGGGCCCTTGTGCCAGCCACCCGGCCAGGCTAGGCGGCCACGGCGTGGGCCCAACGGTTCGGTACGGTCGAGATGCATCCAGATGGAACTGGGACGAAGGCTGGCAGCAGTCCCTGCCCACTTTGAACAGGACTCGCTGCGGGTGTTGCCGCGGACGTTGTGCATCCGAGACAGGCAATCGCCTGCCCAACAGCTGCCGCTGTCGATTTCTGACGTCGTTTCCTGCTCGGCATCGTGCATTGTTTTTTTCCGTACTGAGTTCTGGCGTGCCGGAGGCTGGTTTGGTTTACATTCGCACGCAATCCGCCCGCGTAAGGCTGCGTGCAGGAGCTCTCGTTCACCACAGGGCGTGATGCGTGAACTACCGCGCAAGGCCCTCGTGCCACCGCGGGTAGGACTCCTTCCCGACTTGTGAGGTCTCGCGGCGGTAGACGCAGCCCCCTCTCCTTAGAGGCTCGTCCCTCACTGTAGCTCTCCTTTCCCTCTCCCTCTCCTCATCTGCCGCATCCTCCTCCCCGTCCTCGTGGCTGGCGCCCTCCCCTCTCCTCGAAGAGGACATCAAGGAGCTCCAAGAGGAGCTGAACGAGAGGCGGTTGGTCCAGAAGCTCAGGACCCAGCGCACCATGCTCACAGCCCCGAGCAAGGAGCCCGAGGCTGGGTACCTCGACCGGGCGAGCGTGCAGGATATCGGGGAGGGTCTCAACTGGGTAGAGGGTTTCTCCGAAGGGCTTGGGCGACCCGTCCTCCTTCTTCCTCCTCCTCTCTCCTCCTCCTCCTCCTCCTCCTCCTCCTCTTCCTCCTCCTCCTCCCTCCTCCTCCTCCTCCCTCCTCCTCCCCTCCTCCTCCTCCTCCTCCTCCTCCTCCTCCTCCCTCCTCCTCCTCCTGCTCCCTCCTCCTCCTCCTCCTCCTCCTCCCTCCTCCTCCTCCTCCCTCCTCCTCCTCCTCCCCCTCCTCCTCCTACCCCCTCCCCTCCTCCTCCTCCTCCCCCTCCTCCTCCTCCTCCGCCTCCTCCCCGCCTCCTCCTCCTCCTCCGTCCTCCTCCTCCTCCTCCTCCTCCTCCTCTTCCTCCTCCTCCTCCGTCTCCTCCTCCCCCTTCCTCCTCCTCCTCCCCCTCCTCCTCCTCCTCCTTCTCCTCGCCCTCCCCTCGTCGGGTCCTCTACGGCCCTGGGGGAAACCGTCCACAACTGGGCGCCGTGCCCGGCAACACCTGTCAGGATGAAACGTTGGTGACGCTTCGCGTATCCGACCAGCCAATCCAGAGACAATCGAAGACTTTCTTGAGACCTCTCGGAGGCTATCTTGAGCTATACTCGCCTGGAGGCTGTCGGAGGCTGTCTTGATACATGGTCAGCTATCTTGGGCCATGTTGGGGCTGTTTTGAGGCCTCCTGGAGATCCGTCGAAGGCTATCTTGAGCCATGCTCGACCTCCCAGGACAACCTTCATGGTAGGAGGAGGAAGAGACGGGGGAGGAGGAGGACACAGAGAGGAAGATGAGGAGGGGGAAAAAGAGGAGGAGGAGGAGGAATAATGCGGCAAGATGAAGATGATGAAGATGATGAAGATGATGATGATGGTGATGATGATGATGATGATGCTGATGATGATGATGCTGCTGATGATGATGATGATGATGATGCTGATGATGATGATGATGATGGTGATGGTGATGGTGATGGTGATGGTGATGGTGATGGTGATGGTGATGGTGATGGTGATGGTGATGGTGATGGTGATGGTGATGGTGATGGTGATGATGTGATGATGGTGATGGTGATGATGATGATGATGAGGAGGAGGAGGAGGAGGAGGCAGGAGGCAGGAAAGGGGGAGGAGGAGGAGGAGGAGGAGGAGGAGGAGGAGGAGGAGGAGGAGGAGGAGGAGGGAGGAGGCACGGAAGGAGGAGGGAAGGAACGGACCAGGACAAGGAGTATGAGAAATCAGGCTTTAGATATATGGTGTGGTCAGAAGGTTTTGAAAGATGGTTAAGGCCATCTTAGGTGATCTCTTGGGGTTCCCGTGGGACCTCTGGGGGCACTCTTAGGGCCCCCTGGGCATCGTTTTGGACGGGTCTGGGAGGCCTCTTGGGCTTCATGACTCAAAAAGGGGGGATAACCAATTCTAGCAGCTTCGCGTATTCCCATCAGCCCACGCTGGCAGTTCCCCTCAGTCTCAGTCCCTTCAGCCACCCACCTGAGGCCTCGGCCGCCGCGTAGCTGTTGCCTCGCGCGTTGCCTCTGCTTTAATTGTCTCGCGTTCCCTGTGCCTCATTAGTCTCTGCGTAGCCCGCTTTGACCTGACTCGCCGCCGGCGCGCTCGCCCGCGGCCGCTGACTTAAAAAAGTACTCCCATTAGTTCATCCAGAAATGATGTCCAGGCGAGTTGAGGTGATCAGGGAAGTGCGGGAGCAAAGAGGTGGACGGCCGAACTGTGCGAAGGAGGGTGGAGGAGAAGGAAGAGGTTGAATGGATGGATGAGGGAGTGGGGAGAAGGAGGATGAATAGGATGAGGAGTTGGAGGAGGAGGAGGAGGAGGAGGAGGAGAAGGAGGAGGAGGAAGAAGAGAAGGATTAGGAGGAGGAGGAGGAGGAATGAGGAGCAGCAGGAGGAGGGCAAGCAAAAGGGCAAGAGGTCTCTTGGATGTCTCTCGGAGCCTCCTGGGATGTCTCTTGGGCGCTTCTTGGTGGCCTCTTGAGACGTCTGGGGGGTCTCTTGGCGGTCGGGGAGGCTCTTGGGCGTCTTCGGTGCCCTGGGGGGGGCCTCTTGGGGCCGCTTGGGGTCCTCTTGGGGGCCTCCTGGGGGCCTCTTGGGGGCCTCTTGGGGGCCATTTTGGGGCTATATTGGGGCCTCTTGGGGCCTCCTGGGCTTCTCTTGGGGCCATCTTGCAGGAGATCGATAAAAAGAGAGGGGAGCTTCGATTAGCGCCCCCCCACCCAGAAGGCCAAAATGGGGCCAAAACCATAGTAAAACTATCATTTTGGCTTCTGCGCCGAGGCCGTTTTGGACGCCCTGACCGCTCGGGACCGGCCCCGTCCAGGTCCAGGAGAGGAGGTAGGGGGAAGGGTAAGCCCCTCCCCGAAGGTGAGAAAGAGGAGCCGCCCTAGACCACCTACGCCCAGAGGGCTGGTGGGATTCAGGCGCCCCCTTCGGAGGCTCAACGATGGCGTCTTGCGGGCCTTCTTGGGCCGCTCTTGGAACGTGTTTGGGCGCTCTTGGGGCCCTCTTGGGCCATCTTGGGGCCCTCATTCTAACTACCCGCCCCCCCCCTTCCCAGGCCCAGGGGACGGCGTAGAGGGAGGGGTAAGCCCCTCCCCCGAGCAGGGCAAGGAGGGGGAGAGGAGACATTACACCAGAGAAGAACCCCAATCAGTGGATGGTTTAAAATGGGATCGATAAAGAGATCGATAAGGAGATCGACCGGGAACCCGGGAACCCGGGAACCCAGAACCCACCGAAATCGGCGGGAATTGTTTGCCAAATCTTTCAATTTCCGCTAGGACTCCTTCAGTGCAAACACTGATTGGGCAATTATTTCCGCTAGGACCCCGTCAATGCAAGCACTCATTGGGGACAAATTCTTTGAACCCCCTAGTGGCCCCCCTCCTTCTCCTGGCGATGTGGCCCCCCTCCTCCTCCTCCTCCTCCTCCTCCTCCGCCTCCTCCTCCTCATCCTCCTTTTTGCCCAGGCCGCCGAGCGCGCTCGCTCGCAGCGTAAGTCTCCTCCCCCCCTCCTTCTCCTCCTCCCCCTCCCCCTCCTTTCCCTTTCCCTCCTCCTCCTCCTCCTCCTCCTCCTCCTCCTCCTCGGGATTCTTTGCGGCCAGAGGCGCTTGCTCGGCGTGTGCCGCTCCGCCGGCTCTGGCCCGCCACGCTTCGGCCGACACGCTGATCCACGCTGCGAGCCTTCGCAGCGTCCCGCCCCACGGGTCGGAGCGACACGCTGTCATCGGGCGATCGCCCCAGACATGACCGCGTCGTAAGAAAAATCAGGACGAAGGTCTTTCGTCATTGTCGGCCTTTGGGGGCCCTCGCTGGGCCCCGGGACCGTCGAAACACGCCTCTGGATGAAAAACCGGCCCCAGGGAACGTTTTCGGGACTCCCGTGGGCGCCGTCCTGAAAAAATCAGGGCGTCACATGTCTGGGGCGAGCACGATCAAGGGAGCGTGGATTAGCGAGGGGTTCCACTTCCGTGGGAGATCGCGGATTTCCGCCGCCGAGCAGGGCGGCACCGGCCGCATTCTGAGGAGGACACACCTCCCCCGATGCATGGATCTTGCGACCGCGTGCCAAATCCATGGATCGCTAATCCATGTTTGCGCGCCGCCGACTTCAGCGTGCAAGGCATGGGATGTCGCGAGTGGCGCCGCCGCGACACTTACGCAAAAGCTCCAGACCGTTAGAGCTCCGCCACCATTTGCGAACTCTACCCCTGCAGGTCCAGTCGAGGCTGGTGTATCGGACACCCCAGCTGGGGTTCGCCCGGCTGCGGTCATCATCTGGATTGTGAGCCTCAGCCGTCGCTGCAGAAATCCGGCGCGCAAGGGCAGGATTCGCACGTGGTTGCCGAAGAATGACATCCCTGCTCTTCGGACACGACCTTTCTCCTCACGCGGCGTGACGTGGGCCCCCACACTTGTCGACCCCCCCGAAGAGACCGGCTTTCATCTCCAGGTAGATGCTTCATGGCGTCGGAGCCCCAGAGCGGGGCGAACGGATGCGCCTTGATATGTTGAAGACTTCGGGGGTCTGGGAGTGACGCGATCCGACTCTTGGAAAATTGCCTTTCTCTTCGCGCCCTGTGTTCTACGACAAGCCCTCACATCAGTCAAACATGATAAAGCCTTACCTGACCTGATACGCCCGCTTAGAAACGCAACACATGCCAGATTCAAGACGTCCGTGTTAACACGCTGCGTGTTGGCTCAGCATGCTGGCCCTCGTCTCGGCGAACGCATCGCGACAGGCCTATATGTTCAGTCCACATGTTGAGCTCCGTGTCAGCACGCTGCGTGCTGCGTGCTGCGTATTGGGGGGGGCTACTGACACCGCAGACGCATGCTGGATGCCTCCGCGGAACATACCCTGCCAGCCCGGCAGGCCCCTGCCCCCGCCCCCGCGCCCTGCGCCTGCCCCCGCCAGGTCCTGGAGAAGTGCCTCGCCGGCCTGGCGGAGCGCCTGACGAGCAAGTTGCTCAGGTCCTCCCCATCATCCTCCCCCCTCCTCCTCCTTATCTCGTCCTCCTCCTCCTCCTCCTCCCTCCTCCTCCTCAGCCCTCCGCGTCTCCCCGACTCTCCTTCGCCGTCTTTCTTCCCCCGCTCCTTCTTTGCCTTTTCCCTTTTCCTCTTCCCTCCCCTCTCCTCCCTATGCATCCGCGGCTGACTGCCTCCCCTGCGCCTTCTTTCCCCCCCCCCGCTCCTTCTTCGACTGCTCCCTTCTCCTCCCTTCTCCACCTCCTCCTCCTCCTCCTCCTCCTCCTCCTCCTCCTCCTCCTCCTCCTCCTCCTCCTCCTCCCCTCTCCTCCTTACCCCTCCGCGTTTCCCTGCCTCTCCTTCACATTCCTTCCTCCCCCGCTCCTTCTTCGCCTGCTCCCTGCTCCTCCTCCCTTCCCCTCTCCTCTGCCTCCTCAGCTCCTCCCCTATGCCTTCCCAGTGGCTTGGCCGGGGCGGAGACCACGCCACGACCCGACGCCCTGATGCGATGCCCCCCCCCCCCTGGGCATTCGGGCACGGCGAAGCTTCGCGAGGCGGACCCCCTCTCGGGCGGGCGGTAATGGGGGGGGGACCTCAACAATAAGGGGTAAAGAAGAGGGATCAAAAGGGGCACCTCAGGGCCCCTTTGGAACCAGCAGGGGCCCAACAGGGGCCCCGAAGTGCCCCTTTAAGGCCACCCGCCATTACCCCCCATTGCCACCCGTCATTTAGGTCACCTCCCATTGCCACCCGCCATTAAGGCCACCCGCCATTACCCCCATTCTCCACCCCTCATTTAGGTCACCCCCCATTGCCACCCGCCCGACCCCCGCCATCCCGGCGGACCCGCGCACCATCTGGTCCAACGAACAGTGGTCTATCGAGGGCGTCCAGGAGGGGCGTGGTGACTAGGGGGGTGTGGATATCATGGCGGGGGCCATGAGATCTCCCCAGACTTCATGGCGCCTCTTCTTATCTCAATATGTCACCGGCCCCCCTCCCTGGGCCGCGCACGTGCCGCCAGCCATGATGTGCGCCGCCCCCTCGTGGACGTCCCCCTCCCCGAGGTCGCCGCCCCGTCTTGGACGCCCTCCTCTTGGACGCCCCCCCTCCTGGACGCCCCCGAGGTCCTCCGTCCCCGTCTCACACCTCCCCTCCGTCCCTTCCTCCCCGCTCCCCGCTTCCCCTCCCGAGGTCCCTCCGTCCCCTAGGGCGAAAATTGTCAGCATGTCGCTGATGCCTGTAAGGTTGCTGCTCCGATCCCAGGATGGTGCCTGAAAGGTTTAAGTCGGGCGTGTCCCTCTACAGGAGGAGTATGCAAAAATAGCTTAAAAAGTCTTATGGGGACGATTCTTCGAGCATGTTTGACTGTTGTTGAGATCTGGGGAGTGCTCTATTTTTCGTACAAGATCCGCCTGTAGGAGGACGTGCCCGACCGAATGAAAGGTGCCTGAATGGTCAGCCTGTCGCGGCTCCCAGGAGGCCACGGTGTGTCCTCGTTTTCGCCTCGTTTTTCGCAGGGGCCTCGTTTTTCGCAGGGCCTCGTTTTTCGCAGGGGCCTCGTTTTTCGCCTCGTTTTTCCCAGGAGGCCACGGTGTGTCCTCGTTTCGTCCCAGTGTTGGCCTCGTTTTTCGCAGGGGCGTCACAGGGAACCTGAGCAGCGAGAGGGACGCTGCAGGGATTGCCCGCCTCCGGCTGCGGCCCGCCCGGGCCGGCCCAGCGCCGCGCCCTGCGACCGGCGCCCGAGCTTCCCCGTCCTCGTCCTCCCCCCCCGCCCTCCTCGTGCTCACCCCTCCTCTTCGTCTACCCTCTCCATTACCCCACCCGATCCCCCTCCTCACGTAATTGTCCCACGCATGCTCCTCCCCGCGTTCGTCCTCCTGTTGGCTTTTCTTCGTATCATCAGCAGCATCATCATCAGCTGAATCATCATCATCATCATCATCATCATCATCATCATCATCATCATCATCATCATCCTCATCATCATCATCATCATCATCAGCATCATCATCATCAGCAGCAGCATCATCATCACCACCATCAACATCAGCATCCTCATCATCATCATCATCATCATCAGCATCATCATCTTCATCCTCATTATCCTCATCCTCATCATCATCACTATCATCATCAGCATCATCATCATCATCATCATCAGCAGCAGCATCATCATCCCTCTTTGTCCCCATGGTTTTCCCCGTGACTGTGCTCCGTCGCCGACCCGTCCGCCTTGCACCTCCTCCTCCCCCTCTGTCAGTCCCCCATTTACTTTCTCCCCGTCCTCCTCCAGTTCGTCTTTACCTCCTTCTCCTCCTGCTTCAACGTCCCCGCTCCCCTTCTGTATGCCCATTCCGTTATCCTTTCCTTCCTTGCCTTCATGCTTCTTCTTCCTCTCCCTCCTGCTGCAATCCTCCTCTCCCTCACATTTCTTCTCTTCGCCCTCCCCTTTGTCTCCTGCTGTGTCGTCATCCTCCTGCTTCTCAGACATTTCGTCCCACCTCTCTCGCTTCCCCAGCTCATCACTTATCTTGCTCATGCGCCCCCCTTGCGCTCCTCCTCTAATACAATTTCCGGACATTTCGGCTCCTGCTCTTCATCTTGATCTTTTGTCTGCCCCTCTGTAGTTACCTCTTACCCTTCTTGTTCATTCGCATTGTTTTCCAATTGCAAGCATTGTAAGGTTAGCCAGTGTAGACCCGAAACAGTGACTTATCCGTCAGGGATTCGCCCTCTGCCGCCAGCCCCCTCTCTATCATAATGTGACATGCTAGCGCTATGTTGGGATGCCTGGGCGCTGACTTGAAGCATTATGGGAACCTCATGCGAGGGCGGTTGGTAATCGTGGCGTCATTCACAAGTGATCGTGGCCTCGGGAGCGCGAACCTGGCGCAATGTACGAGGGATCATCGCCTGGGGTCCGCGAATATGGTGTAACTTGCCAGGATTCTGGTTTTGGGGGCGAGCTCGGTGCTTTTTGTATGGTATTCTGGTCCCGGGAGCACGACTCTGGCGTAATTTAGAAGGGGTCATTGCACCAGGATCGCGAACCTAGTGTACCCTACCAGGGGATATTGCTCTCGAAGCGCGAACCCTTTGTAATTCACAAGGGCTTCTCGCGTCGGGATCGAGAACTTGTCGCAATTTACTAAGGACTCCGACCGCTGGATCGGAAATATGATGTAATCCACTCCGGATTCTGGCCTCGATAGTGCGAACGTGGCGCAATTTGCAAAGGGTATTGGTTTGGGGAACATGAACCTTAAGTAATTGTTCGAAGGGTCATTGCCTCGGAGCTCGACTCTCACGTAGTTCTTCATGTCCCAGAACTGCCCAGAAATTTAGAGCACGCGATTCGGACGTGGTGGCCAGGGTGGTTTTCGGCTCCCCCCCTCGCGCGGACAGGAACACTTCACAGAAGGAAGCAGAAATTACAACTATAACTTTGGACACTGAAAAACTGGTACTGGCGCAGAAAGCATGACAGCTCCGCCACGCAGCCTGATGGCCCCAGTTTAAGCTACGTTAGGTAAACCGTGAGGTGTGGGCGTATTGCGTCGGGCATGTGCTGTGACCTGTCTGGTGTAAACTGTGCTGTGCTGGCTATGCGGTGTGAGCTACATGCTGTGAGCCACGGTGTGGACGCGGTGCTGTGCAAGCTGTGGGGTGCAAGCTGCGCTGTGTGAGCTCTGGTGCCCACCCCGGGCACGGGGTGCCCACGAGGCGGCGCGGGGGCGAACCCGGCGAGCCCGGGCGAGAACGTGGCGAGACCTCGGCGGACCCACCCGGGGCACGGGGCGCCCACGAGCGCTCACGATCGAAGAAGAACAAAAGCACACAAACATGAGCTTGTGGCGCTCCGCGTGGATTTCTTGGATCCGCGCTGGGCCCCCCCCGCGGCGCCTCCGGCGCCGCCGCAGCACAGGGGCGCGGAGCCAACCAGAGCACGGGGCACCAATGAGCGCCCACCAGGTGACACGGGCGCAAACTTGGAAAATCCTCGGCAGTCCCTCCCAATCACTTAGCAAGACTACCATGTCTTAGGCCTCATTGTGTCGTACTTCGACGCGTGATTCCCCTGATTCTGCTGCCCCTGCTTCTACTGCCCCCTTGTTATACTCCTTCCCCTGCTTCTACTGTCTTCGACTCGTGATTCCCCGGCCCCCCCGCCCTCTTCCCTCCTTTGACTTTCCTTCATGACCATCCCATGCATTCCCCGCCTGCTAGACAACGACAACGATGTCGACGAGGACGCCGACGACAATCGTCGTCATTGCCTGCGTCATGTTCGACGTCGTTCTCATTGTCCTCGTCGTCTTCGTCTTTCTCGTCGTATCCCTCGCTGACGTCCTTCAGGGACAAGCTGACCGACGTGGCCAGCGCCTGCTCAGACGGTGGATCTAGCGACAAGCTGCTGGAGCTGCTGGAATCCATCAAGCCCGCGCCGCAGCAGCCTGCGCGCCCGCGACGACGACGACGACGACGGCCACGCCCGCGGCGTATGTTTGGCAAGGTTTCTCCCCAACCCGTGCTTGCACTGGCAAAGATGAGAAGGATGTGTCGAAAGGGCCCTGCCAATTTGGGTGCTAGGCCGGGTTGCCGGGTTCCAGTTTTGGGTTCCTGGTTTCCTGGCGGCGGCCAGGTTTTGGGAATTACGAACTATAAGACACTCGCAAGGGTGAGGGTTAGAAAGTGGAGAGTAGAGAGTACGTATAGCGCATAGGGTTTGTTTTAGCCGGCCGATTTGCGGTTGATCGGGAGATGAAGAGTTACCAATGTTGCGAGGATGTGCCGAGCGAGGGCGCCGGTGTAGGATTCTGTCCCAGATTCTGTCAGATTCGCCAGAAACGGGGAGGAAGATGAGGAGGAGGAGGAGGATGAGGAGGAGGAGGAGCAGATGGCAGGAAGCATCTTTTGCCTTTCCCCTGGGCCGATGTAGCGAGGATGGCTCGAGCGAGGGCGCCGGTTGTGGATGCTGCGCCGGAGTCCGTCAGAGTCGCCGGAGCCGCCGGACAAGGTGCAGGAAGCGTCTTTTGGGGGCAACGATGGGGGGATAGGCCTGGGGGAGGACGCATCGTCCCCCAATCGCACATTGATCGCCGATAGGGGCCCGATAGCCCCACCCCGCCCACGAAGGTGCACTATCGGGGGCCTATCGCCGATCTATCGACGATGTATCGCCGATTCCAGGTCGATGCATCCCCCCGTGTGCCTATATGCCTTCCCTATTGTTGCACCCCACTCTTGGCCCCTCCGCTTGGGCCGATTTTGTGAGGATGTCCCGTGAGGGCGCCAGCGTGAGGTTCTGCGCTAGATTACGTCAGATTTGCCGGATTTGTCAGAAACTGTACAGGAAGCGCGTTGGTTTCATTTCGTCTCGCGCCGGGGTCTATGATGACATGTCGCAGAGAAATTCCTTACAATTGGAAGGTACACTAAGGAGTATATAGACGATAGCTGATAATATGTGTTACGTACGGTATTGAGAGAAGAGGGTGGGGCATCGAGATCAGAAGTATATGGGGTAAGGGTACTCAGTAGGAAGTAGGGAGTAGAGAGTACCTCATGCGTCATCCTTGGCTTATGCGCACTTTACGTTGTCTTTCTCTATTTGGTTTGGGCCGCTGCTGGGAGTCCCGCTGCTAACTCCGCATGTTCGGCAGCGGGGGGCCATCTTGAGGCCCCTTTGGCCTTCGACAGCCAATCTGGGCGGCAAGACGGCCAGGATGGTCGGGCATGTTCCCCTACAGGCGGATCTTGGACGAACAGTAAAAATAATCAAAACACATTCAGCAACAGTCAAATAATAGTCGAAACATCGTCCCCATATTATCTTTCGACTCTATTTCCCCACCTAGGCTCTGCCTAGAAAGGTTCTTACTCTGTGGGCTTAAAGGGCCGGGCAGTGTAAACCGCCCCAGGCGGTTCCCCCAGATTCCGCCCCGCGGTTCCCCCAGTTACGCCCCCTTAGCTTAGCGTTGTGTATATCATCTTTGCTTAGCCTAGCTTAACTTAGCTTAGCTTAGCTTAGCCGAGCTTAGCTTAGCTTAGCCTAGCCTAGCTTAGCTTAATTCTAGACGCTTCGCGTATCCCCACCAGCCCGTCCAGAAACGACGCCCAGGCGAGTAGAGGGTCGTCCTGAGGGGCTTTTCGGCGTCTTGGGTGCCTCGGGGGGGCCTCTGTGGGCCGTTCGGGATCCTCTTTGGGGCCTCCTGGGGGCCTCTTGGGGCCTCTTGGGGCCATCTTGGGGCCTTTGGGGGCCTCCTGGGCGCTTCTTGGGGCCTCCTGGGCGCTTCTTGGGTGCCTCTGGGGGGTCTCTTGGGGCCTCTTGGGGGTCTCTTGGGGGCCTCCTGGGGGCCTCTTGGGGGGCCTCGGAGCCATCTTGGAGGAGATCGATCAACGAAGGGGGGTTCCCAATTACAGCCCCCCCCTCAGGAGCCACGATCCTCGTGAGGGGTGTCGAATTTTAGCCCTCCCAGGGGTCGATCTTGGGCGCTCCAACGCGCCGCGGAAACCCCTGTCCAGGTCAGTGGGGAGGGGGTAGGGGGAGGGGTAAACCCCTCCCCGAAGGGGAAGAAGGAGGGGTGGAAGAGGAAACGCTCTAAACCGCCGACGCCCAGAGGGCTGGTGGGACTTAGCTTAGCTTAGCTTGGCTTAGCTGAGCTTAGCTTAGCTTAGCATAGCCTAGCTTCGCTTAGCGTAGCCTAGCTTAGCATAGTTTAGCTTACCTCAGCTTAGCAAAGCGCAGCGCAGCATAGCGCAGCGCAGCATTAGCACAGCAAAGCATAGCATAGCCAAGCATAGCATAGCATAGCATAGCATGGCATGGCATAGCATAGTTCAGCATATCATAGCATAGCATAGCATAGCATAGCATAGCATAGCATAGCGCATCATATCATAGCATAGCATCGCGCATCATAGTATTGCTTAGCATAGCACAGCGTGGCATATCATAGCGTATCACATCATAACATAACATATCATATCATATCATAGCGCATCATAGTATACCATATCATATCATAGTGCAGCCTACCATATCATACCATAGCCTAGCATAGCATAGCATAGCATAGCATAGCATAGCATAGCATATCGCACACTAACATAGCATAACATAGCATAGCGCAGATGTTGGTGTAGATGTAGGTGTAGATGTAGATGTAGCTGTAGATGTAGGTGCATATGTAGGTGGAGCTGTAGATGTAGATGTGATCCTCGCTGTTGATGTTGATGTAGATGTAGATGCAGGTGTAGATGTTTATGTAGCTGTCGGTGTAGATGTAGATGTTGCTTTCCTAGATGCTCCAACTCCTAGGTAGGGTCGCACTGGGATAATTGAATATTCCTCCTGTGCCGCGGACCTCGGTCGGGAGCTGCAGGGGGCAGGGCGACTTGGCAGCACGCGCGGGAGCGCTCCCTCTCGTGAGCCCGTGCGCCCCACGCCGTGCAGGATGTGGGTCGAGGGAAGAAGTGCGAGGACCATGGACAAGATTAGGGAGCCATAGGCGAACCCCACCCCTACCCCCCACGATTTCTGAGGGAGGGCGTGGGGTTCACTTCGTTGGGGGTAGGGGTAGGGTTCGCATGTGGCCCCCTACAAGTTGTCGCGGGATCTTGTCGACGCCGATCCTGGTCATGCTGCATACCGGCCATCGACGATACGCGAGGACGACCCACGACTTCACAATGGCCACCCGCGAGGACGATCCACGAACTGACGTAATGTTGCGTATTCGGGGGGCCTCGCCTGTCCCGAAGATTCGTGTCTTTCGTGTGCCCGACGCGGGCTTGATGTGGACGCGACGCGGATTTGGCGTGCATTCGACGCGGATCCGACACGGACTCGACACGGATCCGACGAGGTCGACAAGAATTCGGTTCGGATTCGACGCGGATAGGGTCGGGACGGGGCAGACAAGGTCCCTTAAATGTACAACAGAAGGAAGTGAGAAGGAGAATGCCGTCTCAGAAGGTGGCGGGGCTTCTCGGAGGCCCTCGCGCTTTCTGAGAAGTCTTCTGCGTCCTCGGGGAAGGCTCAGGACACTTGTCACAAGGCTTGGGGAATTCCGAGCCTTCTGAGAATGCCCGCCCCGGGCTCGTCGCCGATTCTTGGCAGGTTCGTGCCATCTCGGCGCGGTCCGTGGGCGGGCCTCTGGGCCGCGACCGCGTGGATACTGGGGGTTGTTTCACAGATGCCCCTCGCGGGATGTTTCCATGCGACTGCGTATCCATGGGATCGCGCCCCGGAATCCTGACCAACAGGGCGTGGGTATGGATATGTTCGCCATTCGTGTGCGGTGGCAGCGTTGGCGCGGACGTCCGAGATTGCAAGATCCTCAGCGGCAGCTGGGTGCCCTCGACAGGGCGATCCCAGTTGTGCGGTGGCTGCTACCAGGGCGAACGCCGTCATTGTTAGCAGGCCACATGCGAACCCTACCCCACCCCCCCACCCCACCCCACCCCTAAAAATCGTGAGGTGGTGGGATCGGGCTCGCATGTGGCCCCCTAATAGCACGATGCGGCTGTATACTTTCTTAGCTGACCTTTGCGGTCACCCTGGTCCTTCTGGAAGACAGGCTCTCGATCGTGTCACGCGGTCTGCCTGGCAAGCACCCGTGCAGCCTCCCGAGCATCTCCGTGCTACCCCCGGCTGCTCTTGGAGTTTGGGAGTGGGCGCCAGGGAGCTCCGTGCGTGCCCCTGGGAGCCCCTGACATTCTCGAAGCGCCCTTCCTCCTCCTTCCTCCTCCTCCTCCTCCTTCCTCCTCCCCCTCCTCCTCCTCCTCCTCCTCTTGCTCCTCCTCTTGCTCCTCCTCCTTCGCTCTGAAACCTCCTCCTTCTCCTCTGCTTCCCCCCTTACCATATTCCCTCACCGTCGGCGGCGTGGTGAGGACGCGGCGGGGTCGTCGGGCGAGGTACCCTGACAGGCTCCCCTCGAGAAGTCCCCATGAGGCGTGCAGCAGGCGCAATGGGGAGGGGTTGTCGGCTCGCGCACGGGAGCAGTGCCTAGGATGGGGGGCGTCTCAGAAGGTCGGAGGCAGCTCGGAGGAGAGGTCACCCGCGGAGGCGCGGGGATCATCGCGCGTCGCAAGTCGCGGTCTGGACTGGAGAGCTGCTCTTCTCTAGCAGGGGCGACGCGAGGTCGCGAGGGCGCGAAGTGTAGCGCGCATCGCGGGTCGCGATGCGCGCATCGCCCCCCCACCCAGGGGAGAGCGCACGAATGCACTGGGCTTCGAGTGCGGGTTGCCCTCTTCCGAAGGAGACCGCGCCACCCCCTTCCCCATATTCTCGACGTCGTGTGTTTTTTAGCGTGGCCCCCCCAAAGGTCCAAACCACCTTCCCCGAGACCCGCTCTCCATCCTGAGTCGGGACTCAAGAGACGGGGGTCAATGCAAACGGGGGCCAGGCAGAGCGCCGGATCTTAGAGGATCCTTCGGAGCCAGGGCTGCATTCGTCCGGGCTTGTGCGCAGGATCTTGCGGGACCCTACAGGATCTTGCAGGATCCTGCAGACCCTGACTGACCCGGGTCTAGATTGACCCGGGTCAGTAGATCCCCGACTGACTAGTTTTGTGATTCGAGGCCTTGCATGGGCCCCCAGGAGGCCAGAGATGGCAAACAACCGGCCGTCGTGTTCTTTTCACCGTTCGAGCCCACTTGCCCTCCAGCCCACTTGCCTGCGCGGGGCCAGGGCCAGCTCAAACGGTGCTCTGGCGAGGGCTCGCTGGCGGCTTCCCGGGCGTGTGCCCGAGGCTCCTGGAGCTGCAAGGGGCCCAGGCTTACTTTCTTTCTGCGATTCTGCGGGGAGGGATGTCGAGGATTCGGAGGATGGGTGGCCCTCGAAGCCACCGCTGGGTTGGCCTCGAAGTTCTGGTCAGAGCGCATCCCAGGGGAGGTCTGGGGAGCGGCGGTATCGGTACCCTCCGTCGTCCCCAAGCACCAGTGGCACGCCGCCGGTGGGCGCCTGTTTTGTCCGAGGGCGCCGTGCTTCTTCCGCAGTGACACGCTGATGGATTTCCCGGTGCGGCGTGCCGTGGGTACTGTTTTGGCTCTCCCACTCTGGCCCAAGAGTCAGGATGGCTCGAGCGATCGAGCGTTCGAGTGCCACTACGAGCGCCGTGACCTTCTGCACACTGGCCACTGGCCCCGCACGTCTTGGACTTTTTCGCGATGCCCTTCCTCTTGCGGTGCCCCCTTCGGCCCTCGCTTGCCGCGCTCTGGAGACGGAGGAGCAGACCAGCCCCGGGATCGATGGATTCGGGTTCTGCGAGAGCGAGTGCGCGGCTTCGAGTGGCCTGTAGGCACGTGGAGTTCGGGCACTGCACACCACTTCTTGGCAATGCGTTGAGCAGGTTCTGCCGTGAATCGATTGATTAATTCTCTTATGACTGGTTGGTTCGGATTCCATCCCACCATTTGGCTTCTGGAATGACTAAAGAAGTTGTCAAATGTACACCAAGGAATACCTCTAACATGTGTCTCCAGATTTGCTGCAAACGTGTAAAGCCTAAAGTCTGCGTGCTGTTGGTGGGCGGGGGTAAAGCGTAATGAACGTGTGCTCTCCAATCTCCACACTCTGCTCTCTACTGTGCTCCCTCCCACTCTGCGCTTGACTTCTACCCTCCACCTTCTGCCCTACGTTCTGGGCCCTCTGCCCTCGACGCCCTACTCTCGGCCCTCCAATCCCCACTCAATCCGCAGCCGTTTGTTTCGGCTCTGTCAGGGCTCGCGCCCCCCTCGGCCGTCGCCGGCGCTTGCCCCGCTCCCGCCGCCATCCAGGCGACCCCTGGCCCGCAGAGCAGGAGCGATGATCTACATCTTCCAGCTGCCGGGCATGCTGGTCAGCGCCCTCTGCAGCGCCGTCTCGGCCATCTGCGGTGGGGCCTGCAGGTGCTCGGGCGAGCTGTGCCGCTCGTTCCCCGAGGCGTTCGCCTGTCTGGCCGACGCCCTGAGAGGCTCGTGCGAGCTGGTCTGTGGCCTAGTCCAGTCATTCAACTGCTTCACGGGGACTCTGGGCTGTGGCGTCCTCTTGTCCTGCTTTGTCAACGGGGTCGTCATCTGGAACGCCTCGCTCTCCATGAGCTCCGCGACGGTTAAGGAATGCCCCGAGCCTGACACCAACTCCATCGCCTGGCTCGTCAAGGCAGATCTTGTGCTGGCCGTTTGCCACGTGGTCTTCTTCCTCTACTTGAAGTTCAAAGTGGCGACGAAGCAAGTCGAGTTGTTGCAAGAGGACCGTGAACATGGCAGGGTTGAGAGGAAGCCCAACGTTCTGTTGAGGGACAGCATTAAAAACCTCATCCAGTACGATATTGCCGTCTGCTTGTACTTCTTCCTGTGGGTGTACTCCTTCTACCTGAACACCAACGGCGCCGGCCTCGTCGCGAAGTGCGCAAACCACGCCAAGAGCTACGAGGGCTGGCCTGGCCAGATGGTCGGCTGGCTGATCGCGTACGCCCCCTTGACGGTCTTCTACGGGTGTGGCTTGTACGCGCAACTGACGGTCATGGGGGGACATCAGATGGCATGAAAAGATCGGCCCTGGGCCCGCCTCCTTGGCGCTCGGAGCGCGCCAGAGAGAGGGCTCCAGCGCCGATCCGAGAAGCCCGACCAGGCCTCCGGCAAGCTATTGCAGGCATGATTTCTATCCAATCCATACCCAGTGCGTCAGAGACTTTCTTGGAAGGGGCGCCATAAGGCCGAGGCGCACTGGATGTTTATCCATATCCAGTAGGCCTCGGGCTCCTGGCAGAGGGAGCCCGAAACTCCAAGCTGCGGTGGAAATGTACACAGGTCTTGCCCGCATTTACGCTACGTTAATGCGGGGATGGCGCGCCAGTGACGCCAGCGAAGGCGTTCAAGGTTGAACTCCGCATGAAAGAGCGACGCGGAAGCACTGAGGGGCACAATAACGCCACAGGACCCGACGGCATTCAACTTTGAACGATAGGGGCCGCGATCGGTTCAAGGTTGAACGATCGACGTGGCGTCAAAAACCTTTGCGCGCGCCGACGCCGCACGTATCTGCCGCATGCTTATGTCGTTATCTGTCCCCGAGGTCAACGCGGCCACGGAGAAGGTGGGCTGGGGTGCCCGAGGGCGCAACGCGCAGGCCCGAGAGGGCGTGGCGCCGTACCTGCCGCTGGCCGCGGGCGAGCCTCCCCAGGGTGCCCCCGCGCCGCAGGTCTGAGCGGCCCGCCCCATGTGCTTCCCGCGGCCTGCCAGCGGGCACCCACGGCTGCTGGGGACGGGCCTGCCATCGGGCCCCACCCCGCGCTGTGCACCGGCGATGCTCTGTGCACCGCCGCGGGAAGGGTGGTCCCAGAATCGGGTATAGACAGGACCCCAGGTAAGGGGACCCTGTTAGTAGGAGGGCCCCGGAGCCCCTAAAATGACCAGAATCACTAAACCAGGGTTGCCGA
This sequence comes from Prorocentrum cordatum, assembly GCA_963575745.1. Classification (NCBI taxonomy): domain Eukaryota; class Dinophyceae; order Prorocentrales; family Prorocentraceae; genus Prorocentrum; species Prorocentrum cordatum. Next base: position 137,903 of record CAUYUJ010016858.1, on the reverse strand, counting down.
AGCCGTTTTTTTGGGGTGACGGCAGTTCCCGTTAGCGGAACGGGGCGGTGGGGCGACTCCCCCAGTACAAATCTTTAAACCAGGTCCCACTGAAGCCAGTTCTGCCAACGCCGGACACAAGCCGCTGGTGCTGACCAGCACTGCGTGGACCTGGCCGCGTCGAGGCAGGCCTTCCCGCGCGGCACGCGCCCCTAGAGTAAGAATCCGCTGCGTAAACTCACAACTCTCAGAGCTCCGCGCGGATTTCTTGGATCGGCGCTGGGAACCCGCGCTCCGCGAGCCAGGGAGCGGGGTCCAGCGCCGATCCCAGAAATCCGCGCGGAGCCCCGAAAGTTTATGATTATGCAGTTGTTTCTTCCTGCGGGAGGTCCACGCCGTGCTGGCCAGCACCGACGGCTACTGGGCCCTCCTCTTCCCGCGGAGCGCACAGAACCGCGCTGATGCACAGCGCGTGAGCGTATCTCAGCGCAGCGACAGAGTAAGGGAGTAACTGGCATTTGCGGAGAAAAGTGAGGGGGCGGGTGCGGGATGCGGGCTGGGTCGCGGGTGTGTCGCGGGTGTGTCGCGGCGTGGGTCGCAGGTGAGTCGTGGGTGTGTCGTCGTGGGTCGCGGCGTGGGTCGCGGGGTGGGTGGCGGCATGGGTTGCGGGGTGGGTCGCAGCGTGGGTCGCGGGTTGGACCGCGGGTTGGTCGCGGCGTGGGTCGCGGGGTGGTTCGCGAGTGGGTCGCGGGTGGGTCGCGGCGTAAGTCGCGGGTGGGTCGCACGGTAGGTCGCGGGCGGGACGACGACAACAACAATCATGTTAATATTGTTCGTTCTTTTCTGTTCGCGCGGCAATCAGTATGTATAGCTCAAACCCTCAATACACGCTCTCTTCTTCCTCCATCGTGCCCCCCCTTGGGGCATATCTTCCTTACTTGCCACGTGTAGTACAGACAGCGAGGAGGAACGGAGTGCGGGAAGGAAGCGAGGAAGGAACAGGCAAGGGGGACGGAGAAGGACGGAGCACAAGAGAGATCAGCAGCAGAAGGTGTTAGGAACAGGAGAACAGACGGCAGAACTCGACGGGCGGGTCGCGCAGGCTGATTAATGGGAGGGTCGAGCGGGCGGGCACAGATGGCCAGGTCGAGAGGGCGTGTCGCTGAAGCATCAGTCGCGCATACATCGCGTGGAAGTTGTTGATGATAACGCGATCCCCAAGTACATCGTGAGGAAGCCCACAGCGAGAGTATAATTTCGGAGCGTCGAGGGCGCGGCGTCTGAATACATTGCAAGGATGCAAGGATGTCCCAAGCGAGTGCACGATCCTTGGTCAAATTGTAAGGAGCTCCTGTGCGAGAGCACGATTTTGAATACACTGTAAGGAAGAATTCGGCGGGAGCCGCTGCTGTTGCAAACCAGGGGACAGCAACACAGTCTGAGGCAGACTTGCCCCTTCATATGAAACAGAGAACGGACCCAGGGATGGGGCACCTTCATCGAGAAACACCAGACGCACAAGAGGGGGGGACCAGCACTCACCATGCTTCAGAAATGAGAGTTCGCTTACAAACAACAACACCGATCATAAATTGCGTCACTGTATCCCACTTCACCCACGCACCCATCGATGGTGTAAGACCGTCCAGCCCCTTCACTCTGATAACGACACAGGGAAGGATTTGGCGAGAAGAGGGGGGTAGGAGGCGGAGGAGGAGGAGGAGGAGGAGGAGGAGGAGGAGGAGGGAGAGAATCATGCCGCAGCTCGGAACTTTTTTCATGTGGTGGCGCGGGCACAGTGCCGTGGGCGTCGGCACCGACAACGCGCTCATGCAGCGGGCGACAACAACTTTTGACGCTTTAGTCGATGGTCCGTGGGCCTTTACTTTCTGCACTCTGCTCTCTGCCCTTCGCTTGCTGCCAGCTCGCTGCTCCCCACAACTTCTACAATACATCCTGAGAGTGAGGGGGACGCGTGGTCTTACACTTTCCTTCGGTGTGTGTGTGTGCGGTCGGAATTTGGTTCCGCGATGCCGATTGTTGCTGCTGGTGTGTCTTGGTTGCTGTTATTGTTGTTGTTGTTGCTGTCGCCGTCGTCGTGGCGCCCGCGACCCGCCCTGCGACTCGCCCCGCGACCTATCCCCGACTCACCCGCGACACTCGCGACATCCAACCGCGACCCACGCTCGCGATCCATCCTCACCGAATCGAAAAGGGACCGCCGCATTCTTGCTGTTTGCATTACAGAAGTCGGCGCCCTTGGTGTTTCTTTTTGACAATGGTTTCCGACCCCCCCGACCCGCCGACGCGTCGGTTGTGCCAAACCAGCTTGTTACTTTGCGCGCGGGCTTGCGCTCGCCATGCGGCCGCGGAGATGCGCCCGTCAGCGCCAAGCAGTCATCGCAATCGCTGCCGCATGGGCTTTGCAAGCCAAGTCGCGGACGGGCTTGATTGCAAAAAGGGGCAAGGGTTTGTAACATCAGTTTCCAAAGATGGTCCGCGTGCGATCTTGGGGATATTCAAGGAAGCCGTGTGTGCTTCCAGGTTTTGATCAAAAGAGACCAGCCAGCCTCTCGCGCGCGCATGTCGAAATCATTTGAACGCCCTTGTGCACGTGCTGGGGTGGCACAGTCCCTGTCAAATGTCATCACGCGGGCAACTCGAGCACGTCGGCCGCGCGCGCATGTCGAAATCCTTCCAACACCTTTCTTACCGACACGTGGACACCATCGGCGTGATCAGCATCGGTGCCGTCATTCGCCTGGCTGTTGTCATCGTCATCGTCGTCCCGAGCATCGCTGCAATCATCATCGTGCCTGCAATTGTCGGCGTGGCCATGATACGGCGCCCGCCCGAGTCACCGACTCGCACGGACGTACCCGCGCGTCAGCGCGGTTTGTGAGACGCGGTGGAGAGTCCCCGATTGTCAGCTACATCGCGTCCGCGTTGCTCGTTCTAGACTCGGTGGCCGCTCTGCGCGCGAGCCTGCGCGCGCTAGCGCAGCCGCAGCGATGCGCCAACCAGCGCCAGGCAGGCGTCACAATTGCCGCCGGATGGGTTTTGCAAACCAACTTGCGGGTGGGTGGGTGGGATGAGTGTGCGAGGCATGGAGTTGATAATTCATTGGTGCGCACTGGTTAGTGGCACCTGGTAAATCAGACCACGTAGGTTGCACCACACATGTTGCACCGCATAGGATACACCATACACATGGCACCATAAAAATTGCACCACGTGAAGCGCACCGCGAAAATTGCTTTGCGTAGTACGCTAGAACACAGCCTTTGTGTCTCACGCTTGCTCATCTTGCTCCGGGCACTAGCAAGCCGCTAGATTGTTTTCTTTCCCCCCGTCCCTCCGCCGAGTTCCCTGCCCTCCGTGGATGTCGAGGAGGCGCACATGATGACAGTGCTGTCCTGCCTGGCCAACATCGGCGAGCAGCTGGACGGGGTGTCGCAAAGGTTCCGGGAAGACAACCCGCAGAAGGTCGTGGGCGGGGCGACCGTCGGCACCATTGGGGACATCGTCGCGTGGGCGAGCGAGACCCTGAGTTCCGCTTTAAGGTCGATTGGGGGGATGGGGATCGGAGGGGGAAGCAACACCGATACCCTTATTCGCCCCGGGGAACCATCGTCGGCACGACCAGATTCTCCTCCGAGTTCTGGCCGGAGTGCGCCCCCCTGCAGATGTTCTGGGAGCAGCGGCATGGGTACCTTTTGTCCCTCCCGAGGATGTGGGTGAAGAGTGACGGAACGCAGTCTCAATGCGTGTGTGCGTGTGTATGTTTGGATGTTAGCCGACGTTTGTGATGATGCGTTTAGGTCATACAGTGGCGTCGCAAGCCTTCTGGCCCATGTCCCAGTTGGCCTGCTTCGGATCCTCTGTCCTGCTGCAGGCAACGCCGAGATGCACGTCGCGACAGGCATCTGACACTGAGGCGCAACGCTCCGTTGAGCACCCATTGCGTCCTTTGCTAGAGCCATGAGTTCCTCTCCTGCCATCACCCTCGTGTTCACCCTTCTCCCTGCGGAAGGAGGAGCAAGGCTTCTGATCGCTTCCCCTCGCGCCACTCGGGTCCCGGGCCTGCGCTTTGCATGTTGGCCTGCGCGCTGCCCCAGCTTTGCATGGCACGGCCTGGCCCAGCACCACGCCCCAAACTGGAACACTGTTGCCAGAGCGAGACGAGGCACACTCTTGCGGGGCGTTCCGCAAGGGCACATCATCCTCATCCCCGCCCATGCGCTCCACTCCGACAGCCGCAGAACACCCATCCACGTCGTCAGGGTGTCGCAGCCTTTCCGCAGCCCGTGCCACAGCCTGCGTGCTCACTCGGGCGGAGAAGTTTTGTACTGGGGGCTCCACGGTACTAGACGAGCCAGAGGGAGGCTCATCCGATGGGTCGAGCATGCATTGATTCACCAGACGTGCTGAGGTGTAAGACCAGTACCGGTGCGCTGATACTGCGGGCGCCGAGAACAGTGCCAGGACGTCAAGAGTGTGCAGGTACGGTTGTGCCCCACCCCAGCTAGCAGTCTTCGTTGGTCGGGAATCTGTCTGAGGGGCCCTGGGCCGAAGGCGGCGTCCCGCGGTGTGCTGCGCGTGCCGTTGGCCGAGCGGTTCCACTTGCGCGGCCGTGGGCGCGCCCTGGTGCCTGCGTCAGCGAGGAGCGCTTCTGCGGGTTGCACGCCCGCTGAAAAGGACGTCCGCGGACGACCGCCAGGGCCGCGAGGATACCAGTCGAGGCACTGGAACCGAAAAGACTCTTTGGGGTCGGGGGGGGGGTCTGCGGCGTTCGGGCGGCTCCTCCGATCCAGGCCAGGGGGGCCTCCTTGTGGCGGAGGCTTGCCGACGCCCGAAGCGCCCCTCCGCTCCCCGGTGGCCTGGCGCCCCCCCGCCCCCATGCCAGCCTGGTTGCTGCAGTCGCGGGCCCCGCGCGTGGCGGCCCTGCGCGGGCGAGCTGCCCCCCGTCCTTGGCGGCGCGGGAGGGGCAGGGGTCGGCGCCTAGAGTGGGTGTGGCTGGGTCAGCGGGGCCACCACGCTGCGCTGAAGGTTTGGTGAGCCCTCGTCGGGGCGCGGCAGAGATTGCTGCCGAGGTCCTCGCCGGCCCCCGCCAGGCGCGGGTTGCAGACCACAGTCTTTGCAAGCCATACCCTTGGGAGTCGCCGAAGGGATGCCCCGCGTCTGTCTTCGATGAGGCTCCGATGTGTGCGGAGCAGGGGAATAGGGGGAGGAAGAGCTGCAGCAGCTCCACTGCAACCTCGGGTCGAGGAAGCGCAGGTATGATTGAGGCGTGTAGGTCGCCTGTTTGAGTTCGCTCTCTTTCTCTCTCTTGTTTCCAGCTCACGATGTTTGCGCCTCGATCCCATCCAGTCGGCGGCACGCACCGTCGAGAGGAGGGCGAGGAGGAGGAGGAAGCGTCGCCCGGGCCCGGTCACGAGGTCGATGCGGGTGAAGGCCGCCAAGGAGAAGAAGCCGAGCGGATGGAGCAAGCTGCGCGCGGTCACCTCCGATCAAAGCGGCCCCCCCGTCCCCCCCCCGAGGCCTTGTGGTCGCCGAGCCAGTGTGTGATCTCAGACCTCCTACGTCGTGTACGGTGGACGCGTGGAGGCCCATGCCAAGAAGCACCCTGCTTGCCTCCAGGGTGCCCTGGCTTTCTTGGGTTTCGATGCTTCTGCTGTGGAAAGGGTGACGTTCCCGCACCAAAAGGCAGTGGACGTCCTGGGGTCCCAGGGTTGGGTTTCTTGTGCAAGGTTTCTTGTGGTCGGGCCCCTACTGGCATCTTCCGATGTGCGAGCTCGTTCCTCAGCTGCGGCAGTTCGGGAGGCCGACGTCGCCTGTGCGCCCCGCTGAGGGCCAGCTGGAAGGGCCGTCGCGCCCCGCACAGGCAGTGCCACACCCTGGCTCTCGACCCCACCCCTGGCGTGGACCTCGCGCCGGAGGTCGCGCTGCTGGCCCAGTGGCTTGGGAGGGCCCGGCTAGGAAGAGGCAGCAGGGGCCACCGCCACGGAGAGCGCAGCGGGGGTGGGGCCAGCCCCTGGCCGGTGGCACGCCCCAGCGTCACCCAGTACAGCACGGCGCCCAGGCTTGCTGTCAGGCAGGGGTCGCCCCCCCCCCCTGCCTCCCCCCTCCGCGCTTGCCGTCCTTGCGCTTGCCCCCCCCCCTGCCTCCCCTCTCCCTGTCCTTACTTCTTGCGCCCCCGACGTCATGATGCTTTCATTGCGTCAGCCCTGGAGGTTTCGACCCTTTCTCCCCTAGACCAGTTTGTCACCCTGAGTTGTTTTTTGACGGTCTCGAGGGCCCGTAAGGGTCCCCAGAGGCCGAAAATAGCAAAAGTCCTCCCGCCATGATTTTTTCGTTGCCCGAGGGGGTCTGGGTTCCATCGTTCCCCGACGAACCCCCCGATGGTTTCTCGATGGCTGTGGTCGCTGGCTCTCCTCTCACCGACGGGGGGCCCCGTGACCGGGCGTCTGGACCGGGTCGCCCGCGGGGGGGGTGCAGGTTACCTTGGTCTCCGCGGCCTTGCCTTACCTGGCAGAGTGTACACGCCAGTCGTTGAATTTAGATATTTCTGGGCTCCCAGATCCCAATCTTCTTCAAGCGCCTTCCTACTTCAAGGATTGGTATGCGTCTGTTATGTGTTGTTGTTCCTTGAGTGGGCTCGAACCCAATCTACTTCAGCCGCCTTCCTACTTCATTTTTCTACCTACTTCTTCCGACCGGCGTGTGTCGGTGTTCGCCCTCCGACGCGGGCGGCGCCTGAGCGCGGAGATAGGCCTGCGCCTCTCGAAGAAGAGAGAAAACGCCACAAACATACACTGTTGGCGCTCCGCGCGGATTTCTTGGGTCCGCGGTGGGCCCCCACGGCGGCGCCTCCAGCGCCGCCCTTGGCGCGCTCCGCGCGCCAGGGAGGGGGGTCCAGCGCAGATCCAAGGAGTCCGCGCGGAGCGCCAAACGTTTACGTTTATGTTGTTTCTTCTGTTTTCTTTTGGCCTCGAAAGGCGCGGGGTGCGGCAAGCTGGGTCCGTCGGCCCAGGCCTCCCAGATGGGGTCCGAGTGGATGGGCTCGGCGGATGGCGCGCCGCATCGCCGACGCACCGCCCGTGCATCGCCGATGCGGCCGGAGGCGGAGCCCGATTTTCTCTACGCCGGCGGCGCCGATGATGCATCGCCGACGTCGCCGATGCATCGGTGATGTGCCGCCGATGCATCGGCGGTGCGGCGCGATCCTCCGGCCCGACCCAATCTAGGAGGCCTACCCAGCCCACTCCTTCGCGCTGCGGAGAAGCTGCGGCGCACGGACTCGTTGTATTTTGGGCCTCCCGGGGCCCTTGCCAGGCCCGGATCGGGCCCGTCAAGACACGACGCGGGATGGAACGCCGATCCCCAGACCATCTTTCGGTCCCCTTTCTGAGAAAGTCACGGCGTGGGTCAGCCACGCGCAGAGGGGGGTGGGGGGAGGGGGGAGGGCGTCTTAGAAGCACCCCTGCTTCTTAGAAGGCGCGCGCGCCTTTAGTGTAGCTGGAAGGCCTGCGCTTTCTGAGAAGCACCCGCTTTCCCAGAGGCCCGCCCCCGTCTCTCCACCCCCCTCTGTGCGCGCCGCCAAGCGGGGGGCCCGGGGAGGGACCTCGTGGCCGGAGGCTGCAGTGGGGGCGGCGGGAGGGGGCGGGCGGGGGCTGGGCGACCTTCTGAGAGGGCACCCTGCTGCTCGGAGGCCTCCCTGCCGTCCAAGGGGCACGGCCGTAAGCGCTCTGAGGAGGGGCCAGTCGCTTCTGCGGCGCGCCCTGCGCTCGACAGTTCTGAGATTCCAGCCTGCTGTAGCCTGGATCGCCAGACAGGATTCCGAGCACCAGAAAAGGACCGAGCCTCAAGGGTTTTCACGTGTCGGGCCCTGGGAAACACTCGTCCAACACTCTTTCGACTCTGTTTCGACAAAATTCAGGGTGCTCGAAGTTATGTTTGGGATGTGGTCCTTAAGTACGCTGGGCGCAACATAACTCTACAGGAGGAAGCCCCTCCCCCCATGCCCGCTTTAATCAGTCAGGTCAACAAGATGAGCATGTCTATGCTGATGAGCAAGCAGGTGCTGCTGCTGGAAAACGTCGCGTTACGCATACCTGTCCGATCCACCACTCCGACCTCGGCTTCGCATAGGAGTGATCCTTCGCTGGGGTCGCTTTTGGTGTGGGCCCACAGTGATCCCCCCAGCACTGGCTGACGCGCTCGGACTTGGCTTCCCCGCGGTCTCCAAAGCTGAACGCCAAAGGACACTCTTGCCCAGGGTCTCCCTTGCGTGTGACCGCCGATCCCCCTCATCCCCAGTTTCCCCCCTCCCTCCCCCCTCCTCCCGGACGGCAGGTGGAGGAGAGGAGGAGGGCGGGCCAGGAGGTGGATGAGGAGCCTGACCTCGCCTGACCACCATTTTTCTTGTGTGTATGTGGGGATTGTGTCACCCCCCTCGTGGTCGGGCGCTCCCCCCTCCTCCTGTCTCCCCCTCGAGCGAGCGCCGCCTCTCACTCACGCCAGGCGCGAGAGCGACTGGGGGTCGAGCTGCTCCGCGCAGCGCCACTATCAGGCTGCGGGGGGACGCCCGAGGCGAATCTCGGCAGCCTTCCAGCAACGCATGGAGGCCGGCCGAAAATCCCGGCGGATGCCATGCATCTCGGGATGCTGCGGCCTGCGTTTGGCACTGTTTTCCCCCGGGGCCCTGGGCGACCCGAGGAGGAGAAGGAGGAGGAGGAGGAGGAGGAGGAGGGAGGAGGAGGGGAGGAGGAGAGGAGGAGGAGGGGAGGAGGAGGAGGAGGAGGAGGAGGAAAGAGGAGGAGGAATGAGGAGGAGGAGGGAGGAGGAGGAGGAGGAGGAGGAGGAGGCGGAGGGGAGGAGGAGGAGGAGGAGGAGGAGGAGGAGGAGGAGGAGGAGGAGGGAGGAGGAGGAGGAGGAGGAGGAGGAGGAGGAGGAGGAGGGAGGAGGAGGAGGAGGAGGAAGGAGGAGGAGGAGAGGGAGGAGGAGGAGGAGGAGGAGGAGGAGGAGGAGGGAGGAGGAGGAGGAGGAGGAGGAGGAGGAGGAGGAGGGAGGAGAGAGAGGAGGAGGAGGAGGAGGAGGAGGGGATGGAGGAGGAGGAGGAGAGGAGGAGGAGGAGGAGGAGGAGGAGGAGGAAGGAGGAGGAGGAGGAGGAGGAGGAGGAGGAGGAGGAGGAGGAGGAGGAGGAGGAGGAGGAGGAGGAGGAGGAGGAGGAGGAGGAGGAGGAGGAGGAGGAGGAGGAGGAGGAGGAGGAGGAGGAGGAGAGGAGGAGGAGGAGGAGGAGGAGAGGAGGAGGAGGAGGAGGAGGACAGGAGGAGGGAGGAGGAGGAGGAGGAGGAGGAGGAGTGGAAGGAGGAGGAAGGAGGAGGAGGAGGAGGAGGAGGAAGGAGGAGGAGGAGGAGGAGAGGAAGGAGGAGGAGGGGAGGAGGGGACGGAGGAGGAGGAGGAGGAGGAGGGAGGAGGAGTGAGGAGGAGGAGGAGGAGGAGGAGTAGCAGGAGGAGGAGGAGGACGGGTCGCCTAAGCCCTTCGGAGAAACCTTCCACTGCGTTTTGGGGAGCGTGCCGATGTTAGGCCAGAGCGGGAGCCCCATGGAGGGGCCCCCCGCCTGCGCCCCTGCGAGCAGCGCGGGCGTCGAGAAGGTATTGCCGCGAGCGCACTGGAGGAGATTGGCTGAGTGTCTTCCTTGTGTGGCGCAGTCTAGCGACCCCCCTTTTGCGTTATCCGCGGGCGTGGACGTCCCTTGAAAGAAAGTTCACGTGGGCCCCTCGGCGCACCATGGCGGGTACCCAGGAGTACCCCCCTTGGGTCCTCCCAGGCACTCTTAGGCGCTCGCGGGCGCGCTCGCGCCTGGCTCTGCCCGAGGCGCCGAGGCATTGCCTGTCGCTTCCTGGGAGCTCCGATGCGCCTCCCGGACGCGCTCCAAGCTTTCCAGCGTTCCCAAGCGCTCGGAGTCACTCCTGGGCGCTCCCAGGCACCCCCATGCGCTCTCAGCCGCCCGGGGCCGGTCTCGCTCACTCGCTCCCTGACTGCTCCCAGGCGCCTCTGAGCACCGACTGGAGTTCACAGCCGCCGAGAGAAACTCCCCCGCATGCCCTGGGGCTCCCGAGAAACACACATGCTGCACCCAACGCGCTCCCAGGCACTGCCAGGCACTTCCCGCAGACTCTCTAGCTGCGCCAGAGCCCCGCTCCCATCGCACGTCATCCTTGTCTTCCGAGGGGGGCGCCAGACCCGCCCCCTCGAGCTCCCCCTCCCGCCAGCGCGGACGTCGCTGCTCCCCGGTCGCGGCCCCGCTGCTCCCCGATCGCGGCTCCGCCCGTGCGAGCGCGCCCGCGGGCGTGGGCGGAGCGCCGCTGGCTGGCTGCGCGAGGCCCCCGCGCTCGCGCTTCCCCGCGGCCCCCCGCCGAGAAGCACCGCTGCCGCCTCGGCACGCCCCCTGTCCTCCGAGGCCAGCCCGCTGGCTGGGCGGGGCGGAGCGCGTGGCAGAACGCGCCAGGGAGGCCCCGCCGGCCTGGAGCCCGCCAGCGTGCCACTCCTCCGCTCCTTAGCTGCCCTGACACGTCCGCTCTGAAGCGCAGCGCGCACCGTGTTCCAGGCGTCCGTGTCAACACGTTGCGTCTTGGCTCGACGTGTTGGCCCACGTGTCGGCGAGCGTGTCGCGCCGACCGTGCGTTTTCCATCTCCGTGCTGAGCTCCGTGTCGACACGCTACGTGTTGCGTCTTGCGCATCGGGGCAGCCAAGCTTCGGTCTTGTCCGACGGCTTGCTGGCATGCTGCTGCTTCAGCAGCAGCACGGCGATGAACTCCCCACGGCCTGTGCCACTAATGCTGCCGTTTTTTGGTTCCGGCCCCTGAAGATATGCAGAGGGGAGGATGCCCCGACTCTTCCCCCCAATTGCGCCTTCCGTCCTCACCATCCTCAGCCCGAGGTACTTCTGCTTCTACCTCTCCTCCTCCAGCATACACCCATGCACCTCACCCTCTTTCCCCCGGCATATCGACTCAAAGAAAAAAGTGCAGCCCCCATCGTTCCCTGGATAAGTACTGTGCCAGGGGGCGACGTAGCTCCCGCATCTATTTGAACGCATTCGTTTGACACATTCGCTCGACGCAAGCTTATATCATTTGTTAGATCGCAGCGCTGCTTGAAGCTCAACATCGTGCTCTCGCCAGAGCGCTGGCATTATTTTAGGATCGGCGCCTCTTCCCCGCACGTTGAGAATGGCGCCCACGCCCAGCGCGGCCCACATTTCTGCATCCGAGCCCTGCCTCGTCGTTGACACCCCCCTCCTTTCCGCTCCGCCGCATCCATCCCCCATGCCCATCGTGTTCCTCCCGCTCCTCGCGCATCTGCTTCTCCTCCTCGGCTTTCCTCATGCTTCTCTTCTTCTTCCTGCTCATCCTCATGCTCATCCGCCACCTCGTCTCCCAATGTACAGAGCCCCTCCCTCTCACTGTGCAGCAAAAGATGAGATCATTTTGGGGGCTTCAGGTTCGCTTGGACCCCCATTGGCGGATAAAGCGACAAACAACAAGCAGCGGGAATGGATGGTTGAAAGGCAAGGAAGTCCGACATGGCGCGCGCACCTAGCTTGTCCTATCACACCCTTTTGTATGTAAATCAAAGTGAAAGGACCGAGCGGTCTTACACCATTCCGCGACGAGGGTTATTGGTGTTTGCTTGTTGTTTGTGTGTTGTTGCCGTCATCCTCATCCGCGACCGTCCCGCGACCGTCCCGCGACCCGCCCGCGACCTGCCCGCGACCCGCCCGCGACCCACACACGACCCACCCACGAACCGCCCGCGACCCACTTGTGACCCAACGTCGGGCTAAGTGTGCAAGGTGTAAAAAAATCTGCGCACATGGCGTTTTTTTTTTTGTTTCAGGGCCTCTCAGACTACCGCCGCCCCCTCCGCCCCCTCACTCTCATCCTCAACTGCGAGCAAGATGTAATGCATCGCGTCCTTTCCCTCATCACGTCCCTTCTCATCCCGTTTCTCTCTCTCTCTCTCTGTCTCTCTTCCCCCACCTAACCCTCCTCCTCTTCTGCCTCCGCCTCCGCCTCCTACTCCTCCTCCTCCTCCTCCTCCTCCTCCTCCTCCTCCTTCTCCTCCTCCTCCTCCTCCTCCTCCTCTATGGGCTCCTCGTGGGCGCTCCGCCCTGGGGGGAGGCTGCCGAGGTTTCACCTGTCGCCCGCCCGTGGGGTAGCATCGACGAGGAACGAACCGTGCGAAGTCACGAGGCGAGTCGACGCGCGACCCCAAGCGCACCCCAACGTCGGGGTGCCCGCGCCCGAGAGCGTTTCCGCACGGCCCGACGGCACTCTCGTCCTTCCGTCGCTTGGTCGGCGGTGATACCTCGTGGGCGCCTCGTGTGCGCCTCGGTAGCTTGGACCACGTAGTTTGCACCACGCAGGTGCCACAGCACAGCCTGCAGCACAAAGCTTACACCACACAGCATGCACCCCATAGCTTGCACCACGTAGTATATTGTTCCTGAAAGGCAGATCGGCGCCATCCCCTTCCCTGGGCCTGGACTGATCGCCCCCCCGCTCCCTTGGGACACTGCAAATTTCAGATGAGTCTGCTTCATCGCTCATGTCCCAAATGAACGCAGACCATCCTAGAACAGGCTGTACCGCCCCATCCCAGACAGATGGCACTATGTGCGCGCACCCGTGCATGGCAACGCAGAAACGTTGCACAAGGTCCACACATGCGTGCGCACATGCTGGAAGCGTACCAACCATACCGGTTCTGCGCGCATTTCAACACAGAAACATAACAAGCCCTTAGTTTCACCATCACACATCTTGCAAACTATCTGCTTGCGCGCCTTGGCGGAAACCATCGGGGAAAATTTGATGTTAGGAATCTCGCCCAGAAGCCTCATTCTCATTTCACCACGCGGTGCACCCTCGTTGATCCAGGATGCGCCTAGTGCACAAATCCGTATCAACAAATCCATGCGGGCCACGCGCGCGCCGCCACGCGCGCATGCCGGAGTCCTTCCAAAACCCTATATGTTGAAGTTTTTCATGGTAGAGTTCTCCAGCACAGCATCAAGTCCGTGTGCTTGTTCAACTAAATGGCTTGCGAGGTTTCTTGCAGCTCCCCGCGCGCATTTCCTCACCATTATGTTCACCTGCGCGCCCGCATTACTTTTTTGTCATCCGCAATCACCGCTACTGCCGCCGTCATCAGTCAATTTTTATCATCATCGTGATGGTCGCCACTGCCGCCGCTTTGCCGTCGTGATGGTCATCATCGCCACAACCATCGCAACTGTCATCATCGTTGCCGTCGTTGCCGTCCGCGCCCGCCCAAGTCATTGGCCCGCATTGCAGTGCCAGCGCGATAGCGCAGACTGTGAGACGCGTTGGGAAGATACCACCATCGGTCAGCGACAGCGTGGCCGCGTCGGTTGTGCCAAACCAACTGGCCGCTCTGCGCGCAAGGTTGTGCACAACAAGTTGTGGGTCGGAGGGTGGGGCGATTGCTCGAGCAGTGGAGTTGCCAACCTTAAGTTCTGCAATTTCTACCACTCCACGTATGTTTCAAAATATTGCTTGCAGCACATAGTTTGCACCACATAGCTTGCAACACGTAGATTACACCAAGGAGTTTGCGTCACTTAGTTTGCACCACATAGCTTGCGCCACTAATATTTTGCCACCTGGCTTGCAGCACGTAGCTAGCACCGCATAGCTTATACCAAATGATTGCATAAAGTAGCGTTCACATCCACGGTGAAATACCTTACGGTTAGGGGTCAACGCTGGATAACAGCAGATCGTTTCTTTCTCGCCCACCCCACCTTCAATCTCTGGTAGGTGCCCTCCTGGAGGTGCGTGAAAGGTCGCTTCCCGAAGGTTGCGGGAAGGGAGCAGCAAGGGGGCGAGTGTGAGGAGGAGGAGGAGGAGGAGGAGGAGGAGGAGGAGGAGGAGGAGGGGGCGGCGGAGGTGGAGGAGGAGGAGGAGGAAGAGGGAATGAGATCAGGACAAGGAGGAGGAGCAGGTGAATGAGGAGGGGGAGAGGAAGAGTTGGAGAACGAGGGGACGGAGGAAGAGGAGGAGGAGGAAGAGGAGGCGGGGGCGAGGTAGGAGGAGGAGGAGGAGGAGGAGGAGGAGGAGGAGGAGGAGGAGGAGGAGGAGGAGTAGGAGGAGGAGGAGGCGAAGGAGGATGCAAAGCCAAGAGTATTCAACGATAGTGTAATAAAACCTTCCTCCAACCTCTTTTTTCATAAGTCCCTACAAGGACTCGTTTTCACTGAGGGAAGTGCCCCGCTGGAAGACGCTGGAAGACAACGGTGTGAACATCTCAAGCCGAGCCAGAGAAACGTTCGTGTTCCTTCCACGCAGCCGTTCAGCGTTACTGATGCATCCCGACGACCTTGCACCGCGCCAGAGCCCCATCCGTGGCCGCTGCGCCCTTACAGTCTCACATCGTGCTCAACACCGTTTCTGGGACGTAATGGCTTCTGCATGCAGCTGGCATTCGCGCACTCTCCCGGAGACGGACAAAGAAACAGGGTGGTGGTGGCGTCTCGCGTTTGGAGGACAAGAAAGAGGCCTGAGACCCCTGGGAGGGCATGGTGTAAGCTCATCCCCCCCCCCCCAATTTGCAGTAGGAAGCAGCAAGTAGAGCCATCACAGTGAAAACTGGAAAGTGCAGCTCGTGCGCGGGGCCGCAAGCCTAATCCACGCAGCCTGGCGGCCCCGCAAGGGGCCCGGCGGAGGAGGAAATAGGATTGAGGAGGAGGAGGAGGATGACGACGAGAGGAGGTGGTCCGAGGGGGACAGTAAATGGGGAAGAGGTAGTGGATTGGCAATGCGAGAGGGGTTGGGAAGTGGGAAGGAGGCGGAAGAGGAGCAGGAGAAGGAGGTGGAGGAGGAGGAGAAGGAAGAGGAATAGGAGGAGGAGGCGAAGAAGGAGGAGGAGGAGGAAGAGCCAGAGGTGGAGGAGGAGTAGGAGGAGGAGGAGGAGGAGGAGGAGGAGGAGGTGATGGAGCAACTTGCGGGGGACAGGAGGGGGGAGGAGAACGCGGAAGCGGGGAGAAGACGAATAATGATGATGAGGAGGAGGAGGAGATGGAGGGGGAGAGGGGGAGGTGGAGGCGCAACGGGGCGGATGCGAGGGCGCCTTGTGGAACCTTGGCCGCGATGGGGCGCTCCGATGGCGCGCCCCGCGGTCGCTGGTTCACCTTCGGAGGTGCGCATCGGCGTGGACGGCTCTGCCGCGGAGCGCCCCGCGGTCGCTGGTTCACCTTCGGAGGTGCGCATCGGCGTGGACGGCTCTGCCGCGGAGCCCGAGGGGTCAGGCCACGGGCCTCAGATGCCTCACCCGATCGTCGCGGTCGTCGAACGTCCTCGGCCGGTTGCGTCACTTCCAGCATCTGGGTGCCGTTTCCTGGCGGCCGGGCCCCAAAAAACGAATGAGGATGAAAAGCAGGTCCCCCCAAAGAGGCCGCGATCCTGTGGGGGGGGGAGGAGGCGGAATTCCACGACAATTCTGCTTCGCTGTAGGAGGAGGAGGAGGAGGAGGAGGAGGAGGAGGAGGAGGAGGAGGAGGAGGAGGAGGAGTCCTGAGGAGGAGGAGGAGGAGGAGGAGGAGGAGGAAAAGGAGTTGGAGGAGAAGGAGGAGGAGGTGGAGGAGGATGATTGTCCCCGGTGGGCACCAGACCTCAAACCCGTCTGGCGTGAAACTCTTGCAGACGTGTTTGACGAATGTGCGCGGCGCTCAGGCGAGAGCCGCATTTGGAGAGCGGCCCGCCCTCCAGCCGCGAAGCTGTTGCAGATGCCAAGCCTGAGGGTAGCACGCGGCGAGGAAGTCTCGGGCGAAACGCCCGGCCCGCCGTGCCGACACGCGTCGGGGTTCGACAGGGAGGAGAAGGAACACTCAGGAGGAGAAAACACACACACAGACACAACGAATCGCCGATTCCGACGAAGATATGGGGAGCTACGGGAAGTGGGTGGGGACACAAATCGAGAACAGATTGAAGACGATGGGAATCGTCGGACCCGTGTCTGTTTATGTGTGTGCCCCCAGGCCCCTTCAAGAGAAAAGGAGGGAGGAGGCTGCTGCGGATGCGCCTCTGCGCGGCCGTCCGCGGGCTGTGGAGCAGTGGTGC
Organism: Prorocentrum cordatum; assembly: GCA_963575745.1. Classification (NCBI taxonomy): domain Eukaryota; class Dinophyceae; order Prorocentrales; family Prorocentraceae; genus Prorocentrum; species Prorocentrum cordatum. Next base: position 121,772 of record CAUYUJ010016858.1, on the reverse strand, counting down.
TGTCAGTCGGCCCCCGCCCCCGAGCCTGACCGCTGTGACGACACGTCCGCCTGCGGAGCCGGTACCCCCTCCAACGCGCCAGCGCGCCCCAAGACGAGGAGGAGGAGGAGGAGGAGGCGAAGGAGAAGGAGGAGGAGGACGAGGAGGAGGAGGAGGAGGAGGAGGAGGATCGACGTTGGTTGAGCGGTTTGGGTCCCTTGTTCTGGGCAGGGGCCCCGCGGGGGCCTCCGCGGCCTCGCCTCCGTCGTAGAGCTGCTGCTCCTGCTCGCCCGTCCCTCGAGTCCTTCTCCCCCCTGCCCCCTCTGCTCCTGACCTGCGTGGTGATTGTCCTGCCTCCGTGGCCCCCTCTTTTCCAACCGCACTCGTGTGGCGCAGCTCGGCGCACGCCGCCGGATTGCAGACGCGCTTGTGTCCGCCTGAACTGCAGGCAAGCGAGACCGTCTAACCCGAGTGGTCTGTTAATTAGTCTTGCCCTTGGCTTGACGCTGGACTGGGCCGCATCTAGTCAAGGGGACTTCCCCTCTTCGAATGCAGCCATGCTGGCCACGCGCGCACATGTGCCGTGTGAGGTGATGCGCTCGGGAACTTTTGCACAGCTGGTCGCTTCGCCGGTTTTTGCCCACCACGCTTCGACGCCACACGCTGTCCACGTCCAAGTCCCCAGGTCTCAGGGTCCCGAGCGGTTCCGAGCCTCCCGCCTTGCGGAGCGGAGCGACACGCTATTTGCTTGCATGGGATAGCGTGTCGCTGGAGCCGCCGCCGCGACACGCTGCGCAGCATAGCTACGCAATGGTTCCCGACCTTACATGTGCGTTTCGAAATTTGCCGTGTGAAGCAGTAGCACGGGAACATGCCCGCGCGTGCCAGCCCTTGTTAACGCTATGCCCCACATGCGCGGATGTGCTCATAAACTTGCACGGCCGTGTGCATTCACCGGGTAGTGCACTTTTCACATGCGTGCGCGTGATTACGCATCCGCGATTGGGTAAGGACATGACACCATCCAAGCGCAAGGGAAGATAGTTTCAGCGTGCTCGGGGACATGGGAGGGGACATGATCGCGTTCGCTTTCCTATAATCCCGTCCCGTCCACCCATCCTCCTCCACATCCTCACTTCTCCGCCTCATCCTCCCCTCTCCTCGTGCCCCCGCCTCGTCCACTTCCCTCCCCGCCTAAGCCCCCTCGTTCTGATTCCTCCTTTTCCCTCTCTCCTATCCTCCTCCCCTGTCAGTTCTCTTTCTCCACCGAAGTCCCCTCTCTCCTCCCCAGGTATCCCGGCTCCTCTGCCCCCTCTTGCACCAGGTCTCCTTGACGACGTCGGGGCTTGAGCGATAGGTACTGGCAAGATGCCATTCCACAGCGCGTGTTCAAACAATCGTGCGCAAGGCCAGCCTGGCAGCGACGGCATGGGCGGCTCCTCTTGCGTTGCTTCTCTTCAGCCCCATGCCCGCCCGAACCGATATTATCATATTATGGCTGGGACATATAGGAGGCGCACAGTTCTGACGCGATCACCTTGAGAGGAACTGTTAGATGGAGACGAGGCGATCACGTTACACACGGTAGAGTAGAAGGCACGAGGTATATAGATGCAGGATGGGGGACGGGAGAGTTGACAAACAAAAGCGCGGGCATCGCTATAGCATTACAAGGGCGACTCAGAGGAGCCCAAATCCTCAGCGGACGGAGCCACCCTCGGAATGATGCGGATGCGGACATGCTGTCACCGTACAGCATCAAGAGCTACGCACACGACCATCGGATACGAGTGCCCGTCGCAGCCCAACAAAAGCAACGCCACAAAACAAAACATATCGCCCGCTTGTTGAGGTGCATGGAGGAGACAGCGAGGGATAAGCCCAGACATGGCGCACCGATCGTCGCGGCGAGAAAAACTACCATGAGGAGCAGGACAGGAGGACAGGCTTTACGCGGAGAAGCAGGGCACGGCGGTATTGAATGCCATGGGGAACAGGCGACCTACGTATTTCGACTACGTCATGGCACCGCAGAAGCTGGCGAACAGCATGATATCGCACTGCCCATTGCCGCACACGGGCACACGCCTGCAACGCATGCCATGTCGGGAACATATGGGGCCACGTACAATTCCAGGCTACGCGACGACTACAACTACGACAACGACTCCGACAATAGCACAAAACTACACATAGGAAAAAAGATGGATTGGTGCAAGCAGCCAGACAGGGATACAACAGGAATGAGTTCACCCGGGACACCGAGCAGAACATGGACCAGTACAAAGTTGAGAAGAAAGGCGTACACGCACTCTTCCAAGACACCAATGAGATGACCATCGGCCCGGCTCAGGGCTTGCACCAACGACAGCGCGGACCAACCCTCGCGACCAACATCTACGCAGACAACCCACACAAAGCCGAAAACTATTACAGAGGCTAAACGCCATGTAGCACCGACCCCGTCGCCACAACCTTCCCAGAACCCGGGCGGATTCAGGTGAGGACCCGATGCCGAAAACCCATATGGGAAACCCAGAAGGGGCCCTAAACAAACGCAGACCGAGCTTAGCGAGACAGAGTCGCACTCAGAGAGATAGAGCATGAGCCCACACACGCTCGCGATCTATAGCAGGATGACGATACGGACCACGCAAACGAGACGACTGGACGGATGTCAACCCCACCATGCAGGAGTGGATCGATTTTGGGGAACTATCAGGCGGCGAAGGAGGAATGGGCGGCACGGGGCAGCGCGAGGAGGAGCTCGCGCAGATCCGACATGTGGCGGAATAACGATATGAATCCGACAGCGACCTGGAGGAGCTAGCGGGGTCAGGCTGCGATGTGATCATGAAGAGCTTGAAGAAGGCCAAAGTGCGCATGGCGGCTCCGCAGATGTCGGCGCATTCGGAACTATGGCGACTACGACTAATGAAAGCGCACTCCTGGACTACAGCAGCAACGACGGCATGGACTGGGAGCGAAAGGAAAAACAACGCAACCTGAAAGCTTCGAGGGTATCTTCAGGGCCGCGCTGGAGGCAATGAGACTTGACAACTTACAACAAGCAAGATGTCATCACAGTGCAGCGAAATCAGTAAGGAACAGTGCCAGGAAATGCCCCGCAGCGAAGAGCATCCACCACAGCGTGGACCCGATCGGCAAGTTGCACTATTCGGCAGGGATGAAGAAACAAGGGCAAGGGTCACAGCGACCAGGACGACGGCTTTCTCAGGGGATGACGACGGGATGGGGGCCAGCCTGACAATGGCAGTGGTGAAATGCACGTCCACGTTATATGACATGTCCAAACGCCTTGGCGAGCTGCTCTCGACGAGACTCGAGCAGCTGCCAGACAGCGCCAGAATGTCAATGGGACCTGGGAGAGCAGTGGCATCGCCGAGCCATTCTCAACGCGCCTTGCAGGCGCGCGGGCAACGGAGCATGCATCGAACAGCGCTGCACAGGGGCTCGCCGCCGCATGCGGCTCGGCACTTCGCGGCGACTTCCTCATTTTGCGTCCAGAGATGTGTAGAGGACTGAGCGGAAGAGATCGAGGCGGACAGCTTTCTGCACGGCAATAGCGAATTAACCCTGCAGCCAGTTTACTTCGGCCCCGCCAATCACGCAGACGACGTTGGAAAGCCGATCTTATGAGGCCGCGACGCGAATGCGAAGGAGATGGTGGACACGGCGCAGCATGTAGGCGAGAAGCCCCCCCGCCCGTGGCTGGCGGACACTGGCGCGACAGAATCGGGGCAGGCTGGATATCAGAATGTAATTCCAGGGCGATAGCGCCGTCAAGACGAGGCGCGACCGCAAGAAGAAACCTAGCTGCAATATGCCGGGCAACGCGCGTGAAGCATCGCGCTATCTGGGCCCAAACATCACAGCGACGCAAAGCTACGCCGCGGAGCTCCAGAAGCGCGCCTCGGCCATGAAGAAGAGCTGCTACGAATGCGGGGTCATCCAGACAACGGCCGGCATTCCTGTCAGGTGGAAGCGCGCGGCCATGATCTGCAGGGCCGTCAGCGCGGGCCGCTCGCGAGTTGAGCGTTCCCTTCCGACGCAGAGCGCGCGCCGGCAGCTGCAGGGCGCGGTGGGCGAACTCCTCTGACGGGCCATGGGGGGAGGAGCTGCTACTCGCCGTCAACGCGGCAGCGCGAGGTGCGCGCCCACCTTGATGGGCCAGCGGGAGTAGCATTGGCCCGCAGAGCTGGCCGGGGTACAACAGTCTTGAGATTCCCGAACAACCGCCGCCAGTTGGTTGCAGCGACGTCCGGCCGAATCGAATTTGAGAAGAAACAGCGGCGACGGCGTTGCAGAGGGGCGCGAGAGCGACGCGAGCCCCTGGGCCCGAAGATTCGCGATAGAGACGTCGTTTGCGCCCGCGAGGTTTCAGGGGGATTTCGCGCGGCGCTCGGCGACGCGATCTGCCCCGGCAAACTGCGCGCGCTGCGCGCACGAGGGCAACTAGCTCTACTGGGCGTTCAAAAGTAACGCCAGCTAAGCTAACAGCGGCGGCGCCCCCGCATGGAGCTGGAACGAACAATCAATGCCCGCCAGGACAGCGTACTTCGCCATGCCCAAGCTGTTGCTGTTTGGCTCTGGACACAGGGAGTTGCTTCAAACATTTGCGCGCTTGTCGAGACAGCTGCTACTGCCTCGAGAGCAGGATGGCGCTATCCGGTTAAGCGACCACAGCGGGGCGCGGCGACACCTGCAGCCGGACCGGCGCGCCGCGGCCGAAGTTGGCAGGAGCGACCAGCGCCCGCGGGACAAGCATGCGGGGCGACGGCGGCACCCAAGAACCACGCAATCGACCTTGCGGCGCGCTTGGCACTCGCGCTGGCAAGGGAGTGGGCGAAGCTGGCCTCGGCGTTGTCACAGACGCGGGGGATCTCGTCTGCCGCGAACCTAGCTGTTGTGGCGCTCGACAGCGGCGAGGACTACAACGACGCGGCGCAGGACCTGCGCAGAAGGGCAGCTCATGGAGCGCGAGTCGATTCTGCGTCCCTCGGCAGCCCGCGCGTGAAGATCTGGGCGGACGCCGTGATCTGCCTGCGACGCAACCTGGAGGACAGCACGGCGAAGCAGTCCATTGGCAAGTACAAGCGGGAGGCAATCTCCAGTGGCAGTGCGAAGCTGGTGGCAGACTCCGCCCTCGCGTTCAGGGCGAGGCGCAACAAGGGCAAGCAGGGCGGAGCAGCGGAGAAGCGCAGGTTCCAGTTCAAGATGAAGAACGCACACCATCAACTCGAAATCATCGTGGTGAGCAAGCTGAGACACGAGAGCGCCGCGCGCAAAGTGGAGTCGGCGCCTCGGCGAGCGCTGGAGCGGGAGCTGGAGTGGGGCTCAAGAAGATCGTCGGGGTGAGGCCGCAGAGGCCGCAGAGCATGGCGTGCAGTTTTGATCCGTTCCGCAGACCTCCCTCCCCCTGCGCTGCGCCGGCAGATTTCGAAACGAGCGCTCGCTTTCGCGAACTAGTACAGAATGGTGGGCTCCCACCTCCACCTCGGCAGGATGCTCCTGGGATTTTCTAGCTCCAGAGTCCGAACTTCCCGAACTATTTCTCGACGCGCCGACCTTCCCCTCCCTCCCTGGGCCGGAAACGAAAGGGAAAGGGGAAAGGGGGCCAGGGCAGGGGCGGGGAGAGGCAGCGGAGAGGGCATCCGTAAACGCGGGTGCTACTCTGCCCGCGGATCCCTGCGTGGGGAGGTGGGCGCAAGTAGGGCCAGAGCGCCGCATGTCGCCAGCGACCCCCTTCCCACGATGTGCACACAGCTCGACCATGCGAGATGTTTGAATGCAGCTCAGCTCTCGTCGAAAGGGGCATAGCACCGAACTGGCCCGAGTGTTCGGTCGATCGATCGATCCTCCTCGGGGTTCCTCGTCTCTCCTCTTCCCTCTCGCCCATCATCCTTCCCATTATCCCGCGCCTGTCTTCATCTTGTTCAGGATGAAATCCAGCGCGAGTCGTCGACGGTCATCTAGCGGGGGGAACAAAGTGGGGGGGGGAGGGCGAAACGAGGGATGCACAAAATCTGCTTCGTGCATCTGATTTCGGCCATGGCATCTTCCCCGACGCACGGCCGCCCCCGTGCGCGTCACGCGAAGCTGGCCTGCACGCGGCTGGTCCGCCCCCCCCGCCCCCGCCCACCATTGCACGCGAGGGGGCCCGAGCCGAGGCCCGCGCGAGGCGGCCTAGACGGCCGACGCTGCGCAAATGAGGCTTCGGGGCGCCGCGCTCGCGAACCGCCGGGCAAGACGCATCGAGATTCCCTGGCCCGGCTGCGCATCGAGAACTGTTGTTTTTGCCGGCTCCGGCGATCGCCCGCCCGCCCCTCCCCCCTTTTCCCCGCCCCTCCCCGTGTAACTTGGCCAAGTGTCTGTTGCGCACGTCCGAAAGGGATACGCCGTCCTGGCGCTCGCGGGCATGCGTGGGGCTGCCCCAAGCGAGAAAGTCCGGCCGTCGGCCAGCACTTCGCCCCCCGCTCCCCCCCCTACCGGGTAACCCAGTTTCCCGCCAAGCTAAAAGAGTATCTCTAAGGGAACCCGAGCCCGGCGTTGTCGAGGGCTGCCTCCGGCACGAACTTGGGCGTGGCGCGCAGCTCGAACGCCTCGGTCTCGGCCGCCGGCGACGCCGCAGCCGCCATCACCGCCTCGCGCCAAGGCGCCTCCGCCGTCACCATCGCCGTCGCCGTCACCGGTGCAGCCGCCGTCTCGCCCATGCCGCCTGCTCTCCCTTCTTTCTCCTCCCCTGGAGAGTGCACCACCCTCCTCAGTGTCGTGAGGGCGAAGCCGAGGGCCTCAGGGGAAAGCTCTGGGTCGGAGTCGCCTCTCTCGCTGAGCTGTGTTACCTGTGCGCCGTTCCGTGTGCATCACAATTCGTAATCGTATGCTGCGCAGTGCCCACAGGTGACGCCGCATAAGGCGAGTTCCGTCTATGTTCCCAGCAGGTTGCACAACAGTTCGGTTGTCTGGAATTGTTGATGTTTCGGTGTTGTGATCGAGTGGGTTAGATGTGTAGAGGTATGTATGTATGTATGTATGTATGGATGGATGGATGGATGGATGGATGGATGGATGTATGGATGGATGGATGGATGGATGGATGGATGGATGGATGGATGGATGGATGGATGTATGTATGTATGTATGTATGTATGTATGTATGTGTATATGTTCACTCGTGGCATAGAAGCAGAGTATCAAGACGCCGCCGTTGGGACCGCGGTGCTGCTCCACCGTTTTTTGTCAGAAGGCCTGGCGTCTGTTAAACAGCAGCGCGCTGATGGGTTCCCCGCGGCGGCTTGTGTTTGGCACTGTAATGTTTTGTTGGCTTCTCCGCGCGCGCATTCTGGTCGTCGTCCTCGTCCTCGTCCTCGTCGTCGTCGCCGTCGTCGTCCTCGTCGTCGTCGTCGTCGCCGTCGCCACTTCCTGGCGAACGCCCAACCCCTTCCGCAGGCTCGCGGCAGCCCTCGCGCTCGTCGCTGGCCGTCTCGGCCGCCGGGATGGCGGCGCTGGCGTCGGCCGGCCCTAGCGTGCCCGCGCCTCGGCACGGGCCGGCTGTTCCGGTCGTTGCAGTCGGCTTCGGCGTCGTCGTTGTGGGCATTCGCGGTCTGAAGCGTTTGCTCAGCGTGTCACCAAGGCCCGCTGGAGTCAAGAACAAGAGAAGGCGACGGACAGTTCTCGCCATCTTCGACGTCCGGAGACTGGGTTTCGGGACCGTCAAACATCGATTCAGGATGAGGAGCCGGTGCCCGCCCCCTCCTCGGGACCCTCGACCTCTCTTTCGGGAGCGGAAAAGAGGGGGGTGATGATTAGGGGGGGTGGATATCATGGCGGGGGCCATGATATCTCCCCAGATCTCATGGCGCCTCTTCTTACTTCATTATGTCCCTGGCCCCCCCGCTGGGCCGTGCACATGCCGCCGGTCATGATTTGCATCCCCCCTCTTGGACACCCCCCTCTTGGCCGCTCCCGACTCTTGGACGTGTGAAAATTGTCCGCGGCGATGACCATCGGGGAGCATCGTGGGCCACCTTGTGATAAAAGATAGGCGCGCGATATCGAACAAGGCACGGGCAAGGGAGGCCCGAGCGATGGCATGAGCAGTGGGCTGCCAGGGCGAGCCTCAGAGCAGAGGACTTGGCATCGCTCGGACGTGTGCGTTGTTCTTTGGGATATGGGGCGAGACTTCGGGGGTCGACGGCATGAACAGATCATCGCGTCGTGGGTCTGAGCACGCCGCGCGTGCTGGCCCAGCACGCTTCGGCGCGACACGCCTGCCACGACCCAGTCCTTTAATCCCCTGCATCCCGAGCTTTGCCTTGCACGCTATCGGAGTGCACTTCATGGAGTGTTGTTGGCTGGCTGCTCTGGCTGTTCTCGTCGTCGTCGTCGTCATCACCGTCGTCGTCGTCGTCGTCGTCGTCGTCGTCGTCGTCGTCGTCGTCGTCGTCGTCGTCGTCGTCGTCGTCTTCACCGTCGTCTTCACCGTCGTCGCCGTCGTCGTTGCCACGAAGGCATAGAGCACAGACCCCGCCCTCCCGCGTCGTGCAACAAAGTCACGGGGGGGGCTTTGGGCAACGCTTTAGCTCCGGGGGCCCATCCAGGGCCCCCCGGGGCTGTCAGCAGGGCGACTCGGGATGCCACGCCTGCCCCGGCCCCTGGGGGTAACGCACGACGTCGGGGTCTTGGAATTCACCGCCGACGTGCCCGGCTGGGGCCACCCCTGGGCGCCAGGATGCCACAGACGAGGCTGCAGGCGGCGGCCTCGGGCCAGGAGTCCGCACCACGCGGACCGTGCCGGGGCCGCGAATGGCCCCGGCCAGGACGCGGTGGCGGTGGCGGTGCGCATCCGCTGCTTTCTACACATCGGCCTCGTCGTCGTCTTGGTCGTGATCGCCGCCGTCGTCCCCAGGGGAGGCCGGCCTCGGCAGCCGACGTGCCACTCGCGCGTCGACGTCGCAGCCATCGGCGCTGTCGTCATCGCCAGCGCCGTCGTCGTCGTCGTCGTCGTCGTCGTCGTCGTCGTCGTCGTCGTCGTCGTCGTCGTCGTCGTCGTCTTCGTGGCGGTGGCGGTCGTCGTCACCGTCGGCGTGGTCCGTCTGCTCAGGGTGCCCGCTCTTCGAGGCGGGCGGGGCGAAGAAGAGGGCGGCATGTGCGAGCGCACAGCGCCCTGCTCGTGGAGGCTGCGCCCTGTCGTGGTCGTCGTCGCTGTCGCTGTCGTGGGCGTCGTCGTCTTTGTCGTGGTGGTCGTTGTGGTGGTTCGCCCCTAATCGGTTCTGGACGGCCCAGGGGCCCAGCCGTGGCCCCCGGACGCCGAGAACCAGGACACACCTCCGCTGTTTTTGCGTTTGCTCTGGAGGTCGCGTCCTCCTCTTCCTCATCCCCCTGCTCCCTCCTCCCTCCTCCCTCCTCCTCCTCCTCCTCCTCCTCCTCCTCCTCCTCCTCCTCCTCCTCCTTCTCTTCTTCTTCCTCCTCCTCCTCCTCCTCCTCCTCATCCTCCTCCTACCCTCGGGTGCCTCCACGCCCCTCTCTCCGGTGCCGCTGTCTTCCCTCTGCTCGCCTTCCCCCCTCGCCAGTCGCGCTCGGGCCGATGAGGCGCTGCACGAGCACGCGCTCCGCGCGCGCTGGGCGCGACTGCGCCGGGGGGCCGCCCAGGTCCTCGCCGCTCGAGCCCGTCGCCGCCCCCGCCGAGGCGGCCGCCCGCGCGGGCCCGGCGGCGCTGCAGGGCCGGGACCCTCCTCCCTCCATCCTCCCTTCTTCTCCTTGCCCCCCCTCCCTCCTCCTCCTCCTCCTCCTCCTCCTCCTCCTCCTCTCCTCCTCCTCCTCCTCCTCCTCCTCCTCCTCCTCCCCCTTCCTCCTCCTCCTCCTCCTCCTTTTCTTCCTCCTCCTCCTCCTCCTCCTCCCTCCTCCTCCTCCTCTCTCCTCCTCCTTCTCCTCCTCCTCCTCCTCCTCCTCCTCCTCCTCCTCCTCTTCATCATCCTACGATTGTGGCGTTTTTCCTCCTCCTCCTCCTTCTCCTCCTTCTCCTCCTCCCTCCTGCTGGTTCTCCCGCTCTCCCCCATCTTGCCTGCCCTTGCCGGTTTCCAGTCTCGTGTTCTCTTGGCCGCTGGCTGGCCGTCGGCTCTCCGACGCCCAGGTTCCGAAGCCGAGGTTCGACGTGTTCGGGCGGTGTGCAGGGAGGCCTCTCGGCGGCGAGATCCGAGCCGTACCTCTCGGCGGCGAGATCCGAGCTCTATACCCTACCCTCCGACGGGCTCCCAAAGCCCGCGAAAGAGATGATCGGCTCCTCCCTCGCCTCGTCCCCTCTCTTCTCCTCCTCGCATCCTGCCCATTCCCAGACAATGTCGTGTTTCGACGAGGTTCTCGGGCTGGATCCAGCTGTGGCGAGGAGGAAGCGCCCCAGGAGGGTCCAACAGCTTCGATCCTGAACCCTCGATGCCGAACCTTCGCCCGCGGCCCATCGATATCGACTCCCGCCGGCTCGATTCGATTCCATGCTAATGCAGCCCGATTCAACCGATTTCAGGCTCCGATGCTGGCCCATCCTGTCTTCCCCCTGCCAGGACAGCCTCCTCGTCGTGGCCGCCCCGGCCCCTGCGGCGCCGATGACTCCGGAGCGCATGACCCCAGCCAGCGGCACCCGCAGGCCGCGGCTGGCATCGTCGTCACCGCCGTCCGCGAGGGGTGTGGAAGGAGCAGGCGGAGGAGGAGGAGAAGGAGGAGGAGGAGGAGGAGGAGGAGGAGGAGGAGGAGAAGGAGGAGGAGGAGGAGGAGGAGGAGGGGGAGGAGGCGGAGGAGGAGTAGGAGGAGTAGGGGGAGGTGGAGGATGAGAACGAGGAGAAGGAGGAGGACGAGCAAGGACAGGAGGAGCAAGGAGGACGAGCAAGGAGGAGGAGGAGGAGAAGGAGGAGGAAACAGAGGAGGAAGAAGGGGAGGAGACGGAAAAAGAAGAAGAGCAGGAGGATGAGGAGGACCCACCTCTCCGCGCGCTTCATATACATAGCGTTTCATGTACATATCAGATAAAAGGGTGCAAGCATATGCGGGCGGTTTCTTCGAAGGCTCTGCTTCCTATGGGGCCTCTGCTGCCCTCTGCTGCCCCCCTGGTGGCCGTCCAGGGAGCGGCTCGGCGGAGGGTCGCTTCTCTGTGGGAGGAGTGCGAAGGACGTGGGTCCAGCGGAGGAGTTGGAGGAGGAGGAGGAGGAGGAGGAGGAGGAGGAACAGTAGGGAAGAGGAGGGATGGGGAGGGGCGGGGGGGGAGGAGGGAGGAGGAGGAGGGACGTTGTTTTTCTTCGGAGGGTGGCGACGGACATCCCCTCCCCACCCTTCGGCGATCCTCGAGAGGGTGGCGCGGCCGCACTCGCTTCGGGCCTGCGCTTCCGCCGGGTCCTGGTCCCCGGCCGTTCCTCCGCGAGAGGATTTTCTGCTAAAGGGTGTTCTGTCCACCCCCGATGCTTGGGGTGCTTTTGGAGGTTCGTTGCGTTCGTCCTCCCCCTCGACTTCCTCCTTTTGCTTCCCCTCGTCGTCCTCCTCTTTTCCTCCTCTGTTCCTCCTTTGGTCCCCTTCGCCATCCTCGTCTGTCTCTTCGCCATGCCGGGACTTGCTCTTCGAACCCCCCCCTTCTCCAGCAGACTCGACGCTATTCTAAATATCGTTGTGTTTTTGTATCGTATCGCGGCCTCCTCCTCCTGTGCCTCCTCCTACTCTTTCCACTGGGCACGTTCGGATGCAACTCCTTGGAGGTTTGATTCAGCATCGTCGCTGGCATGTGCGTAGTCGAAGGCAGGTATAATCCCTCCTACCCCCGCCAGAGTATATACAATATTTTTCCTGGTTCGATCTGGACTAATCTGGCTCAATGGCCATTCATCTTTCTTAGGGAGACCGACCCATCAGCAGTTTCTTCCTAAGGTGCGTGAACTCCTCCTTTTTCCTCTTGTCTCTTCACCCCTCCCCCCGGGGCTCGAGACGGCGTTTCGGGTTTTGGGGCCGTCAGGAATCCACTCCTGGGGTGCAGGGGTTATTCGCCAGTGTGCACCACTGGCAGGGACCATGGACCGACCGATGAGAAGCTGATTGTGGGGTCCAGCGGAGGAGGAGGAGGAGGATGAGGATAAGGAGGGGGCCGGAGGAGGGGGATGAGGAGGGTTGAGGAGGAGCCGGGATGAGGAGGAGGAGGAGGAAGAGGAGGAGGAGGAGGAGGACGGCCTTGAGCCCCTTGGAAATGATATGTATGTGCCCGAGCCGTCGTCCTCCCTCCTCCACCCTACCTGCACCTCTCTCCTATGCACGCGCACGCGTGACCGCGTTGGGGGGGGGGGAGACGGGCGGGACGTGCCAGAGGAGCGGGAATGTGGAGCGGGAGGAGATGCGAGAGACAGGATGGAGGAGGTTTCGGGTTGCCGGTGGAATCAGGGGCGTCCCCTTCGCTCGAAAGAGCTCTCACCAGGAGGAGGGAGAGGGGATGAGGGGATTAGAGAGGGGGAGGCATGAAGAACGTAGATAGGATGAGCAGAAGGTGGAGATGAAGGAGGAGGATGAGGAGGAGGAGGAGGATGAAAAGGAGCAGACGCAACAGCAGAATAAGAGCAGGAGCCCTCTGGAGCATCCCGGCGTCTCCAGAAACGTGCACGCCGTTTCATGTTCTTCCTCATGCCCCTCCCCCGCCTCGGGCGCCTCGCTTCTTCGCGAGGGAGGGGGGGGGGCGGGGGGTAGGAGTAGGATGAGGGCGGCGACGACGACGACGACGACGACGACGACGACGACGGCGACGGCGACGGCGACGGCGACGGCGACGGCGACGGCGACGACGGCGACGACGACGACGACGACGGCCTGCATGGAAGAATGGGGGGGAATCGGGCTCCATGGCTAGTGGGTGAAGGAGGATGCCAGGCGTTGACTGAAGACTGCGAGGAAGGGACGAGGTCGAGGAGGGATGAGGGAAGGACGAGGACGGGGGTGAGAGAGAGGAGGAGCGGGGCGAGGAGAGACGAGGAAACACGACGAGGGGCCCAATAGCGCAGGCAAGGCGAGGAGAGGACCAGGACGAGGGACAGAAGGGAGGATGCGGTGCAGCCTCAGGAAACGGATACGTTGTTCCAGACATTCTCATGGCGTCCTTGAGTTTTGAAGGGCAGTGAATTCAGCATGGCCTGTGGATCCGCTGGCTCTCAGATCTGATCCCGTAACCCATACTGTCGGATCCGGCCATCGTGTCGGGATGGACAGAGGGGACGGCCATACATCAGGGGGAGATGTCGGATGAGGGGCTATCTCTTATGAAACATCATGCATAAGACAGCACACATCCGGCTACCTCGCCCCTCCTGCTTCAATGTATAATGTTAGATCGTATCCCCGTACTTGCTTATGTTCCCTTTACACCTTCTCCCTTTCTCTTCAGTGTAGGTTCTAACCCGCCTCATCCATATCTTGCTTGTATATGCACCTCCAACCGCCCTCTTCCCCCTTCCTCTCAATCACCCCCAATTTTTCCGTTGTCAGATGAATCTCATATCCCACCTCCTATCTCCTGCCTCCCCAGTCTCGACCCCCCGCTGACACCCGAGCACCTCTAAGAACAATCCTCGTCCACCATCCTACCTTCTCCCTTCCTCCGTCCGTCTCCCGAGAACGAAATGGAGTGGCCCATCGTGGCGAGGAGGGGGAAGAGCGGAGGCGAGGAGAGGAGGAACAGGGAGGGAGGGAGGGAGGGAGGAACGAGGGAGCAGAGGCAGGCGGGAGGCCGTGAGAGAGAGGGGAGGCAGCGAGGAGAGAGGCGGGCTGCAGGGACGAGGAAGGCGGCGGGAGGCGGCTCCTTCTCCTCCTCCTCCTCCTCCTCCTCGCGAGGCGGAGGCGGGAGACAGGGAGGAAAGGAGGACCGAGGAGGGCGGGAATGGCAGGCAGGCCTTGTGTGGGCTGCAGCATACCGCCCGCGATCGCACGGCGGCAGGCCGGTGCCCTGGCGAGGAGGCAGCGGGGTTGCCCAAGGATGCACGCTGGTGCATCTGGGGGACCTGGGGCCGTCCAGGGCAAGGGTTAAGGCGAGCGTGTCCCTCTACAGGAGGAATATAAAAACTGGTCAACAATAATATGGGGGCGATTTTTGTTTACGAATTTTGATGGTCTGTATTTGAACAGTTTTGGACAATGTTTCATTTTTCTCCCAGAATCCGCCTGCAGGAGGACATGCCCGACCTAAGGCAAGGTGCAGGATGGGTCGTCGTCGGACGTCGGATGGAGCGTCTTGCCGTTCTCGCACGCAGGGGGTGGGCCTGGGTGGCGCGTGTGCCCTTCCGTCCACCAGCCACCCCGAACGCTGAAAGGGGAAAGAGAAGAAATAGAGAGAGAGGGTCTCCGCCCACCAAGCCACCCCAACCCAACCCGAAGGCCCCGATTTGCCCTTCACTTCCAGTGGGGGGGGGGTCCGGTAACATGGAACAGAAAAAACATGAAGCCCATGCCCCCCCAAACCCGAAACTCGGGTCTTCGGGTTGGGCTGGGGTGGTCTGGTAGGTAGTCAGAGAGAGAGAGAGAGAACAAAAAAAAAAAAAGAGCGGGCAAATGTGTAGGCGAAGGGATCGCTCGAGGCTGGCCTGCGCTCGCCAGTGGTCTCGCAAGGCGAATTTCCAGGGGGGGCCTGTGGAGCGACGGAGGGGGCGCGGGAAAGCTGCAGAAGCGGGGGGGCAGGTTCGGACGGAGGCCCGGCGAGCCGGGCGTTCCAGCGAGCGCCGCGGCGCGCGGAGGGAGTCCTCCGAGTCCGACCAGAGCGCGGAGGCCGCCGCCGCGTTGCGCGCGAGAACGGTCCCCGCCGGGACCGCCTGGGGGAAAATCGGCCCAGGCCCCTCCTCTTCCTCCTCTGTCTTCCTGGGGACGGCCTCGTGTCCCGCTGCAGCTATTCCCAGCTATTCCTCCTCCTCCTCCTCCTCCTCCTCCTCCTCCTCCTCCTCCTTTTTTTCCTCCTCCTCCTCCTCTTTTTCCTCCTCCTCCTCCACGTCCTCCTCCTCCTCCTCCTCCTCCTCCTCCTCCTCTTCCTCCTCCTCCTCCTCCTCCTCCTCCTCCTCCTCCTCCATCCCTCCAGATGAGCAGATCTCCGACGACACGAGGTGTGTTGTAGTCTCAATGCGGGCGTGTCCCTCTACAGGAGGAAAGTTCACAAGTAGTCAAATGTAGTCTGGATACGATTTTGGGGGTATGGTTGACTATGTTTGGAAATTGTTTGGGGTATGTTTCATATGTCGTCCAAAATCCGCCTGTACAAGGACATGCCCGACCTAAGCCCAGGCCCTCCAGATGACCAGCTCTTCGTCGGCAGGAGTGGTGTTGTGGTCCGTTCGGCTCTTCCTCGATGTTAGGGCTGGGGGCCCGCTGCCAAACCCTGGGACCATCGAGCGCGGGTCGGGGGCGACAACTTAGCCAAGGTGACGGGAGTCGGGCTCTTGTCGGAGGTTGATAGATCTCCTACCCTGACACGTCGATTCGCGAATTCGCCTTTTTCGTTCGCGAGAGGGCGTCGCGGCCGTCTTTTTTGCGGGTCCGGGTCCGTCGGCTTCGGTCCTAGAGGCCGTTTTCACTACAAGGTGGTTTACTACAGGGAGGCTTGTCCACCGCCGATCTTGGGGCCGCGCATTGAAGAAATCGTATCGTCGGATGTCAGGGCGCTTTGTGTCCAGCTGCATGCGACAAGCCTCGTCGCCGAGCTAGCGCGGCAGCGCAGCGGTGAGGGGGGTGAGTGTTGAAGGCCCGCTCCAGCCAGGGGCACGGTGCCCTCCCTGTCCTCGGCTTGGTCCTCCCCTTCCTCCGTCCTCCTTGCTCATCTTCCACATGTTCCTCCCGTCTCCTGAAGGCACGTCACGGAGGCTCATTTGGCTTCCATGTGGGGCACGCTGGGGCTCTGCTGGGTGTCAGGGGGTCCATCGGGAGTTTCAGGGCCGTCCTGGGCGCGTCGGCTGAAATCTCAGCGCTGCCTGGATGGGTTCCGGTGCCGATCGGGAAGCACATTGTAGCGGTGTTGTCTGCCTTGGGGCCCTTCTGCGGCCGCGTTCGGCCATCTTGGGACTCTCTGGCATTTTCCCGATGCGATCTGAAGCCGGAACACATCCGAGGCCGAGCACGCTGAATAACTGGTGGTGCTTCACTGCCCGTTTGGCCAAAATGGGTTGCACTCAGGTGTCTTATCTCGGTTCATGGCATCTTCCAGGACATCTTGAGGGCATCGTGGTGTCGTGGGGGCAGCTTTACTGTCTTGGGCTGGACTTGGGGCATCTGGTCGCCACCTTTGGGTGATACATGTGGCCATCTTGGGGCCGTCTAGAAGACGAGCAGGGTGCGGCAGAGGAGTGAACAACAGCGGCGGACCTATACATGGGTCTGTCCCGACAAACGGGGAGCGTTCATCTTTCGATGTGTCGGTTCGTTTTGTTGAGGAAGAGTTTCGGTTTCGCAAGGCAGCGGAACAGTTACGGACTCTGATGTCTGCGAGGACGCCCGACGCAACGATGAAGATTCTGTGATGCCAGGCCCGCGAAAAGCACAACAATAATCGAGTGGACCTGCTGGTGATTACGGACACCTGCCAGAAAGCATCCAAACATGGACCTGATATCAGCATGTGGGTGAGGATGTCTCAGGCGCCACCATTGATTTTGCGCTCGACGCATGCAGAAGCGTAAGAGGGTTTGTTCACGGAAACCGCGGCAACCTCATGAAACCTACAGGAATTGCTAAAAGCCGTGCCAGAAACATTGTTTGTCAGGCAGCCCCAAGCGACATATCAATGTTTGGACATACACTGGGGCCCATTTGCATTACTATCGAAGACGCCTGCGGCGAATCACCGCCGCCCCCTGCCTTCTAGAATCGCACACGTGGCGGAAAGTTATGACAAGAGCTCCGCCAGGCTATCGGATCATGTGTTCCCCCACCCAATGTGGAAACCCTTCGGGGGACACTTGGGAGAGGATGGCGGGGAAGATTAGGAGGAGGTGGAGGCGGAGGTGGAGAAGGACGAGGAGGAGGAGGAGGAGGAGGAGGAGAAGGAGGAGGAGGAGGAGGAGGAGGAGGAGGAGGAGGAGGCATCTTGGGAGCCTTTGGGGACACTCTTGGGGCCTCCTGGGAGGTTCCTGGGAGCCTCTTGGAGGCATCTTGGGGGCCTCCTTGGGCCTCTTGGGGGCCTTTGAAACCCTCCTCGGGGCCTGTCTTGGTGGGTTCCTGGCCCATCTGACACCATCGGAAGCCGCCTTGGGAGCCTCTCTGAGCCGACTTGGGGCCCTCTTGGGGTGTTCCAGGGCTGTCTTGTAGGCCATCTTGGGCGTCTTGGAGGCCTTTTAGGCCGTCTTGGAGCCTTCTTGGGGCCGTCTTGGGGGCCTCTTGAGCCGTTCTGGGGCCATCCTGGAGGCCTCTTCGGCGATCTTGGGGCGATCTTTGGGGGCTCTAGGGCCGTCTCGCGCCGTCAGTAGGCCGAAAAGGCGCAAACGCCAAAATCCATAAACAATCAAAGGACAATCAATGATTTCGGCCTCTCCGGGCCGTCCTGGAGGCCCCACTGGAGGCCTCTTGGGCCGTCTTGGGCCATCTTAGGGCCATCTTCGGCCGTCTTGGTGGGCTCCTGGTCCATCTGACACCATCGGAAGCCGCCTTGGGAGCCTCTCTGGGCCGACTTGGGGCCCTCTTGGGGTGCTCCAGGGCCGTCTTGGAATCTTTCTTGGGCGTGCGAGAGGCCTCTTGGGCCGTCTTCGTGGGGCCGTCTTGGGGGCCTCTTGGGCCTTTCTGGGGCCATCTTTGAGGCCTCTTGGAGGATCTTTGGGGGCTCTTGGGCCGTCTCGGGCCGTCGGAAGGCCGAAAAGAAGCAGATGCCAACATGTTCCAAACACTTCGGAGAAATTCATGATTTTGGCCTCTTCGGGCCTTCCTGGAGGCCCTCTTGGAGGCCTCTTGGGCCGTCTTGAGTCATCTTAGAGCCATCTTGGCCTGTCTCGGTGGGCTCCTGGCCCGTCTGATGCCGTCGGAAGCCGCCTTGGGAGCCTCTCTCGGTCGACTTGGGGCCTTCTTGGGGTGGTCCAGGGCGGTCTTGGAGGCTTCCTGGGGTATCTTAGAAGCCTCTTGGGCCGTCTTGCGGCTCTCTTGGCGCCGTATTGGGGGCCTCTTGGGCAGTCCTGAGGCCATCCTGGAGGCCTCTTGGGCGCTCTGGGAACGATCTTGGGGGCCTCTTGGACAGTCTTGGGCCGTCGGAAGGCCGAAAAGGTGCAAAATCCAAAATCTACAAAAATACTAAATGAGTAATAATGATGTTAGCCTCGTCGGGCCCTCCTTGAGGACCTCTCGGAGGCCTCTTGGGTCGTCTTGGAGGCCTTTTGGGCATCTCTTGGGCGGTCTTGGACCGTTTTTGAGGGTTTTTGGGCGGACCTGAAAGTATCTGACCCTCTTGGGCCGCCTTGGAGGCCATTTTGGCCATCTTGGAGGCATCTTGGCCATCCTGGGGGCCAGCTTGGGCCATCTTGGAGCCGTCTTGAGCAGGAAGAACCTGTGCAAGCGGTTCGTATGGTCCTTTTCGGGCGGCCGGCGGCCTTCTGGAACCCCAGGGGAGAGTGTTTTTGGAACGTGTATATATATATATATATATATATATATATATATAACTTTAGATATGTGTATGTGTATATATATATATATATATAAATAAACGAAAGGGTCCATCACCGCTGCCTGACCGCGCCCCTGGCACGCCTCGTGGCAGATGGGTGCTTCCGACTGCAGGGGAGCCGAGCTTGGGCCACTTGGGACCTCGCACTGTCCGCCCATCGGGGCGATCGCCTTCCCAGTCAAACCTAACAACGTCACCGTGAGCTGACGAGCAAAAATCGAAAGGGTCTAGCACGCCAGGCGTCCCTGTGGCATGCCGCCACCGTGGTGCCGAGGCCTCTCGGGAGCCTCTTGGGGGCCGGTTTGGGGCCTTTTGGGGGCGTCTTGGGGGGCCGCTGGGGGCTCTCTTGGTGGCCTCTTGGGGCCTCCTGGGGGCCTCTTGGAGCGGAACACTCGGTTGTTCGGTTTATGCTCACCCTCTCGGGCCCTTCTGGGGGCTGTCTTTGGGCCTTCTTGGGCCGTCTTGGGTCGCCCCTGGTTCCGTCTGGGAGCCTTCTCGGGCCGTCTCGGGGCCTTCTTGGGGGCCTCTTGGGCCGTCTTGAAGAAGCGCCGAACAGGAGACAGATTTCCAAAAGAGTATGGGAAACGACGTTCGGGAAATCAATGCGTTTGGCCTCCCAGGGCCTTCTTGGGAAGGCTCTTAGGGCTGCTTGGGCGTCTCGAAGGCTTCTTGGGCCGTCTTGGGACCATCTTGGGCGTCTGGGGCCGATCGTGCGACGAGTTGAGGCCCTCTTGCAGCGTCTTGGGAGCCTCTTGGGGCCCTCTGGGCCCGTCTTAAGGCCAACTTGGTTCTGACAAAGTCACGCGCCAAGCCGCGCCAAGCCCTAAGAGATTTCGCAGTTTCGGACCCGGGCCCCCTAACTAATCCTCAGGATTGAGGACTGGCGCCTCAAGGATGAGGCCAAGGACTTGAGGACACCCCAACGCATGACTCAAGCGCAAGGTGGCGGATAAATGTGGAAGCCTGCTTGCCCACTCAGGAGCTCGCGGCCCCCCGCCCGCCAGGCCCGCACGAAGCCTCAGAATTTTACCGGGTGGCCCGCATTGCTCCGCCATCTTTGTCGGCCGCCGCGTGCCGTTGACTGCTGCCATCTCCGCCGCCATCGCCATCGTCTCCAGCAACCTCGTCACTCATTAACGCCAATGCGGGCATCGTCATTGTCGCCCCCATTGCGGTCGCCGACTTCACCCTCGCCTTCAAGTTCTTCGCCGCCAGGATCGTCATCGCTGCGGTCTTCGTCGTCGCCGAGCATGCTTGGACATGGAAGTTTCGTGACCATGCCAAAGTTTCAAAGCCCGCCCACCCTCAGATGTGTCCGCGTATCTGGCGGATGGCCAGAAAGGAACATCGAAAGCAGAGGCCTCCCTCTGCCTGGAGGGGAAAGGGGCTGCTGCTCGAACGCCATCGAATTTCTACCGGACAGCCATGATACCCACCACTCCACGATCGTGGAGGCACGATGGCGGAACAGCGGGATTCCACAAAGCGCACACCACGCCTGGCAATTTCTAATTATAGTGTCTCGCCGTTCTGCGTCCGTGGGTGCACCTCGTGGCCCCAGAGCTGCGCGAGGAATCCTTCGTCGCCCCCCCCCGAGGCTGGATGCCCACATGCTTCTTCTTCTTCTTCTTCTTCTTCTTCTTCTTCTTCTTTTACCGTCCCCTTCTCTTCACCCCTCCCCCCCATCCTCTTTTCCGCCCTCGCACTCATGCTCATGCTTCAGCTCCCCCTCCTCCTCTCTGGTGGCCTCGTCCCCTCCTCCTCTCTTCTCCTCATGCTTCCCCCCGGCCCCCCCCCCGCCCCTCTCCTCCGGTGGGTGGGGGGGGGCGGCTCCCTGTGCGCCCCGTGGGGCGCCGCTCGGCGAGGCGGCCCTTGGCCCCCCCCCCCCCCCCTGTCCGGCAGCGGAGCTGGCGGAGCTTCCTCTGGAGGGGACCCCAGGGATCGAAGAACGCACGACGGCCCCTGGGACCCCGGAGGTCGCGGAGCAAACAACGTCCCAAGCAGAGCATTTCTTGGCGGTTCGCGCGGATGTTTTGGGTCTGCGCTGGGACCCCCCCCTGGCTGCGCTTCCTGCGCCGCCCCTGGCGCGCCCCGCGCGCCAGGGAGGTGGGTCCAGCGCAGATCCCCCCCAGAAGCCCCTCGGACCATCAAAGGTTCATGTTTCTGCGATGTGTTCTTCCGCTGCGATAGAGCCCACCCCCTGGAGGCCACGGCGCGACGGCCCGCGAGCAAGCCGAGGCCGCCGCCGCTGCCTCCCCCTGCCCCGCTGTCTTTCCGCCCAGAAGAGGCGGCGGCCCAGCCTTAAGTCGGGCCTGTCCCTCTACAGGAGGGGAGGAATGCTCAGAAATAGAAACAGAAATAGTCTGGGGACTACGTTTCGAATAGTTTTGAGCATTGTTGGAGTATGTTTGGGCTACTTCTTATTTTTCGTCAAAAATCCGCCCGTAGGGGGTCATGCCCGACCTAAGCCCAGCCGCTGGGGGGAGCGACGGGGGTTCCGCGCTGGGCGCATCCCACGCACTCGCGGCGGGTGCCCTGCCTTGCGCGGAGGCCTGTTCCGGATGACTGCGCTGCCGCGACGTGTCGATTGCCACGGCGCAGCAGCCGCAAGCAGTGCGGAACGACAGCGCAGCTTCAGCACCACCCAGACATCTACTCGTACCGTGTCTGCGTCGCCTACCCGCCCCCACCCGAGGGCGGCCTGCGCGAAAGTATCTGTTCGGTGGTGGGCGTCGTCTGGCCATACAGCCAGGGTAACGATATACGATGAGATGATTGTGCTATATGGTCGGTGTGGACGTGCGCCTTCATGGGGGGCGCATCGAGCTAGTCTGCCCTTCTGCACTCCACAGTTGTCGTGCGCAGTCGGCGCGAAGGTCTCACTTGGCATGGGCCCCATGGGCCTGTCGACAACACCCCGGGGGACCGTCGGTCCCTGGGGGCTTGAGCTGTGGTCCCTGGGGGCTTGAGCTGGGCTTCTGCGGGCTCAGCTTAATTCAGACCCAGATGTTCTTTGTGTTTGGCGCCCGTGATATTGGGGGCGGGGCAGCGTTTGAGAAGTAAAGCAATCACTCTGGGATAATCTTCGCTCTGGTTTCGCGATAGGGGGTCCCGACGCTGCCTGGGACTTTCTACGGGGGTCTTCCCTTTGCGCCTTTGGGCCCAAGATGGGGCTTCGTGCCTTGTCTGAGCTTCCTTCCCTAGACGCGCTAAGGGGGATGCAGGTAACGGCGATGTAGGTTTCGGCATTGTAGGTGGGACTGGTTCGTGGCCAAACCACTTGTAGGACATCGTGCTTCGCGCGTTCCAGCAATTCGCTGCGTCGTTCTCGCTCGATGCATTCGCACATTTGAAAATTTGGAAAATGTAGGTCGTGATTTCCTACCATTTGTTCTTCGCGAGCTCGGCGTCACAAAAGTCGTATTCCCAACATCGCCGTTAACCAACATCGTCGTTAGCGCGGCCTTGGTCCTTCGGCAACAGTTAGAGTTCAGAGATGGCATTTGGGTGGGCTTCTCCCCTCGCAGGACCCCTCGGTCCAACGGGTGGGCCCACTTCGTCACGCCGATCGGGCTGGCCGAGGGCGACGACGGAGAGGACGACTCCCTCGTCTGGAAGTCGGCCCCCGATCTGCTGGAGGCCCCGGCCGAGGACCGCTCACAGCACCGCTGGCAAGCCCTGGGGCCAGGCACAGGCAGCCCGGGAGGCAGCCCCGGGCGGCCCTGGCAAGCAGCACGAGGGTCATCTCGACACTGCGGCGGCGGCCCGAGGCGAGAGAGCGGGCCGGGCCACCCTGGAGGGCCTGCCGAGGCCAGGCAGGGCTCTCTCTCGGGGGGCTGGCTGCGGGCAGTTCGAAGTCTTGCCACGTCTGCCACGTCGCCCTTCGCTCATTCATTGCTTCGCCGATCGGCGCGGGCCCCCGCCCCCCCCCCCCTTCCCCCACCCAGAGACTCTTGGCTGCTTTGGGCGGCTGCTTTTGGCGACTAGTCAGGGCCCTTACTTACGCCCAGTCTGCTTGCGCGACCGGTCGATCAAGCAACGGCCCCAGACTCTCTCCCTCCCTCACTTGTCGGCCAAGGGGCCCGCGCGCCCGTGTCGGTTCCAGACCTTGGTGTACGTCGGCTCCCTGCAAGGCCCGGGGGCAATACAGTCGGGCCGCTGAAAGAAGGAACGCTTAATAAGGAACGAAGCCCCTTCTTGGCCCTGTAAGCGCCTCCGCGCCCCAGGAGGGTAAGAGGAACAGCTCTGGAGGAACCTACGGAACATCGAGCCCGTTCCGAACCCAAACTGTCCCTTATTTTAGCGTCTTGACTTTACAAAACAGGAATTCGCTCAGAGTCTAATTGTCGTGGTTTGCTTGCAGTGAAAGCAGGTGTTCGATTATGGACCTCTTGTTTATCGCAAGCGCCCAATTCTCACGCCGAAGACCGCGGGAAACAGGCCGGAGACTGCGGGAATCCGCCGAAGACCGGCGAAGACCGTCCGAATACCGCCGATGACTGCCGAAGACTGCCCTGGAGCGGTGTGCATGACGATGGGGTCTCTGTCGTCGAACACGTGCTGCGTGAAGGCTCCCTCTCCAGGAGGACGTGCCCGTCGCAGCGCCCAGGCTGGAGTCATCGGTGCAGACGACCATGACGATGCAGGACATCGAGGCCACGCGTCGGGCTGATTCTCGGGGTCCTTGCACGGGGAGGGGCGAGGAGCGGCAGGAGGGCGAGAGGGCCACTGGGAAGGAGGAGGAGGAGGAGGAGGGGAAGAGGGCCACTGAGAAGGAGAGAGGACCGCTGGGAAGGGAGGCTAGGAGGAGGAGGAGGAGGAGGAGGAGGAGGAGGAGGAGGAGGAGAGGAGGAGGAGGAGGAGGAGGAGGAGGAGGAGGAGAGACGCGAGGTTCTCTCTCCTGGTTCCCTCCCCCAGGAGAGGGGCTACTCGGTGGCTCCAGGCCATCTCAGGCGCGTGTGCACGATCGACCCCGTCGGGCACGGCGAGCGAACTGGAACGGCACAGTGCGGCCCCTCACGCGGTCCAACAGCGCGCTGACTTGGGCAAGCCCGCGGATCCTCTCCGCCCCGCCTCCTCCTCCTCCTCCTCCTCCTCCCTCCCCTCCTCCTCCTCCTCTCCTCCTTCTTCTCCCCCCCCCCCTTCCCTCCTCCCTCCTCCTCCTCCTCCTCCTCGCTCCTCCTCCTCCTCTCCTCTCCTCTCCTCCTCCTCCTCCTCCTCCTCCTCCTCCTCTCCCTCTCCTCCTCCTCCTCCTCCTCCTCCTCCTCCTCTGCTCCTCCTCCTCCTCCTCCTCCTCCTCCTCCTCGCGTCCCTCCTCCTCCTCCTCCTCCTCCTCCTCCTCCTCCTCTTTCTCCTCCTCCGCCTCCACCCCGTCCTCGCCCTGGGCTCTCGCGGCTGGACCGCTCCCCCCTGCGTCCAGACCCAGGGGAACAGGGTAGGGGGACACAGTCTTCCGCAAAAGGGTCACAATGGGGATTGTAACAAGAACCCCCGTAAACTGCCTAAGCCTATTGGGCAGGTGGGATGCGTTTATTGTGGGAAGGAGAGGGCACGAGGGGTGTGGCAACAGGAGTGGGGAGAGCAGCATCGGGGGGGGGGATCAGAGCGGGAGGGGAGGGCCCCCGCTGCGGAGTCGTCCTCCTGCGCCCGCCAATGCCTCAGCGGCTAGCCGCTTCCGCCGAGAGTTTCAAGCCCATGCTCACGCGTGCCCCCCCCCCCCCCCCTGGTACCGCCTTTGGGGCCCGGACCCCAGCAGTGCTGAACCAGGTTGGAAAGCTTGGGGGCCTCTCGCAATCCCGGGGGCCTGGCCAGAATTGCATCCGGAATTGCAGCTGGAGTTGCAGCAGGGATTGCAAACAGAATTGCAACCAGAATCGTCGCCAGCGCTCGAGCGTGAGCCCAAGTCAGCGAAGTGGCGGAGTGGTTTTTGCCTTGAAATTCCACCTGAAATGCGCATCCCACCAGGCCTTCCGAGAATCGGGGGAGCTTCCGACGGACTGTTTGAAACCGTTTCTCTGAACAGCGCGGTGGCGTTTCCCTTGCCAGCCTTCGGTGACCGTCTGGGCCCACCAGGCGCCTGCTCGAGGTCACGTGCAATTTTGCACCGACGCGCAAATCGGAACTAGGCTGGAGTCAAAATTGTGTACGTATCATGGTTGCCCGCGGCGGAAATGTGGGCAGTCTAATTTGTATGTGTGCGCGTTGCATGGGCAGGGCGTTCGACTCGAGAGTTCCTGTCGGAGCGCCTTGGGGGCCCCATAGGCTCATCTGTGCCGTGTGGTAGTCCTTCTTGGACGATTTGGAGTCCATTTGGGGCTATCTTGGCCGACTCTGAGGCCATCTTGGGCCGTCTTGGGGCCGTCTCAAGGGACCATCCCGAGGACCTCTTGGGCCGCCTTGGGGGGCCACCGGGCAGGCCGTCTGGGCCGTCTGAGGTCCACCGCGGTGGCGCACGGAGGGCAGCCCCGCCGTCTTTTGGGGGGGGGAGCGGTCGGCGCGCCGGCCCGCGTCGCGCGGCGACCGCGCCGCACGGCGACCCAGCGCGGGGCGCTCCCTCAGCGGGCCCCCGGAAGCCGACGGCGCCGTCTCCTGCAGCTCTGCGTTGCCGGCTCCGACGCCGCGCCGTTGTTTGACCAGTTCGGGCTCTGGCTCCAATCCTGAGGCCGACTTTGTTGCCGTTTCCGGTCGCCCTGTTCTGACCGCTTCCATGTTCAAGAGGCGTTTTTTTGGGGAAATGGGTCGAAAAACGGCCCTGCCGTTTCTGGGGCCCGCTGGGGGCGCTCCGATTTCCAGCCCACCCCAAAACAAGAGTCCAACTTCCCAGGGTTTGGGCTGGAAGCTCCGGAGACGATGGGGGATCGCGCCCCAGCATCTATCTTTGTTTGTCTCTCTATGTCACCGTGCTGTTTCTTATGAGTCTCTCTCTCTCTCTCTATTTCTCTCTCTCTCTCTCTCTATTTCTCTCTCTCTCTCTCTCTGTCCCTGGCTCTCGCTGTCTCTCTCTCTCTCTCTCTCTCCCTCTTTCTCCCTCCTATCCTTTCCCATGGTTGTTGTTGTTGTTTCTCTCTCTCTCTCTCTCTCTCTCTCTCTCTTCATATATATGTATAGGAAAGAGCATGTTCTACCGCTGCTGGCGGAAAACCGGGGGGGGTCACTACCGGTTCGAACCCCTCCCCCCCCCCTCCGGAAAACCGGGGGGGTCACTACCGGTTCGAACCCCTCCCCCCCACCCCCAGTTCATCATGAAAAGGGGGGGGGGGTCACTACCGGTTCGAACACCCCCCCCCTCGAAAACCGGGGGGGGTCACTACCGGTTCGAACCACCCTCCCCCCCCCCCCTCCCTCGAAAACCGAGTGGGGGTGCGGACAGTGGTGGGGACGGTGTTGGTGGGGACAGTGGTGAGGGGACAGCGGGACAGTGGTGGGGACAGTGGGACAGTGGGACAGTGGTGGGGACGGTAGTGGTGGGGACAGTGGTGGGGACAATGGTGGGAACAGGGGGGACAGTGGACAGTGGTGGGAACGGTGGTGGTGGGGACAGTGGTGTGGGGACAGTGAGGTGGAAACACTGGGACAGTGGAGGGTACAATGGTGGTGGGGACACTGGTAAAGGCGGTGGCGAGGACGGCGGTGGGACAATGGGACAGAGGTACAGTGGGGACAGTGGTGGGGACAGTGGGGACAGTGGTGGGAACAGTGGGACAGCTCAGTGGGACAGCGGAGGAGTGGGGACAGCTCAGTGGGACAGTGGGGACAGTGGGGATAGGCAGTGGTTGGGTCCGTGGAGACAGTGGGGAGAGTGGAACCGTGGTGGGAACAGTTGTGGGAACAGTGGGGACAGTGCGACAGTGGTGGGGGCATTGGTGGGGACAATAGGGACGGTGGTGGAACCAGTGGGGACAGTGGTGGTGAGGACAGTGGTGCTGGGAACAACAGTGGGGAATGTGATGCGAGCGGTGGTAGGGACTGGGAGTCGTTTGCTGGCGGTGCGTGGGAGGGGGGTCGAACCGGTAGTGATCCCCCTCCGGTTTTCGAGGGGGGGGGGGTCCAACCGGTAGTGACCCCCCCCGGTTTTCCGGATCCGGAGGGGGGGGGGGGAGGGGTTCGAACCGGTAGTGACCCCCCCCCGGTTTTCGAGGGGGAGAGGGGGGGGGTTAGGGGAGGGGGGGGGTTTTTGCCGGGGGAGAGGGGGGTGGGGGGGGGGGGGGAGGGGTCAGCAGGGGGGGGGGGGGTTTTCGGAGGGGGGGGGGGGGGGACCCCCGGGCTCCGGAGGAAAAGGTTGGCAATTTTCCACAGTAAAGCGGCGGTGGATCACGCTCTCTCCGATAATGATGATGATGATGATGCTGCTGATGATGCTGATGATGATGGTGATGCTGATGGTGATAATGATGATAATGACGATGCTGATGCTGCTGCTGATGATGATGACGATGTTGATGATGATGATGATGATGATGATGATGATTATTCTGCTGATGATGATGATGCTGACGATGCTGATGATGATGCGGTTGATGTTGATGATGATGATGATGCTGATGCTGATGATTCTGATTATGAGTATGGTGATGGTTTTGATTTTCTTCTTTATTCACGTGATGATCATGGTTCTGATGATGAGTATGATGATGATGATGATGATGATGATAATGATGATGTTGATGATGATGATGATGATGATGATGATGATGATGATGATGCTGATGCTGCTGCTGATGACGATGAGGATGAGGAGTAGGAGGAGGAGGTTGACAAGTGTAAACCCAAGAATCATCAACGATGTTGGAATCAATCCTCCCTCCAAGCTCCCTTTTCATAGGCCCCTACAACGGTTCATTTCCATTGAGGGAACTGCCTCGTTGGAAGGTAACCGTGTGAAGACCCTGAAGCATGCCAACACATTGTTATCGGGATTCCAGCGCCAGGGATCAACCTGACTGTTGTGTCTTGACGATCCTGAATCTTGCCAGGACGCCACTATTGGGACTTCAACACCGCGAATCAAAGTAACTGTCGCACCCGCATAATCCTGAAACCTTTCTGGTACGTAGATCATGGGACTCCTGGTGAAAATCTGGCACTTTTTGAAACAAATGTGCGCGGTGCTAAGGCGAGAGCCACATTTTGAGAAGGAACCGCCCTCGATCCGTGAAGCTCTTGCAGTTTTCAAAGCGGATGTGCGCGGCGCTAAGGCGAGAGCCACATTTAGAAAATCAACCGCCCTCAATCCGTGAATCTCTTGTGCTTTTATAAAACGGAAGTTCGCAGCGCTAAGGCGAGAGCCACATTTTGAAAAGGATCGGAATTCTTGCAATTTTTCAAGACGAATGTGCGCGGCGCTAAGCCGATAACCACATTTTGGAAACGGCCCGCCCTCAATCTGTGAAGCTTGCACATTTTTCAACTCGAATGTGCGCTGCGCTATGGCGAGAACCACATTCCAAAAACGACCCGCCCTCCATCTGTGAAACTGTTGCCAATTTTAAGCTTCAGAGTCATACGTGCTGAGAAAGTCTCAGGCGAACTCCCGGCCCGCCCTAAAAACTGTCGCCGGGGTGGGACGGGGAGAAGATATTTATCAAGGACAGGTATTGATGACGATGACGATGACGACGACGACGATGACGATGACGATGACGATGATGATGATGATGATGATGATGATGATGATGATGATGATGATGATGATGATGATGATCATAATCATGATGCTCATGATGATGCTGATGGTAATGCTGCTGCTGCTGATGATTGATGATGCTTATAGGGGTGGTGGTGGTGGTGGTGGCAATTGATGATGATTTTTATTATGATGATGCTGATGCTGATGCGGTTGCTGCTGATAATGATGCTGATGATGCTGATGATGGTGCTGCTGCTGATTATGAGGATGATGCTGAATATGATGATGGTGATGATGTTGATGATGCTGCTGCTGATGATGATGATGCTGATGATGATGATGACGCTGCTGCTGATGATGATGCTGATGATGATTCTGCTGATGCTGATGCTGCTGATGATGATGGTGATGGTGATGATGACGATGCTGCTGATCATGATGTTGCTGATGCTGATGCTGACGCTGATGCTGTTGCTGATGATGATGACGACGACGATGATGATGATGATGATGATGATGATGATGATGATGATGATGATGATGACCATGCTGCTGCTGATGATGATGATTTCTGATGATGGTGATGATGATGATGATGCTGATGCTGATGCTGATGCTGCTGCTGCTGCTGCTGCTGCTGATGATGATGATGATGATGATGATGATGATGATGATGATGATGATGATGATGATGATGATGATGATGCTGAGATGATGCGGGGGAAAATGAGGAGGCGGAGGAGGAGGCGGAGAAGGAGGAGGCGGAGGAGGAGGGAGTCAGGGAGGGAGGGAGGGAGGGAGGGAGGACGGAGGAGGGAAGATGTTTGACGGAGGACCGACGAGGAGCATGAGTAGAGGAGGGTGGGGAGGCCAGCAGGAGAGAATGGGGAAGTGGGAGCCGCCGCTAGGGAGTCCACGAGGTTTTGACCTCCTCAACTTCTCAGGGCGCCCCGCAAGTTCGTCCCTCCTCTTGCGATCTAACGATGTCTGTGCCACGACACAGGTGCAGCCGCCCCTCCTCCTCCTCCTGCTCCTCCTCCCGTTCCTCCGTTTTTGCCTCATCATCCTCTGCTTCCCTTCCTCCTCCTCCTCCTCCGCCCTCCGTCCTCCGTCCTCCTTCGTATTACTAAAGCAGTACAAATCGAACTCTCTAGCATTCCGCCTCCTCCTTAAAGGTCGGAGCCAGAGGCATATGTACCCCACTGAACGGCGCTCCCCCCCCTCGTCGGCCGTTGCCGCTAGGGAGGGGGGATCGAAGTAGGGCAGGTGTAAGAAGTACCCCGGGACCTCTGGGGGGACCCTGTAGGGGGATGCTAGCTAGGTCCCCCAGTCACCCCTGGAGAGGAGGGGAATACTGACAAACCGGCAACGACTGAGGACCGCGACTGACACGCTCACATGCAGCAGGGACTAGGAGAGGGGATAGGTGGCGGCAGGCTGTGCTATAGGGCTGCTCTGGGCAGGGTGCCGCTGGGCTGCATTGGCCCCGTGATGTGGTACAGGGGCGGGCGAGTAGGTTACCGCATAGTGCATTACCCGCCATCGCCTGCCCTCTTCTTCTCCCCGCCGCACCACCCTGGTCACCTACTGGGGGGGCCCGTGTCACGGGCGCACGCCGAGGAAGAGGGGGTGGGGGCGGGTGGGGCACTCCTCTTCCTCTTCCTGTCTGCCCTGCGAAGACCTGTGGCACTCGAAGAGGTCACGGTGCAGCGCGGCGGCGGAAGGAAACCAGGCGGAGCAACAGCCGCTCCGCAATTGAAACCGTCCGAAAGCTGCACAGTGGTCCAGACCTATGGTTTTAGGAGTCGCGAACACCAGCAACACATCGTTTGTTTTGCAATGTCAGCGTCCACGAGCCGCCTTGGGGCCCTGGGACCTTCGAAAGAGGAGCCGCGGCAAAACATGCAGTAAGTGACACGACGTCGGAGGCATGGGGAGTCCCGCCCATCCCAACCGCCTTCCTCCTCATCGCCCTTCCTCGCCCCCTCTTCTCTTCATCCTTCCTTTCCCTACTGCTCCTCCGCCAGCTTCCTCTCCTTCCCCCTCCTCCTTCCTCCTCCTTCCGCTTTCCTCCTCCCTCCTCCTGAGCCCCCCTCCTCCCCCTTCCCTCCCTTCTCCTCTTCCTTCTCCTCCCTCCTTCACCTCCTCCTCCTCCTCCACCACCCTCCTTTTCCTCCCCCTCTTCCTCCTCCTCCTCATGCTGTTCCTCCTCCCTTGCTGCCGCGACCCCAGCACCCGTCCAGCTCTGGGACGCGTGCTCACTGGGGCCAGGCGTGCGAGCACGTCGGACTACCCTCGCTCCCCCTTCGGGGCCGAGCCAGGGAGCCACGGAGTACATTCGTTTAGCACATCCGCCGCCCTCCCGGACAAAGGAAGGCCAGGCCCTGAGAGACGCGGCAACCCAAAGCGAAAGAACCGCGGTGGCGGACTGCGAGCCACAAACAGCGGCGCATCAAGCCGATTCGGCGGTCATCAAGAGCTCTGCGTTCTGGTTCTGTAGCAATGCGGACAACGATTGCCAGGCGGAGCCCAGGCCCTGAGACCGGTCAGCGGGGTTCTCTGGGAGCGCAAGCGCCGAGGAGGGCGACAGCCTCGGCGCCAGGGCGGCCCAGGACCTCTACCTCCTGCTGCTCCTGCTGCTGCTGCTCCTCCTCTTCTTCCTCTGCCTCTCCCTCCTCCTCCTCCTCCTCCTCCTCCTCCTCCTCCTCCCTCCTCCCCTCAGACCTCTGGCATCGGCTCCTTCCCTCCTCCGGGGGGAGTCTCCGCCGCCGCCGAGGCAGCTCGGCGAGGTCCTTGAGCGGGCGGCTTCGATCTTCGGCACGTCAGACCGGGTGGCTGCTCCCCCCCCGCCGCGCGGGCTCTCTCTTTCTATCTCTCTTTCTCTCTTTCTATATCTCATTTTATCTCTTTGTTTTGTTCTCTGTTTCTCTATACATATATTTTCTCTTCGTCCGAATCGGTTCGTCGTTCCGTCTGTCATTTTTTTTTTTTTTTTTTGTCTCTCTCTCTCTCTCTCTCCCTCTCTAGTCTCGATTCAAGGCACGTCCCTGCGAGCCATGGTGCCCAGATTCTCGTTGCTCTGGCGAGGCTGGACGGCGGCCCCTCTTGCCGCCCACCGATGGGGCACCTCCCTGTTTCCATCTTCCAGCCCCGCGGCCGCGGCATTGACGAGTCCAAGCTCGCTCCGAGAGAGGCCTGCGTGGCCGGTCTCCAGGACGCAGAGGCTGAACGCACCAGTCCAGCTTCCGGCCAGCTCCTGTCGGTCGCTTCTTCCCGGGTCGAACGCATCTACCACGAGCACGCACGGCACCCTACCGAGCTCCGCAGGGCACGCTAACGCCTTCGCGGCCAACGAGGAGCAATTGGGCAATGGCCCACCGCCGAGCTACTGCTCAAACGCACCGCGCGGAATCCCAGTCGCCCATCCCGCCGCACCGGTTCCTTCAAGCAGTCTGGGCTTCGGCGCGGCACAATGATCCGCCCCAGTCGTGGCTCAACCAGCGCGGACCCGCATCGGCGACGCGCTCCGCACCTGAACCGTCCTGCCACGAGGACAGGGAGAACGACTGCTCACCCAATTCCATAGGGAAGGCCAGCCGCTGGCTCTTGCGGGTCGTGGCCATCTTCGTGCGTCGTGGCCATTTTCGTGCTGAGGTCCAACGATGCGGCCGCAAATGCCCAGGCTGCGCACGTGGACGGGGCGGTCTACCAATTCGGCACCACGGGGTGTCGTGCCGCCAGACCACCGCGCAAGTCACGTTCGACCCGTCTTGCAACGTCACGTGGATCGGGGTTACCATTCGCGAGATGGAGGCCGTCGCTGCTTTCAGTATGGCCCAAGAGTTGTTCAATGAACAGTTCTTTGGCGCAGCCCCAGTCCTCGGGGCTTGCAAAGAGCCCCGTGGTGGGTGAGGCGCCGCCCAGCGGGGAACCCGCAAGCGCCACGATACCAACTCCAACAGCGAGGCCAAACGCGAGCTGGACGAGACCCCCCTAGATGCTTTCGAGGCTATCTTACAACACTACTTCGCTACTGTGGCGATCCGTACAGCTGTCTTCGGCATCTCTCCCGCCGACGTCATCAACGTCCTCGCCGTCTTGGGCGCGAGAGGGGTCATCTACGACTTCAGCCGCCGAGGCACCTCCCAACTGACCAACGCTGTCATTTTGCCATGCGCGAGTATCTGGTGCGAGCCAGACGTCGCGACGGAGGCCGACCTGGCTGCCTCCGCCAAGCACGGGGCTTGCGTCGTCGCCCGAGGTGACCGAGGCGTGGGAGTGCGAGTCCTGCGAACGATAGCGAGCGTGGTCACCAAGACCGTCGCCGTCGCGCTCCGCGCTGCCGAAGCCGCCATGGCCAACGCCAAGTGCCGCATCACTGGTCGCCAGCCCCAGTTCGTTACCAAAACACAGGCCACCAATGCCCTGCAGGTGCTTAGCTGGCCCTGGAGAGGTTTACCGCGTCGGTTAGGACAAGCCTTGCTCAGGGCACTTCGCTCTCGTCCGAGCGCCTGCCGCTCCACCCAAAGCTGCAGTCAACGTCCTCTGGACTACCGCGGCGGTCGACCAGACCAGCCCGGCAGACCAGTGCCACGCAGGACATCGCCTCCATGGCGTGCTTGGTGCCGTCGATAATCGCCCTCGCGATCTCGAGTTCACTTGCATCAACCTCGGCACACCCTGCACCAGGCTGGAGGAGGGGCACCAAGAGCGCGTCCAGTCCACCCAAACCCTGCGGGTGAATGTTGGAGAAGGGACACGGTCGGCGTGCGGACCCGGTCTATGCCTGGAACCCGTCCATGCTTCGACTCGCTCCATGCTTGGGCACGGTCAATTTGCGGACCCGCTCCATGCTTGGACCCGGTCCACGAGCAGACCTGCCCCATGCCTGGACCCGCTCTACGCTTGGAGCCCCAGATGTGCCGCGTAGCGCCGCCTCGCATGCCTTGCAGCAACCCCTCTAGCTCTTCTTCAGGGCTTCAATTCTTACTTCGTCGCCTAGGTAGAGGTCTCAAACGCCCCTTGCAAGCATCCTGCACATCCTTGCAAGCTCCGCTTGAAGTGCCCCGCGCGGTGGAGTGCGCGCAGACCGAATGGGCCACCGACGAAGTGCACTTTCTGGCCGAGCATGCGCTCGAGCGCGCGGAGGCCGAAGCCCTCGAGGTCCCGTGCGACGCCGCGGAGGAGGGGCCTTCAGAGCAGGATGAGGAGGCTCCCGCGCCGCAGGAGGGGCCCAACGACCCAGAGAGTCGGGGCGGCGGGTTTGCCCGGCGCTCCGGGCGAGGCGCCGCGGGGGCCAGCGGGAGAGGCGTGGGCCGACCCGATGATGGAGAAGTTGGATGGAGTGCCGGAGCAGCTCGCGGCCTGGGCGCAGGCCCAGGGCTGGCCCGGCGGCTCGAGGGCGCCTCCCATCACTAGGCATGGGGGAAGAGCAGCCTGACGCAGAGGTGGGTCCTCCCGGCGCTCGCGGGCCAGCGCGGGCCCAGGCGCGGGCCCCCAAGAGGGAGCTGCCGCGCCCCCGGGTCGGGGCGGGTTGCGTAGTGCTCGCGGGCCGCAGGGCTGGCCTGCGCTCCCGGGGGGGCGACCGCTCCAGGGGCAGGCGCCGCCCAAGGGCCCCACGCAGGGGCCGCCCCCCGCGGGCCTCGTCGCGCTGCGAGGGCCTGGCGGAGGGCGACGAGGCGGAAGGGGGTCGGGGGGGAGGTGCCCGACTGCGAGGTCTTCGGGGGCAGGAGGCCTGTCGGGCCCCGAGCCTACTGGGAGCGCGCCGAGGATGTTGGACCTGGGTGGCATCGCGCCAGAGGGTGGCATCCCAGTCCCTCGCATTTGAATTGAGCGCGGGCGACTGAAGAGCTGGAGAGCATCGCGGGGGTTTTCCCTCTGGGCGATGCTTGGCGCGCCTGCGCCTGCAACGGGCTGGAAGGGCTCCAGCCAGTGAAACCCGCGATCTGCAACGGCCGCGTGATGCTGGCGTGCTTCCGCAGGTCTGGAAAGGCCTGCCGGGCGCGGGGGATCGCGGTCAACCGTCCGACCTGGAGGCGCAGCTGAACCCCCGTGTCGTTTTGGGAGTCGCGAGACCAGGCTGGTAGGCCCGAGGAGGAGGAGGAGGAGGAATCTTAATAATAATATTATTAGTAATACGACTTTTAATAGTATTAATACTAATAATATTACTACTACTACTACTACTACTACTAAGAATAATAATGTTATTAATAATACTACTGATGATAATAATAACAACAACAATAATAATACTAATAATAATGATAATAATAATAACAATAATAATAATAATGATGCTAATAATGAAAATAATGATGATAATAATAATAATAGTAGTAGTAATAATAATATGTATAATAACAATAATAATAGTAGTAGTAATAATAATACTAATAATATTGATAATCTTAATAATACTAATAATAATGCTAATACTACTAATAATACTAATAATAACAAAATATAATCATAGGAGGAGGAGGAGGAGGAGCAGGAGGAGGAGGAGGAGGATCAGGAGGAGGAGGAGGAGGAGGAGGAGGAGGAGGAAGACCAGGGCGAAGACGAGGACGACGACGGGGACGAGGAGGACGTGGAGGACGAGGAGGGCGACGGCCATATGTGGGGGCAATGAGGGGAAGGGAAGGATTTGAGCCTATTTGTGCCCTCTTGGGCGCGCTCCTGGGTCTATCCTGGACCTCTTAAGGAGCTTCTTGGGCGCCTTTTGGAGCCTCCTGGGGGCGTCTTGGGGGCGGAAGGCTCGCGCTGTCGGTTTGTGGTCCCCATTTTGGGGGCCCTTTCGGCAGCCTTGGGCGTTTCTTCGGTCGTTTTGGGGCCGTCTCGAGCCGCGTCGGAACCCACTGGGGGACCTTTCGGGCGAGGGCCTTTTCGGACGAAGCTGCTGCACAAGTGAACTCGAGGCGCCAAGGGTCCTCCCCCTCTGGAGTGATCTTCGTCGCCGCGGCCGCACGCAGCTCGAAAATTTTGCCAAGCGGTTTCCAGGTGACCGACAAGCAATCGTTACAACAAGCTTGCGTGTTCAATTTGATACGTTCGCGCCTTCCCCTCCCCCACGAACACGAGTTTCGCTTTAAGTGCATCGTCGGGACCCTCGAAGTGTACTTGGGCTCTGTGGTGTACATCTAAGCGCCAGTCGCCGCGCTGCGGGCGGCTGCTGTGGTTTGCGCACGGATCGTGTTGTACATCTGCGCTTTGGTGCGCGCGGAGCGTGCTTGTGTGGCCGCGGCGGTGTTGTGCAAAGGCTTTGTGGCGTACGCGTTCGCAGTTGTGTACACAGGCGCTGTGGTGCACAGGGGCACTGTCATGCACCCAGTCATTGTGATTTACACAGGCGGTGTGGTGCATGCGTAAGTTGCTGCATCCGCTTGCATGGTGAGAGCGGGCATTGCTGTGTCAACGCGCCTTTTGGCGATCGCAGCTGCGATACCATTTCGCTACATCAGTACCGACAAACAACACGGATAGCGCTTTAAGAAAAAAACATTCGAGCGGCCAGGCACGACTGTGTTATGTCGTGCGCCAGCGAGCCCACCCCCACCCACCCACCCCAAAAACGCGCGTTAGTTGGTGTCAAAAAAACTATGGCTCCAATCCTGTGGATCCTTCGGAATCCTTCGGAATCCTTGGGAGTCCCTCAGAATCCTTCGGGGTCTTAGGAACACGCAAAATCTATCAGCAGTTTTCGGAATCCTTAGAGGCATCCTCTTGGGATTCTTCGGAACCCCTTCGGAATCCTTTGGGGGGATCCACTGGGAATCCACTCGGAATGCTTACGAATCCCTCAGGTATCCCTTCGGAAACCCTTCGGCACCCTCAGGAATCCTTATGAATCCATCGGGATCCTGGGGAATGCTTTCGGAAGCCTTCCCTTCGGAATCCGTTCGGCGTCCTCAGGAATCCGTAAGAATCTGTAGGGATCCCTTCGGAATTTTTCGGAATCCTCCGGGGGGAATTCCTTCGGAATCCTTTCGGGAGGGATCCCAAAAGAATCCCTTCGGAATCCGCAGGAATCGCCAATAATCCCAAGACATCCTCCTAAGGAATCCGTAGGAATCCGGAGGAATCGTTGGGAATATTGGGAGTCTAAGGAATCCTTCGGAATCTTTGGAATCCACAGGAACCCCCACGCACTCTTGGACCCGGTCTATTCTTGGATTCGCCTAGGGTAGGGAGGGCGGACCAGCGGGTGTCCGGACCCCGTCGGGTCCGCCTGTCGACCGAGTCCACTGGCGAGCGGCTTCGTCGGGGTCTGGGTCCGCACGGCGCCGGGTCCGCAGGAGCACCGGGTCTAAGTATGGACCTCGTCCGCAGACCGACCAGGTCACTTACCGCGGATCACCCGACCCGCAGTGCCAGGCCAAGGTCCTCGTGAGGGAGCACCAGGACGTGTCGCAGAGCAGCAACGCGTTCAACGCCTGCGTGCAGCAACTCCTCCAGAAACTCTGCACGCCAGGCACACTGGGCCCCGCGACGCCTTTAGGAGACCAGCGGGACTGCCAGGGCGTCGTCGCGGCTTCGAGGCCACCGCCTAGGCGCCGCCAACAGTCCAAGAGGCCCCAGGGGCGGCAGCCCACAGACATAGCCATTCATCATAGCTCAGCTCTGATCACTGTGTCTAGGTTTTTTGCTGGTCGCGCACGCTGGGAAACTCGGGGTGCTTCCAAGCGCAAATGTACGCCCACGTCGCGAGGCCTCCTCGTCCTCCTGTTCCCCATGCCCCTCCTGCCCGTGACCCTCCTACTTTCGTCGCCTCGGCCGCCTTCTCACCCCCCCCGCGCGCTCGTCGTCGTCATGCCCGCCGCCGACGCTCACGACGACGACGGACGGCGTCGACGAGCGAACGATGACGACCGACGAACGACGACGAACGACGATCGACGAGCCCACATCGAAGGACGTCGACGAGCGACGACGGATAACGACGACGAGTGACGACGACGTCGAGCGGCGTCGACGTCGAATGACGTCGAACAGCGGCCGCGGTGGTGGTGGCGACGACGACGACGACCAGTCAACGTCCGCTCAAAGCCGGTCCCAGTGCCCCTCCCAGGATCTATCATGGGCAGTTCTTGTTTTTCATATGGGACTGATCTGCGACGGCCCCAGGGCTCGAAACGCTCCCAGAGGCCACCTCTGGCAAAAACCACATTTTGAATCTCAATCCTCAAACCGTTGGGCGACGACGATGAGCGAACGGTGGCGTCGGCGGCGACGACGCCGCTGCGCAGTGGGAGCAGCTGGAGTCGCTGAGCGACAGACAGCTGGACGTACTGGGCGACCTGCGGGTGATGCAGAGGCAGCTTTCGGAGGCGCCAGCTGCCAGGGGGGCAAGAAGGGGGAGAGGGATGCTGCTGCTGCTGCTGCAAATGGTGGTGGTGGTGGTGATGATGATGA
Source organism: Prorocentrum cordatum (assembly GCA_963575745.1). Classification (NCBI taxonomy): domain Eukaryota; class Dinophyceae; order Prorocentrales; family Prorocentraceae; genus Prorocentrum; species Prorocentrum cordatum. Next base: position 84,093 of record CAUYUJ010016858.1, on the reverse strand, counting down.
TGATGATGATGATGATGATGATGATGATGATGCTTATGGTGATGCTGGTGGTGGTGGTTGTGATGTTTCTGCTGCTGCTGCTGCTGATGATCATGGTGCGGGCGATGATGTGATGACAAGGGTGATGCGATAAGGCTCCGATGATGGTGGTGGTGATATGTGATGGTGTTGGTGGTAGCGACGGTGCTGATGTTGCCGCGGCTGATGATGAGCATGTTGATGCTGATGCTGATGCTAATGCTGATGCATATGAATACGTAGAGGAAAATGATGATGACGATGAGGATGACGATGATGCTGATGATGGTGATGATGATGCGGATGATGATGATGATGATGATGAGGCTGATGGTAGTGATGTTGACGATGACGATAACGATGACGATGATGACGACGATGATGACGATGATGATGGTGATGATGATGATGACGATTACGATTCCGATAACGATGACGACGACCACGATGATGATGCTGATGATGGTGGTGGTGATGATGACGACGAGGATGATGATGATGATGATGCTGGTGATGATGATGATGACGATTCTGATGATGATGATGATGATGATGATGATGATCATGCCGATGCATATGATGACGATACTTATGATGATGATGATGATGACGATGATGATGATGATGATGATGATGATGATGATGATGATGATGATGATGATGATGATGATGATGATTATGATGCGGACGATTATGTTGCTGATGTTGATGACGATGCTGATGATGGCGATGATGATGACGACGACCATGATTATCTTGATGACGGTGGTGTTGCTGATAGTGATGATGATGACGATGACGATGCCGATACTGATGGTGTTGATGGTGATGATGATGCTGACGCTGCTGATGCTGATGCTGCTGATGCTGTGGATGATGAGGATTATGCGGATGATGATGCTGACGATGATGCTGACGATGCTCCTGATGCTTCTGATATGATGACGATGATGACGATGAGTCTGATGATGATGATAATTATGATGACGTTACTGATGACGATGGTGATACAGATAAGGAGGATGCTGATGCTGCTGCTACTATTGCTAATGAGGATGATGATGACGCTGATGATGATGCTGCTGCTGATGATGCTGATGATGATGGTGATGCTGATGATAGCGGCGATAGTGATGGGACTGGTGGTGATGGTGGTGATTTGGTGATGGTGGTGATGGTGGCGACGATAGTGATGCTAATGGTGATGCTTCTGGTCATGATGTTACTGGCGATGGTGATCATTGTGATGGTATTGGTGATGGTGAATATTGTGATATTGAGGATTGCCATGATGGTGATGGAGATGCCCTGCGCTATTCTTGGGTACGTCTAGGCTCACGGGCCTGCACTACCACGATTGACAGACTGGACGATTGTGGGGCACTTATCCCTCTGGTTTGTCTGCTCCAGAGTCGAAGACAACCGTTGAGCCAAGACGGAGGCGGCGTCAATATCATAGTCAACATGTGGTTGACCATTGAGGCACGCTGAAGTTGAAGGGGTCTCGGTGACCCTCATCGTCGAGCGCGGCCTCAGCCCCCGCCTCGACCTCCGAATCGGGATTGTCAGGGGGGATGATGTAAAGGTGGAGGCAGGGCAGAGGCGGAGGTAGGAGTCGGGAGGTCTCAGAATACTCCGCGGACCGATGGGGCAGGTGTCAAGTGACGGCCCGCTTCTCTGACATTTTCACGTTTGTCTTGTGCATACGCGTAGGCTCCCGCCTGATGCGTCTTCACAGTTTATCCGAAATTGCGCTCTCGTGTAGGACTTCCTCGCAACTTATTCAGGAGTCTTGCTCTCGCGTGGGACTTCCGTTCAATTGATTGAGACGCCGCGCCCTCGGCATTCAGGAATCACGCTCTCGCTCTGGAGTTCCTCACGGTTAACTTGGGAACTGCGTTATGGTTAGAGGATTTCCTCGCGATCCATGCAGAACTGATGCTTCAGCGACCCGCCCGCTCGACCCCGCCGTCTAAGTCCGCCCGCCCGACACGCCCGTTTGGATCCGCCCACCCGACCCGCCCGTCTGGCTCTGCCACTTGTTTTCCTGCTCCTGACCCCCGTCCTGCTCATCTCTCTCGTGCTTGATCGCTCTCCCTACCCTTGTTCCTTCCTGCGTTTCTCCTTTGCGCCAGCTACATGTGTCAGGCAGGTGAGGAAGATATTTCCTCAAGTGGGTTACGATTAAAGACGAAAAGGGTATCGAGGGTTAGGGATATACATCTTGAGTAACATGCGAGCAGATACGGGCGAACAGGCCCAGAATGATTGTTGCTGTCGTTGTCCCCCTTCGTTTTTTTTTTTGGTTATTGTAGTTCTCCTCTTGGGGGCCAGGGGGGAGGCGCCAGAGGGGGGGTCCCCTGGGGGGGTGATTCGCCCCAGGGTCCCACCGGGGGTCCTGCGGGGGTGGGGCGCAGGGTGGGGGGATCCGAGAGGCGCCGGGAGCGTGCCGACCCGCTCCCCGCGCGCGTCGCGCTGCCCGCGTTGTTGGCAACAATCCCATGCGAAGCTTGCTGGCTCGCTTGTTGCGGCCGGCGCTGGCAGGGCGACTGCTGGCGGCCCGGAGGCCCGGGGCCCCGCTTGGTTCGCCGCCCCTCGGCGGGTGGTACGGGCGGGGGTCTCCGCCATAGCCGTGCTGCTGGGGTGGGCCAGCGCGGATGACGGCGAGGTGTGCGCCCCAGGAGAAAAAGAAACTCACTCCAGTGCGCTTCACAATGCCCACGATACAGGCAAGCGAACGCGAGGACGGTCTCGGGACCCGGAGGCGGTCCCATGAAGGCCGAAGGCAGCGGAACACATGCAGCTCGCTTCTCTGGCGTCGCCACGTGTCTGGATGGGGCCCTGGCTATATCTCCTTTCGTGGTCGGGGTCCTCCGCTACCTGCATTGAAATTTCGGAGGGCCAAGTCTGTCCAGAGGCGGTATTCCCGTGTCCGAGGCGGATTCGACGATTCGACGCAGGTTTGCTTATCTACGCCTCACGATGCCGCATACATCCCATAACACATAGTCCCTCTGCGTTACCCCAAAGCCTCCCCCTGCCCTTTTGTTGTTTCTCTCTCTCTCTCTCTCTCGTTCCCTTCTTTCTCTCTCTCTCTCTCTCTCTATATATATATATATATGTATTCACATATCACTTTCGTTTTCTCTCTCTCTCTCTCTCTCTCTGGAGCCAGCGTTGGTCCTGTCTATCGCCAGGCAACGAGCGACAAGAGGTCGGAACGTTCTGCGGAGTACCAGTTGCACTACGTCGGCTGACGAGAGTTCGCTTGCCCGCCTCCGAGCGGTGCGGAAGGCTGGCCACGTCTTCTTCACCTTGTGCGCAGCAAAGAGAAGGAGTCACTCCCTCTCTGGATCGAATCAGGGTCGCGGGAACTCTTTGAAGTCGCCCGCTGGCATCACAAACTTCAAACCAATCTTTGGACGCTCCAGAGGGCAAGCGGCGCCTGGCCAACCATTGGCCCAGAGTAAGGGTTCTGGATCAAACAACATACAATCGGCGCCCCCGTGGCCGCGATCCCCGGGAAAAAAACCATCGGATTTGCGCCCCGGCGCTCCCAGGCGCCCCCCAGCGCTCCCAGACGCCCCATGAGCGCCCAAGCGCCCCCAAGCGGCCCCAGGCGCTCCGCAGGCAGTCCCAAACGCTCCCAGGCGCCCTCAGACGCCCCCATACGCCCCCGAGGCGCTCCCAAACGCTTGAGATGTCCCCAGGCCCTTCCAGACGCTCCAGGAACGCCCAATCGCTATTCGGCGGCTCCAGGCGCTCCTCAGGCGGCCCAAGGCGCTGGCAGGCGCTCCCAATAGTCCCCAAGCGCTTCCAGATGCTCCCAGGCGCCTCCACACGTTCGCAGGCGCTCCTAGAAAACCCCAGACGCTCCAGAAGGGTTCCCAAGCGCTCCCAGAAGCTCCTAGGCGTTCCCTGGCGCTCCCAGGCGTTCCCAGACGCTCCAGGAGCGCCCAAGCGCCCCCAGGCGCCCCCAGCCGCTTCCCAACGTCCCAGACGCTCCCAGACGTTCCCCGGCGCTTCCAGACGTTCCAAGAAGCTTCAGGAGGCCCCAAGGAGCCCCAGGAGGCCTTAGGAAGCCCCAGGAGGCCCCAGGAGGCCCCAGAGGAGCCTCCAAAAAGTTGTGCGGGAACCACAGGAACCCCCAGGAAACTACAGAAAGCTTCCAGGACCCCCCCATCGGCGCGGCCTCACTGCCCCCCCACCCTCCCCCCGCGCCGTGGTCGCGCAGAGATGCGCCCGCATATGCGGCGCGTTTGCGGCGCATCCGCACAGACATCCACGCGCACCCGCGCGTGTCCAATCGCGCAGCGAGGCGCCATCGCTGCCGCGGATCGAGACCACGGCGCCGAAATACCATTCCGCCGACGCGACGCGCGAGCCTTCCCTCGCACGCTCGAGCGCTGCCAACTCGCGCGAGGAAGCTGCATGGCGCCGAGCGTCGACCCTGGCGCGTGAACTTGCGTTCCGAGACCGTCGCCGGTGCGGCGCGCGAGTCCTCTCCTGCGCGCGCGAGCGCTACCGAGTCTCGCCGCGCGCTGACCCCCACGCGAAAATCGTGTGCTGGGACCGCTGGTGGCGCGACGCGCGAGTCCTCGTCTGTGCGCTCTGGCACTGCTCAGTTGCGCGAGGAGTCTGCCTGGCGCTGCGCGTCGACCCCAACGCGAGAATTTGCGTTCCGAGATTTTTCCGACGCATCCTTTTCCGCGCGCGTGCGAGCGCTGCGCAGTCGCGCGAGGAGGCTGCGTGAAAATCGCGCGCTGAGGCCGCCGCCGATGCGACGACCGAGTCCGCGCCCCAGGGATCCTGACGCGGCTTGAGGGTTCTTGAGGAAGCTTTTCAATTTTTCACGCGACCCCCCCGCCCACCCCCCGCGCGGTGGTCGCGTTGCGATACACCCGCGTGTGCGGCGTCGTTCGACGTTCGTCGCTCGTCGTCTGTAACGCTTCGTCGTTCCCCGTTCGCCGACAGTCTCGTCCTGGTCACCATTCGTTGTTCGTCGTTCGTCGTTCGTCGTTCGTCGCTCGTCATTCGTGGCTCGTCGCTCGTTGTCGTCGTCGTCGTCGTCGTCGGTCGTCGGTCGTCGGTCGTCGGTCGTCCTTCGTTCGTCGTCCGTCGTTCGTCGCCCGTTTGCAGTCGTTTGTCGTTGGTCCTTCGGCGCCGTCGCCGTCCGCCCATTCGCGCTGCGATGCATCCGCGGGGCAGTGCGACGCATGTCATCTTCCCCCTTTGAAAAGGGGGCGGCGTTGGGGCGGCGGCGAGGAGGGAGCTCACCTGCCGGGTGCAGACCAGGCAGGGTGGGGGGCTGGGACACGAGCATCGCGAGCGCGCGCCAGCGCATCCCACCCCAACTTGGGGGGGGCATGCATTTGGGCGCGTTCTGTTTCGCATTTTCTTCATCATGCTCTGCCACTTTTTCCCTTTCTGTTTGTTTCTCTTTCTCTTTCTATGGCGCTTCTCTTTGTGTCTGCCTCCCTCTCCTCTCCCTCTCCTCCTCTCCCTCCTCTCCCTCCTCTCCCTCTCCCTTTCCGTCTCTTTTCCTTTCTCGTTCTCCTCTTCCTTTCCGCCTTGTCGCCCCACTCAGTCATCCCCCTTCCCAATCCCGCCTATCCCCCTCCCCCTCCTCCTCGCCCTCCTCCTTCTCTTCCGTCCCCCTCCCTCCTTCTTCCCCTCCGCCCCTTCGGAGCGCTATCGCGCGGCGCCCCCGCGCGGCGCGCCTCGCGCGTCCTCCCCGGAGGCGGCGCGGGAGGCCTTCCGCAGCGGCGTGGAGCAGTCGAAGGTCGGTTTCGTTCTGTGGCGTCGCCTGGCGTCGGTGTCGTCGGCGTCGTCACGGACGTCGTCGGTGTCGTCCGTTTTGTTGTTGTTGTTGTTGTTGTTGTTGTTGTTGTTGTTGTTGTTGTTGTTGTTGTTGTTGTTGTTGTTGTTGTTGAACATTATTACTTCTAAAGAATAATTATTGTTGGGGCCCCTGGTGCACGACCCCCCCGCCGCGCCTAGGCCGCAGCCTCATTTTCATCATTTTCGTGAGGAAGTCTCAGGCAAAACGGGGGAGTCCGGATCCGGTTGTGTTGTTACGATCGGTTTTCCCTTGCAAAAAATAAGCTAAAGTGGACATTTCTTGTTCTAACATAACCAAACTTCAAGAATCCCTTGCAAAAAATAAGGTAAAGTGGACATTCGCGCGCGCAAGACGAAATCCTTCCAAAACCTTAGTTTTCGTAGCGATTTTAACATAAAAACATCAAAAAACCAATGGTTTTTCAAAAAAAAATGTCAAAATTCATCCCGCGCGCTCTTGCGGATTCGTAGGAAACCCAACACTTTTTAAACATTTCTGTCAAACGGGCTTTTGCGAGCAACTTTTTCGAACTTCTGCAACAACGGTTGCGCACCTGCCAGGGCCATCATCCCTGTCAAATAATACCATGCGGGACACATTCGTTTTTTCTTCGCGCGCGCACGCCGTCGTCGTCGGCCGCGGGGCCCTGAATAGTAGCCACGGTCGTCCGCATGCCACGAAGTGAAGTGTCCGAACGTCATAGGGCGGGAAGCTGGGTGTGGGTGGTGGCGAAGAGTCGTTTGGAAATTTGGTAGAGCTTGAACCGGCCCCCCCACAAAGTGGGGGTATTGCCCGCCTCCTATGAAAACCCGGGCACTGGTGAGAACGGTGTGTCCCCACGTGCTAGTAATTGTTGTAGTAGTAGTAGTAGTAGTAGTAGTAGTAGTAGTAGTAGTAGTAGTAGTAGTAGTAGTAGTAGTAGTAGTAGTAGTAGTCGTAGTAGTAGTAGTAGTAGTAGTAGTAGTGTAGTAGTTAGTTGTTGTTGTTGTTGTGTTGTTGTTGTTGTTTGTTGTTGTTGTTGTTGTTGTTGTTGGAGGTTCACTGCCCATACAAGGAGGGGAGAGCGGTCGGGAGGGGAGGGTGGCGTGAAGGAAGGAAGAGGAGCGAGTGAATGAGGGGGTGCTGATCGAGGGAGAAGCGGGGGTACGTACATTTTTTGCACAGGTGGACCTGGTTGGCCCACTTGGGGCCAGCGGCGTGCCCCCCCCCCCACCAACAAACAAAAATCAGCATCAGCTTCGGCCATATTTGCCGCTCCCGCCTGTCGGGCCCGTGCCTCAGTGCGGGGCTCCACCGCGCGCTGGCCCAACGTTACGGCCTCGGCCCTGGGTCCAAATCCATAAGCTAGCAGGACGGCGTCGGCGCTCGGCGCTCGGCGGTCGGCGTTGGCGCGAAGAGAGGGGCAGCCTGTGGCGGCAGCTGCCCCTCCCGACGCTTCACAGAAGTGCGCGCTCCGGCGCGCTCGGGTGGCCCGTGAGGGGGCCGCTGCAGCACCTAGCGCCACGCTCTGGTTGCACCCGCCCTGCAAACCTTTGCGCGCCGTGTGCGCCGCCCCCCGCCAAGAGCGCGCCTTGGCCTCGCTGACGCTGGCGGACCGCGCGCTTCCGGAAACAGCGCACGATAGGATCGGGGGTTCTCCAGGCACCTTCCCCTCCAGGATCGGCTCCGAACCTCGCAAGGTCGCCGATCCCGAAGCCCGAACCTCTCACCCTCCTCCTCGTCCCCGTCAGACTCCACTCTCCACCACCTCTCGGTAAGCAGCAGCAGCAGCAGGGGAGGAGTAAGGCTCAGACGGAGTGGGGTCCTGGGGCCTCGGCCTCGAGCTTCGGTGGGCTGGGGCCACCGTCCAGCTTCCCGGATGGAGCTCTTGCCCTCGGCCCGCTTGCCCTCGGTCCGCGTCTCAGTCTTGAGTCGTTTTTCGACGGCCCTGGAGCCGGGCAGGTCGAGTGACCCTTCGCCAGAATGCCCTTTTGTGGCCCATTCGGGGCCCCCCCGATCGCTGAATGCGATGCGACAGCAGCGGCTTGCGCGCTTGCTGATGGCCCTTGCGCCTCCTGAGTAGGGGAACGAAAAATGACATTAACATAAAAACTGAGAGGTCCGCGCGGATTTCTCGGATCGGCGCTGGACCCCCCTCCTGGCGCGCGGAGCGCGCCAGGGGCGGCGTCGGAGGCGCCGCCAGGGGGCCCCAGCGCCGATCCGAGAAATCTGCGCGGACCTCTTAGTTTTTATCTTTATGTCATTCTTCGTTCCCCCTACTGAAAGCCGCGCACCAGAGGTCACTCTTGCCTAGAGCCTCTCTGGCGTGCAGCCGAGTCGGGGGCCCGGGGAGGCTGGAGGCTGCCTGGGAGGCCGGTGTCTCCTCGTGGCGCGAGGGGGTCCCGGGCGGGCGGAGACCACGGGAAAACCGCCCCCCCCCCGTGCTCGGAGAGGGGAGGAGGGAGGGAGGGAGGAGGGCCCTTTCTCGGGGCCAGCCCGCTGGCACCTCCGACGAGGGCGGGGACGCACGGAGCCCCCAGCGATGAGGAGCGGACGTGGGGTGGGTGGGTGGGAGGTCGAGCACGCGCGGACCGAGCTGCAGAAGCTGCGGGCCCGCGAGGAGACCCGTGCTTCTCTCGCTGGAGAGCAGAATCGGCACGTCACCCCAACATGGTAATACTACGTGTGCGTCGCCCCCCAAGGGGCGACGAGCGCGCCGAGAAATCTTATAGTACATGCTCTGTGGCGGGCGCTTTCTGGCCGTACCGCTTGGGAACCTACTAAAAGATGCTGATACTATATGTTTGGGTCGGACGCATACCTCCAGGGAGGACGCATAGTACTAGTATGTCCTTGTGCGTCCCGCAGAGGACGGCAAATTTGCACACGTGTGTGCACTCGCGGCCTTCTTGGCCCACGCTGCGCCTCCCTGGCCTGCCTTGCTTCTCGTGTTCGCCGGTCTTCCGGCACCGCTTCGCCTCGTCTTGCCTCCATTTTTTGTCGCACTGGCCTGTCGGCGTATCTTCTTGTCCTCGTTTTCCCTCCCGCCCACGCTGCCCATGCTTGGGTATGCGCATGGCATGGTTGAACCCCTCGGGTGGATTCTTTCTTGTGAGGGCTCGGCCTATGTATGTATGTTTGGATGTATGTATGTTTGTCTGTCTGTCTGTCTGTCTGCCTGCCTGCCTGTATGTATGTGTGCATGTATGTATCTATGAAGGAATGCATATTTTTTTGTATGTATGCATGTACGTGTAAGTATGTATGCATGTATGTATTTATGCTTGTATGACTGTATGTATGACTGTATGTGCATGTATGTACGTATGTATGTATGCATGGATGTCTGAACATGTGCATGTCTATGTATGTGTGCATGCATACATGTATGCTTGCATGCATCAACGCATGCATGCATGGATGTATGTAGGGCAGGTTGGCATCTATGCGCATGCATGCATGCATGTATGTATGTAGGTAGGTCTGTTTTTCTGTCTGTCAGTCAGTCTGTCTGTCTTTCTGTCTCTATGTATGCATGTAGGCATGCGTGTATGTGTATATGTGTTGATGCACATAGGTACGTGTGTCTGTATGTGTGCATGTATGTATGCATACATGCATGCATGCATGCATGCATGCATTGTATGTCTGTCTGTCCGTCCGTCTGTCTGTCTGTCTGTCTGTCTGTCTGTCTGTCTGTCTGTCTCAGTGCATATATGCACGCATGTATGTGTGTATGCATGCATGCATGTATGCATGTACGTATGTATGTATGTATGTATTGATGCATGCATGCATGTATGTAAGCACGTATGTATGCATGCATGTACATATGTAGACATGCATACATGCCTGCATGCATGTATGCATATATGTGTGAAGGCAGTTAGGTAGGTCGGTCGGAAGGCAGGTAGAGATTTAGGTAGGTAGGTTGGTCAGTATGTATGTATGAGTATGAGTATGCGTATGAGTCTGAGTGTGAGTGGGACTATGAGTATGATCAGGTGTACGAATGGATGTATGAAAGTATGTATGCAGGAGTGTATGTATGTTTGTGTTTGCATGTATGGATGTATGTGTGTATGTATGGGTGGGTGGGTGTATTTATGTATGTATGTATGCATGTTTGTATGTATGCATTAATGCATGCATGCACGTATGTATATATGGATGAATGTATGCATGTATGCATGCATGCATGCATGTAGTGTCGACTGGTCCAAGTGGCTAGTGTGCACTTGCAATCCGGCTACCTGAACACTGGACAGAAGCAGGGCAGTATTTCGAATGCTGCGCCGAGTCCAGAGAAAGAGTTCAAACCTCCCTGAACACCCACGTTGACATTCAGGACTTTGCCCCGACTGGCAGCACCGGAGCTATGGTCGACTCCGTCCTCGGGGACTACGGGCCATTCCTAGACGTCTACCTGACCTACCAGGGGGCAACTCCCACTAAGACTCTCTCGGAGGTCCAGGGTTTGTTTTGGGATGCGCCCGGTCTTGACGACTCTGTATCATAGTTCGTGGCACACGACTTGGATCTCGTCCTCCAACGTCGACTTCTTCACGATGGAGTCTACAGAGGACCTAGCAACTTGGGGAGCAAACCTTTGGTCACTCTGTAGCAGTGTGTCCTCCCAGCCATTATATCAACCACAGACCAGCACCAGGAGTTACATTCATACGATGGTGATTGCATTCGGAAGCATTTTCTCTGCCAGCGCATATTTCCCTACAACTGGTGCTTGGACGGGGGGTCGCAGGATTCCGCCAACCCCATCAGGAATACGATCTTTCACGAACTAGGGCACAATTGGGGCCTGGGTGTGGCGGGACTCAGACCCGAATGTAGTGGCGTGCTACAGGATGGGTTGGCTCACAGGAGCCGAGGTAGAGGAGTTCGTTCGGGTGTCTAACCACTTGACGGTTAACATCTCTGCTCTCAACGAAGGGCCGACTGGTGCACCATTCTTGATGATGAAAATTCCGTGCGATGCATGTGTTGGGGATCCTGCTTCGTCGCAGGTGTGGGCGCTTCCGACCTTTCCTTCCGCACGGCCGACACGCCATCCTGGTACGGTATCGACGACATAGGGATTATCGCCCTCTACGACAAGTTCGCTTCTGCGCATCTGACGCTGCTCGACCGCGTCCACGTGCACTTCCAGCCCGACGCCAATCTGATGACTGGGCTGTGGACCACTCTGGCAGCGGGAGAGACACTCGAAATCGCCAGTGAAACCATGTGGATCTACGACTGCAGCATCGATGCCCTGAGCCCTGACAAGGTGAGTTTCTCAGACACGAGCGAAGCCCTTGCGCAGGCAAGGTGCCCGTTGTCAGCACCGACGCCAATCCCGACGCCCGCGCCACCGACTGGAGCGACTCCAGCTGCGACTGAGGGAGCCTCCTCCACCGTGGGCGATCCCCACCTGTAAGTTGTGCTTTGCCAGCGATTCGACTTCGATGCAGCCAGGCAGTCATGCTCTTGTAAGCATCCCTCGCGGCTCGAGCGCTGAAAGTACAATGCTTCGCGTGCAGACCGATGCGCGACAATTGGGAGATCATGATTCGGATATGTATTCCCAAGGAATCAGTACTACGTGGTCTTGGGCACAGGCAAAAAGGGTTGTTTGGTATCTTTGCGGCGCATCGGAACGCGCCGGCGAGACTCCAGAGTGGATTGTCTTTGGCAAGGTCCAGCTGACAGTCGTTCGTGGACGTGCGCACGGTGGCCTGCAGTACTTGAACGTGTACGTGAAGCATTTGGGGCTGACAGGATGCGTCGTCGGGGATCTATTGGGGGAGGGCGACCAGACGAACGTAGCGCAGAGTCCGGAGTGGTGCCAGAAGACACTTGCTCTTAAGACGAAAGGGAACTCAGACGGCCAGGGGCGTCACTTGCGGTAGCAACCTCCGCGCGACCGCGTTGCAGCTCTCTCCTCCACGGATCTGCGGTGTCGACTACCGCCTGAGAGCGGAGCCGAGGCTTTAGGGCGGGGTCGGCCAGCCCTTGATTCCGGGCCTCATTTTCTACATATTCGTGTTGTAACAACATCTCTAGCCGGCTACATCAAGGAGTTGGATGCCTCCTCATCACCTTGTCCTCCTCCAACACCTCCTGCGGAGCCGAGGCCTCTCGGGCCACTGTTGGTGCTTCTTCTAGGTTGGCTGTAGACTGCGCGAGCGCTGCCCGCGGCTTGCGTCGTTCTGTTCGGGTTCTGCGCCGCCAAATATAAGATAAGAAAAAAGTCCCCCACCGGGCCTTAATCTAAAAGAATCCAAGAGGGCCCCAAGGTAGCCGAAGAGGCACCCATGACCGCCCAAGACGGCCCCGAGAGGGTCCTCTGGGAGGGGGAACTTGAACCCGCATTTCGAGGCCTTCGCCACAAGAGGACCCCGACCCCCAAGAACCTCCCCAAGAGGACCCAAGATGGCCAAACACGGAGCCCCAAGAGGCGTCAACATTCACGAGGCTGCCCAGAGTTTTCCCCAGATACCCGAACAGGCATTCAAGAGGTCTCAGGCGGCGCATCCTGCACGCGTCAAATCGAAGACACAGATATGCAAACGCTCTCCCCATTTATTCTTCCTCATCCTCTTGCTCCTCCTCCCCCTCCCCCTCCCACTCCTCCGCCTCCTCCTCCTGGGTGGCTCCCTGCGCGGTCCCCGCCGCCCCTCTGCAGCCATTTTGCTTGCGGGGGCGTGGGGGGGCCCGCCGTCGGGGAAGCTCCCAACCCCAGGTGCTGCCTGGCGCGCTCGCGGCCGCTGGGGCGGCGGCGAGGCTGCTCGCGGAGGAGGCAGGCGGCCCGCCCTGCTGGCCTCGCCCGCGACTGCGGCCATTCCGTGCGAAAAGCGTCGTCGGAGGCCACCGTCCCCTGGGTGGCGTCGGCGGTTTCGGAGGAAGCGTGGGAGAGCCCGTCTCGTTCTTCGTTCGTCTCCACCGTGCTGCTCAGGTCCTTCGAGGTCATCGCGGCCCCCGCGCGCCCGCCGTCGTGGGCAAGGGCGCCGATCGCCAAGATGAGGCCAAGGGCCCTAGGGGCCGCTGGGCTTGCGTGGCGACTCCTGTATACGGGCAACAGCGCAACCTTCCTGATAGCGAGCGCTGTTACCAGTGTGGCAGGGGCGGGCAGGGGCGGCCAGATCCCAGCGGCGCGACCCCTCCTGGCCACGGCAGGCGTTCTGCCTCGGCGCTCGCGGAGCAGCAGGAGCGCTCCAGTCGTACTCCAGACGGCATGTTTCGGAGAGCGTTTGACAGGCAATCCACCAAGCAGCGCGAGCACGACGCTCTCGAGGCTGAGCTCACCGAGCTGCAAGGACAGCTAGACACCAAGCGGGCCGAGACGGTCTCGTTGGCCCAGGAGGTCGACGCAGCTCGCCTGGAAGTCAGCACGGCTCGCGCCGCGGTCATGGCAGCCAGCGCCCCAGCGTCCAGCAGCAGCAGTGATGTTCAAGATGTGGAGCAGGCTTCCGGAAACTTGCAGGCGCTGGTTGCAGCAGCGCCCACGGCAGTTCAGGCTGGCAGTGCGGCGGCGGCCCCGCAGTCCATTGGCGCGCACCTCGTGGAGCTGCACCGCGCCTTCGAGGGCCGCGAGCGACAGATGGAGCCGTCGCGGGCAGCCCCCCAGTTGGCGCCTCCAATTATCGTCACCATGGAAGGCATCGAGGCCTACCTGAACGGGCCCGTCTCTGCATCCGACCTACTACTACATTCACCTGCCCCTGCCCCTGCCCTGGTATCGCATCCAGCGCCTGCAACGCCCGCGGGGCCAGCAGCGCCGGCGGGCACAGCTTGCGCGTGCTATCCAGGGGGCGCGTCGTGGGACAGTATCTAGCCGTGCTGGGGTCCAGATCATGATTTCAGACCGCGTGATCTCCGTGAATTCAGGGCTTGCTCGGTGGCGGATGGTCAGGCGTTCGGTTTGACGCACGTCGGCGCGATTCTCGCGCAGTTTTGACGCAGCACCTGGCTGATGGCGATTCAGATCGTGTTCAGGATGGTGTGAGAGTCAGTTCTGGCGATGAGATGACGTTTTTTTTTTGGGGGGGGGGTCGCGCGTGCAACTGCGCGTGGGGGTGGCACGTCTTCTCAGCAACTGGGGCTTGGGGCCGCGTCGTCAGATTATGCCACTCAGTTACTGGGGCTTGGGGCCAGTCTTCAGACATTAGTTCTAGTATTGGTGCTGCCTTGCGCGTCAGTGTGGGGCCGCTTCAGCTGCGCAGGGCCTCGCAAGCAGTCGTGTCGGGGCCTCGGGGGGTCGTCCTTCTTTGGGTGGTTGCCCTAATGGCGGGTCTCCTTTGGGGCCCGCGCCTCGAGGCCCCGTGGTTTTGACTGCCTCTGCGAGGCCTGCGCGGAACGACGTCGACGCCGAGGGCGAGTGTCGCGCTCGTTTGCTATGTGTCTCTGGTGGTGGATTGCCAGGGGACTTACGGGCGCGCGCCAGCCCTGCGCTTCGACGGCGGGCCTGGATCGCCCGCGTTGGAGAGGCCCCTCCCGTCTGCCCATCTGGCCGCCAGAGAAGCTTCGACATCTGTGACGACTCGGGCCAGTTCTGCGTCAGGGACCTGCTCGACGGCGAGCTTGGCTCCTCCGACATCTTGGATGGCTGCCCAGGTGCCCGTGGGCCTTCCGTTCTCTGATGGAGCGCGGGCGGGGGGGCGCGCCGCTGCTGGGGGGGCAGCGCGGGCGGGGCCTGGCGGCCTTGAGGGGCGGCGCGTTGGCCAGGGGGGGATAGGGGGGGAGCTCGCTAAGCACCCTGATGCCCCCCCCCCCCGCCCGAGGCAGGCGCCGCCGCGCGACCGCTCCATGGTGGGCGCGCGGGCCCATGCCATTTCCAGCTCCAGGCCGCCGTTCAGACGCGCTCCGAAGGGCGGCGGGCGCAAGGACTTCCGCATTGTCGCGTTCCATGGCAGCGGCTGGCCGCAGTTGAAGGACTCACTGGAGGTTGCGGCGTCGCGTCGTCTACGCCCAGGAGCGCGAGCTCAGGGGCGACCGCCTTGATCGGGCGAGTGAGTGGGCGACCAGCCACGGTTGGAAGCCGTTTCTTGCCGAGGGCACCCTGGCGACACCAGTGCCTGCCGTGCTGGCGCCGGCTCTTCGTGCGGAGCCACGTCGGAGCGACCCTCCTTTCGTCGTTTGTTGACTCGCGTGTCCTAGGGCCTGGCCACGTTGTCGCTGTTCTCATCCAGGGCGGATTGCGACGGGGCCTCATAGCTGCCTCTGTCTATCTTGAACAGGGTGAGAAGCTTGGGACTTCCAATGCCAGGCGGCTCCGGGCGCTCGGCATGTGTCTTTCGCGCCACAAGTTGCCTTTCACGGTCGGGGGCGACTTGGGCGTTTCGCCCGACGCGTTAGACAGCTCCAGGTGGCCTGAGCGTCTGAGTGCACGTGTGGTTGCAACGCCTCGTCAGTGATGTTCTAGCTTCCGTCATGCAAGAGCCCGAGGCAGTTCCAGAGTTCCCTCCACGTAATCATCGCGACGTGCGCGCCACCGTCGGGCCCGGGGCTCGGGCCTGGCAGGTCGCCGTGTTGAAGGGCCCCCAGCCGTTCCCCATGCGGGCCCACCGTGTCCGAGCGGACGGACAGTCAAGGTAATGATGGCGATGCTGAGCCTTAGTTTGAATGCGCCCGAGGTGACCCAGAGCTTGCTTGGGTAAACATCACGCTCGCAGATGGGCAGCGCAGGTTCGGCGATCCCGACGTGCGTCAGGCCCGACTGGTGGGCGCTCTTTGCGCTCAGATATATCGAGGCGCATATCGAGGGACCGGGGCTGAGTTGTCATTTTTGTCTGGCGTCGAGCCGGGCTCCGGGCGTAAGTGCACGGGGGGGGCGCAGGCCCTCGATGTGCCAAATCGATCGCAGGAGGCGCGGTGGCTCGCCTCAAGCCAGCTGCTACCAAGGCCGCTCTTGCGTTGCGTCTCCTGCAGATGAGAGTTTACATTGCGCGGCGAGCGGTTGGCAACGGCAGTCGGCGCGTTGGCGAAGCTGGGCGTTTTGATAGCAGTTCGTCTTGCATGAGGGCAAGGAGGGAAGGATGATAAGACGCATGCCTCATGGTGCTTGCATGGTCCCCACCTACCTCGTAGATCAGATCCACTCCCATCCCTTGCCTGGGCATCCTGCTTTTGCTGCGCTTCCTCGGTGGCTGCGTCGGCAGGATGGCCGAGGGCGAAGTGTGACGCTTGGCCTCGGCGCGTGCTTGATCCCTCTCGCGGTGGATCCGTGGGCGCCGTCGCTCTCAGCCAGGCCCCGTGCATAAGTGGTCTAAACCGAGGGGTCGGACTATTTCCCGAGTGCACGCCCCGCTTGGACCGTCGAGCGTCACGTCGGACACTTGCGAGGCTCAGAGGGTCTCTTGGTCGGATGTTTGGGAGGGTGTTTTCTACGGATCCCAGCATCGACAGGGAATGCGCCCTTGGGAATTCAGACGATGACATGCTCCAGGACATGAAGCACTTGCGCGCTCAGTGACCTCAGCTTCCACCGCTAGCAACTGCAGAGCTGCGACGAGCAGCTGTCCAATTTCCCTGGCGTGCTGCAGTGGGTGTTGATCGATTTAGGCCTCGCCATTCGGCCATGGTGTCTAATGGTGCTCTGGCGTGTCTGGGATATTTCTTACATCTCTGCGAGACGTTCGTAATGTGGCCTCGCCTGCTGGCCAGGGTCCACATCGTCTTCCTTGGAAAGCTTCAGGAGGGTACCCTCCGTAGCTCTACTTCGTCTTCATACGGGGACATGGGCCAAGGCGCGGCTCGACTGGGTGTGATCTTGGGCGCCCAGGCTGGGTCGTAATTTTCTGGCTTTGGGACTGAGGCGTGCCGCTACGGACGTGGCGGCGCGCGTCCTAGTGCAGGCAGAAGCTGGAGGCTCTGGACCGAGGCTTCCGTGCACGCCCTCGTTGACATTGCTAAGTGATTTGACACGGTGCCATGGTCCACTCTCTTGCGTGCAGGCGCGGTGCGCGCTACAGCTCGCTTCGCATGTACATGGGGGAGAGGAGGCTTGCGTGGGGCAGCGGCCACTCGACGCCGGTGTATGCGACCAGAGGGGTGCTGCCTGGATGTCCGATTGCCACGTTTGCCTTGCAGTGCATCACGTTGACGGCTTTCGACTCGCTTGAGAGACGCGAAGCGTTCGTGCCCCGATCCCTGGAACCTGTATGCCGATGATACCATTGTGTTCGTTCGTGGTGCCCTATCCAAGATTTGCGACTGGCCCGTAAGGCTTTGAAATTGCTTGGGCGCGTCCTTCGCGCCCTGGGATTGCCGCCAGCCTCCTATAACATGAAAGTTACCAGTCGTATCCCCAAGCTTGGTCAATGGATATGTCATTGGTTGGGATCTTGGCTGCGAATCTGCGTCTGCTCTGGAAATCTCGGGGATCGGGGTGGCCTCGGGGAGGGCCCTGCGTTTCGCCGGGCTCAGGCAGCGTGTAAGGGGTGCCGAAAAACGACGACCGAGATTCCGTGCGTTGAAGAAAGCAGCTGCCGTTCTTACGAATTAGCAGGCGGGGACCCCAGCCATCACGTACGGTCTCGGCGTGCACGGCGCGCCGCCTCGCTTAGTTGATCAGATGCGAGCGCGACAGAGGACGGCGCGGTACTCGCCGGGTGCTGGCACGTCTTGCTGGCTGTCGGCATGCTTGCCAGGCTCGGTGTGCACTGTCCCTCAGGTGGACGCCTGGGCGGCGCCGCTATATCAATGGACTTTGCTGTGCCGTGACACGGGGGTCTCGCATGATGTCACAAGTAACTTGGCGCGCCATGCGGCGTGATGCTCCCGCCGCTATTCGTATCCTGGCCCTTGAGGCCGCTGTGCGCAAGCTCTGGAAGAGATTGGTATCGCGGCCTCATTTGTCTGGAGAGCCCGCCTGTCCGGAGGGGCCCATTGGTTAGTGGTTGGGGCCCAGCATGGGGCTGCGTAATCTGACCCATGCCCCCGATCCTGATGGCGACTCGCACGAGGGCCCTGAGGACCGGAACCTGGGCCCCGAGGCCGACGCGAACGCAATGTATTTTCATGGGACCGGTTCCGTGCCCCGTCGCGACTGGCAATCGGACCTCTCGCTGGTGGGTTTGGGGCGCCAGACAGGCTCCACCGTTGCGGATGCAGGGCTGACTCGCGCTGCCCGCGTTGTTGGCAGGAAGTGTGCGATCTCTATCGCAGCGTCTGGCAGTGCTCCCACTTGTCGATGCCCGCGATTTCCCAGTGCAGTCGCCTACTAGCCTCTTGTGCTCGGGAGGGCATATCAGTCGGGGATGTTTCCCTCTGCCGCCGCCGAGGCATGATGTAGTCAGGGGGGAGTGATCTATGGTGATCCTCATGACATACTGGTCATGTGTGTATGTATGTATGTATGTATGTATGTATGTATGTATGTATGTATGTATGTATGTATGTATGTATGTATGTATGTATGTATGTATGTAGATACACTGACGGTGCGTGCTCTAACTTGTGGTATTGGCCTGAGTCGGCCAGGGATGGATGGGGGTTAGCAAATTTTTGTGGAGTGAGACAGGGCGTTGACACCCTCGTTTACGGGGCCTTCAGGGCACGCTGCAATCCTCCCCTGGGGCCGAAGTTTTTGCTTCCTCCAGGTCCTGCGGGTCTGCCTTCTCCCAATCGTGGTTCACGCGGACTACGGAGGTCTTGTGGTCGGCCTCAGCAATGGTCCCTTTCTGGCGCAGTGCCCCCAGGCGCCTGACTGTGGACACCTGTGAGGCCATTTGGGCCAAGATCTCGGACCTCGGTGGGGGGGAGCTGGCGTCGGTGTCGTCCGCGCCAGGGGTCACCGGCGCGGGGTCTCCACCCGCGCCGTTGGCAACAGATGGGCCGACCTTGCGGCCTGCTCGGGTCGCAACATCCATGCGTTACCTGAAGTAGATCGTAGGGCGATGAATATCGCTTTGCAGCAGCATCGCCAGCTGCTTCGCTGGAATTGCAAAGCTGTGACCCTCTTCTTGGACGGCCAGAGGTTTGAAATCGTTCCCGCCAGCGACGGCGCGCGAGGCCTAGGATGGCCAAGGCGGCGACCTCGCCCGAGGGCTCTGGTGAGCCCCGACACGTCATCCACCCAGTTGGTCGCACTTTGTAGAGATGTGAATGCTGTGAGCTTGGTTCGGAGCTTGAGATGCCCCGCAGTTGTCTCTCCCTGCTTGCCTGCCCTGCTCGTTTTCGTGCTGCCAGAGCCGCTGCCGCTGCGGCTGAGCCAGCCTCAGCCTCGGGCCCGCCAGGTAAGGCCTCGAGCGGGCAGGCCCGCGGAGGCTCGCAAGGCCTTGTCGGCAGTGGTCTTGGCGTTGCTGCCTGCGGCGATCACCCTCCTCCTCGTCGGACTGTGTTTGTTCGGTTCGACCTCGCATTGGGCCACTCGGGCCCGAGGAGGCGGCGCCGTTTTTTTCCTTGGCCTTCGAAGGTCCCGCAGCCCGTCTTCCCAGAGCCAGGAGCGTCACGTTCGTCCTCGGGCCAGTTTCGAGCCGATTGTCTATGTCAAAGATCCCGTTTCAGGAGAGCGAGAGCGAGATGGGCCTGCTTTTCAACCTGACAAGCGTAGGAGGATTGGCGGCCGACGCAGGGATCGCCCTGCGTTGGCCGCCACTGCGGTGCCCGCGTGTGCTTTGCCTGAAACAGGTCCCGTCCCTGCCCTTGCGGCCGGGGGCCTTTGGCTGTGGGTCTCGTCGGGGCACGTGTGCTTGTGTATTTCCGTGATTTTTTTCACCGCTGGCACGGCGGTCCACCTACTTGTCGACTGCCCGTCCCTCGGTGCTGCCCATCGCCTCTCGGAGAGTGCCGCCCGGAACAGAACACAATCTTTGGAGGGCTTTCAACCCGCGGACGAGGTGCGATAGGATTCTCGCAGAATCCCCGCCCCTCGCTCTCTCCATGTGGCCGACCCTTAGACCCATTGGATCAGGCTCCTAGCGAGCCGAGTTTCTGATTTGCACCTTGCGGACGGAGCCTAGTGCCGCGCGAGAGGAACACCCCCGTCGGTGTGCTCCCCGTGGGGCTTCACTTCTTCTGGTCTCCGTCCCCACCTTTTTGCTGTGCCAGCGAAAGCTCCGCGATCCCGCGGGTGGGAGCGTTCTCTGGCACTCGGGTGGTCGTGCACGACCTCCCATCCGCCCGTGCATGCCATGCGCCCTCGTCTGGAGCGCGGCGTCCGCCAGCCAGCGTCGTATCCGCCTTCTCCTCCTCCTCCTCCTCCTCCTCCTCCTCCTCCTCCTCCTCCTCTCCCTCCTCCTCCTCCTCCTCCTCCTCCTCCTCTTCCCCTTCTCCTCTTCTTTCATCCTTGCGCCTCCCACCCCTCGACACCCTTTTCTCGCTCACTTCGTATCCTCTGTCTTCATGCGCCCTCCTTCATACCTATTTTGCCTTCGCCTTCTCCCTCATCCCTAATCCATACTCCTCGTGTGTCGCTTCCTCTGTTCCCTCCTCTCGTCCGCTTCCTCCTTCTTGCCTCCTGCCCTCTACTTCGTACATTCGCCCTCCTGCCCCGTCCATCCTCCTCCCCGCCTCGGTGATCCCCCCTTCATCCCTCCTTCCTCCGCTCTGCCCCTCCCAGTCCGTCTTTTTTCACTGTGCATCTCCGTGTCCTCCCTCGAACCTTCTCCTCCTCTTCCTCCTTTTCCTCCCCCTCCTCCTCCTCCATTTCTCTTTCGTCCGCCTCCTTCCCTGACCGTCCCGTCCCTCTTCCCCACTCCCTCCTCCGTATTCGGCTTCCGCCTTTTCCCGCCTTCCTCCGCTCTACTCGTCCTGACACCTCCCTCCTCTGTCTCGCATCCTGGTACCACCATCTTCTATTCATATCTGGAACCCGACCCCGGGGGGCCCAGCCCGCAGCACGCACGGGGCACCCAGGGTCCCCTCAGTGGCGCCTCCCCTCCAGGGGCCTCCCCAGAGCTTCCCCGAGCTCCCCCAACGGGGGCTCCCGGAGCTATGCAGAAGTTCCAGGAGGGCCCCTCGACGGTCCCAGGAGGTCCCCAGGCTGCCCCATGAAGGCTCCAGCAGCACAATGAGGCCCCATTCAGCCGCCAGAGTGCCCGCACAGGACTTCAAGAGGGCCAACACAGTCAGAAACGAAACGAATCCCAAGATGTTCTCTTTTTCCCCACATCCTAAGTGGGGTTCTTGTTTTCTCTGCACACCCTCCGCGCAGGATCTCTCCTCCTCCTCCCTCTCCTCTGCTCCTCTTTGCTTCCTCCTCCGCATCATCATCACCATCACCATCACTCCCCACTCATCATCATCATCACCATCAGCATCACCATCACCATCGCACGATCACTCACCATCATCGACATCGAACGATCATCATCATCATCATCATTATCACTACTCGCTGACTCACCACTTCGTCCCTATCATCATCACCACCATTTACCATCAGAATCGCACGATCACTCACCATCAGCACTCATCATCACCACCATCATCATCATCATCACGTCGTCATCATCACCACCACCACCATCATCTATCATCTATCATCTATCATATATCATCATCATCATAATCATCATCATCATCATCATCATCATCATCAGCATCATCATCATCATCATCATCATCCTCATCATCACCATCATCATCATCATCATCATCATCATCATCATCATCATCATCATCATCATCATCATCATCATCATCATCATATCATCATCATCAATCATCAAATCATCCATCAAACACCGTCGTCATCATCCCATCACCATCATCCACCAAGAGGGAGCCTCGTCTGTGAGTGAATTGTGAGGAAGTCTCAGGCGGGAGCCCCCTCCCTATGGGGCCCGCAGATCATGTTACTAATCCGAGCGGGTCATCGGATTCCTGTAACTGTCGTCACTTTTGGGCTCCTCAGGTCTGAATTTGGAGGAAGTATCAGGCGGGAGCCTCGTCTGTGAGTGAATTGTGAGGAAGTCTCAGGCGGGAGCCCCCTCCCTATGGGGCCCGCAGATCATGTTATTAATCCGAGCGGGTCATCGGATTCCTGTCACTGTCGTCACTTTTGGGCTCCTCAGGTCTGAATTTGGAGGAAGTATCAGGGGAAGCCGTCGTGAGTGAATTGTGAGGAAGTCTCAGGCGGGAGCCCCCTCCCTATGGGGCCCGCAGATCATGTTACTAATCCGAGCGGGTCATCGGATTCCTGTAACTGTCGTCACTTTTGGGATCCTCAGGTCTGAATTTGGAGGAAGTATCAAGCGGGAACCTCGTTTGTGAGTGAATTGTGAGGAAAGTCTCAAGCGGGAGCCCCCTCCCTATGGGGCCCGCAGATCATGTTACTAATCCGAGCGGGTCATCGGATTCCTGTAACTGTCGTCACTTTTGGGCTCCTCAGGTCTGAATTTGGAGGAAGTATCAGGCGGGAGCCTCGTTTGTCAGTGAATTGCGAGCAAGTCTCAGGCGGGAGCCCCCTCCCTATGGGGCCCGCAGATCATGTTACTAATCCGAGCGGGTCATCGGATTCCTGTAACTGTCGTCACTTTTGGGCTCCTCAGGTTTGAATTTGGAAGAAGTATCAAGCGGGACCCTCGTCTGTGAGTGAATTGTGAGGACGCGTCAGGCGGGAGCCTTCCTATGGGTCCCGCAGCTCACGTGGTTCCTCCGGGTCATCCTCCGGCGCGCGCTTCCTCTGGGTCGTCCTCCGGCGCGTATCGGCTGGGACGCACGTCGTGCGCTTCCTCTGGGTCGTGTTCCGCACGAGGACGAGGAGGAGGAGGATTGCCAGGAAAAGGAGGAGGGATGATGCAGGACGAGACAGGAAAGCAGGAAGAGGAAGAGGCTGAGGGGAGGAAGGACGAGGAGGAAAAGGAGGAGGAGGAATGCCCGAGGAGGCCCCAGTAGGTCCCGGAAGGCCCAGAAGGCTCCAGGAGGCCCCAAGAGGCCCCAGGAGGCCCCAGGAGGGGGCAGGAGGCCTAAGGAGGAGGCAGGAGGAGGAGGAGGAGGAGGAGGAGGAGGAGGGGGGGGGGAGGAGGGGGGAGGAATATGGAAACGAGGAGGAGGAGGAGGAGGAAGGAGGAGGAGCGGATGAGGGAGAGGGAGAGGAGGAGGACAGGGGATGAGGAGGAGGAGGAGGAGGAGGAGGAGGAGGAGGAGAAGGGAGAGGGAGAGCAGGAGGAGGAGGAGGCAGGAGGCAGGAGGGGCAGGGGGAATGGGGGGGAGGAAGCATAACGAGGGGGAGGGGGAGGAGGTGGAGGAGGCAAGAAGAGGAGGAAGAGGCAGGGGTTGAGGCAGGAGGAGGAGCAGACAGGAGGAGAACGAGGAGGCAAGAGTAGGTGGGAGAAGGGAAGGGGCAGGAGGATACCCCCATGCAAGCTAAAGAGATTATCATGTGGGGTCCTTCCGTCGGAGTAATTTCCCAACCATCCTGTGGTGTTGGGTCCTCGTTTTGAAGAGACGACGCCCCGCGTTCCTTCCCGCCCTCCTCCCCCTCCTCCCTCCTCCCCCTCCTTGCCTCTGCTCTCGGCACACCTCTCACACGTTTCGGAAAACCCCATAGGGAGCTCCACCGAGGGCCCCAGTGGGTGTCCACATGCGGTTCCCCCACCCAGGGCAGCGTTTCGTAGCCCCATAGGGAGCTCCACCGAAGGCCCCAGTGGGGGTGTCGACATGCGGTTCCCCCACCCAGGGCAGCGTTTCGTAGCCCCATAGGGAGCTCCACCGAAGGCCCCAGTGGGGGTGTCCACATGCGGTTCCCCCACCCAGGGCAGCGTTTCGTAGCCCCATAGGGAGCTCCACCGAAGGCCCCAGTGGGGGTGTCCGCATGCGGTTCCCCACCCAGGGCAGCGTTTCGTAGCCCCATAGGGAGCTCCACCGTAGGCTCCAGTGGGGGTGTCCGCATGCGGCTCCCCCACCCAGGGCAGCGCTTCGTAGCCCCATAGGAGCTCCACCGAAGGCTCCAGTGGCAATGGCGACATGCGAGTTCCCCCCCTCAGGGCCAGCGATCGATTCGTAGCCCCAAGGGAGCTCCACCGAAGGCCCCAGTGGGGGTGTCCACATGCGGTTCCCCCACCCAGGGCAGCGTTTCGTAGCCCCAGAGGGAGCTCCACCGAAGGCCCCAGTGGGGGTGTCCACATGCGGTTTCCCCACCCAGGGCAGCGTTTCGTAGCCCCAGAGGGAGCTCCACCGAAGGCCCCAGTGGGGGTGTCCACATGCGGTTCCCCCACCCAGGGCAGCGTTTCGTAGCCCCATAGGGAGCTCCACCGTAGGCCCCTGCGGGGGTGCCCGCATGCGGTTCCCCCACCCATGGCAGCGTTTCGTGGCCCCATAGGGAGCTCCACCGAAGGCCCCAGTGGGTGGGTAAGCTGCGAACGCTTGGTTTCTGTCGCGACATCCGTTGACTCGCCCTCCTCCCGCGCATCCCCCTCAGCGATCTGAGTATGAGTATGAGTGTGTATGAGCATGAGTCTGAGTATGAATACGAGTGAGTCTGAGCATGAGTGCGTCTGAGCCGAGTGAGTCTGAGCGTGCGTGGGTCTGAGCGCGAATGAGCCTGGGCGACGATGAGGAGGAGGAGGAGGAGGAGGAGAAGGAGGAAGAGGAGGAGGAAGAGGTGAAGGAGGAGGAGGACGGATGATGATGATGATGATGATGATGATGATGATGATGATGATGATGATGATGATGATGATGATGATGATGATGATGATGATGATGATGATGATGATGATGATGATGATGATGATGATGATGATGATGATGATGATGATGATTGATGAT